>VXBB01010834.1:519633-618193 GCA_013399915.1 Illadopsis cleaveri
GGCGCTGCCGGTAGCCGGTGCGGGAGAGGGGCGCGGAGAGGACAGGCGACCCCGGCCGGCATGGGCGGCTGCGAGAGCAGCCAGGGCGGCAGGAGGGTGTCCTTCGGGCTGGATGAGCGGGAGCAAGTCCGGGTGCTGCAGGGCATCAGGGTGAGGCGGCCCGGGAGTGTCGTGGGGCCGGGTGATGGAGGCGGGGAGGCTGCGAGGGCCGGGGGCGGAGGGAGCTGGGTTGGGGAAGGGTCTGGCCGGGAGGTCAGGGGACTGGAAGGATGCAGGGCTGGAAGGGACGAGTAGGGGAAACAGCAAGGAGGAGGGGAGGGAAACCTGGAAGACTGAAGGAATTGGGGGTTGGAGAAGCGATTGGGCGACTGGTGAGTGGTGGCAAAGAGGGCTGGGGGCCTGGGCATGGCTGTTGTCGAGTGGGGGCACGCCAGCTCTTGACTTTCACTTCCAAACTCTGTTCTCAACGCTCTTTCCCTCCTCGCTGCTTAATGACCTCGTTTTGCCCCCGCCTTGTGCTTTGCAAGCAGTTGGATGCTAACGGCGCTGCGCGGCGGTGAGGGCATCCAAGAGGAGACAGCTCTGCCCTTGTTCATGGTGCCAAGAGCCCGGGCAAAACACGGCTATGTGAACAGGCGGGGAGATAAGAGCCTGTGAAATAGGGAGGTGTTTCTGGGAGGGACAGTGGGAAACTGCTTCTTGACCTTCGGTCGGAAATTGGCAAATGTGTGCTGTGGAAACAAGCCTTAGAGAGTGGTGCTAACATTAAGGAATATTTTTTCCCCCGTTAATATTTTTCTTTGGGTTTTAACATGTTAGTTTTTGGGTTTTTTATTACTACCATCATTTTCATTGTTCTTGCTTCTTGATACTTTAATGTGATTTCCCCCTAAAATCTGCCAGAAATGCACTTGCAGAGTGTGTTTTGCTGTGGCTACTTATTTTTCATCCCATTGTGACTCATTATTTGACAAAAGTTAGCTAAAATTGTGCCTATCTCCTTGTTAAAGTGTTTGATGGAGGTAAAATTGTCTTTGCCCAATTTCTCTTTACAGGATACAGACAAGGATTTGTGTCTTTAAAATCAGGAATTGGGCATGATAAGAATGTAAAATTAAGGCATTAAGAATCCTGTTAAGTTGGGTAGTAGTGGTATAACTGAAAATATGTCTTCTACTGTGGCAAGTCTAGGTGGGGGAACAGCCTCATTTTGTTTTGTTCTGCAGCCTCTGACCTTGGCAGGAGAAAGGGATCAATTTTTACAGTGCTGTGAGAGGCCTTTTGGACTGAATTGCCAGAAAACTTATGGTTAACTTTTCTTTCTTTTTCATGGGTTTGAACCCAAGTCAGAGAGTGAAAATGAAGTTGAGATTGCAAAAATGTTTGCAGCCTTATGTGAGTGGGAGGTCTGTGTGGCTGTTCTCTGTCATATGGCTTGCAGCATATCTGCCACGCTGAGCTGGGTTAGCAAGCATGGAGCAAGAAGAGGGAAAGATGGACTTAAAACCTGCTTAATTCCTTTCCTTCTGCTTCTGGTAAATTTGTCCCTATACAAAGGGTTTGTAGGTGCTCTCCACCTTTATTGGTGTTTATGGGAGATTGTCTGGTGAAGTTTTTAGGGTCAGGTAGTAGATTGGAGGTTTTGTCACTTACTGATAGGGTATGGGTTTTAAAAATGTGAAGTCAGCATACAAGTGCTGACCACCTGGATTGGAGGGACATTGCAATGAGGTAACTGGCAATACTTCTGTAGTTTCATGGGAACTAACAAACGGGGAAGTCCACAGTGAAATATGCACCTGAAACTGACTTGGCTGATGTCTTCCCTGGCTCTGTGTTTCAGCTCACTGAAGATTTAGTGAACCGAATGAAAGAACCTTCTCTAAGTAAAAGGGACAACCAGAGATCTCCCCGTGCATCCAATGGCACAGCTCCATCTTCACTGGCTGCAGAGGGGAGACCCAGAGCTGCAGGTACTGGCGGGGTGCTGCTACTGCATGTTACAGAGGATGTTGGTATTTTTCAGTGCTACCTCTTTGGTTAGCCTGTATCACTCTGTGAACATTTCTAGCATTTCAGATGAACGTGCAATAAATAAAGCAGAAATATTTTGCCTTTCAACAGCTGCCTTGTTGTCTGCCTTACATATGCAGGGTATACATTGTGCATGGGTGGGGGAAGTACTGCTTTTTATTCTTTGGAAAGAAGCTTGTAGGGAAGGATAACCTGTCTAAGCACAGCTGGCTAAGTGGATGATGGAAACTTGGTTGCTGAACTTGTCTTTCTTTACAGGTCAAAAAACTATTTGATTTCTATTGGTTCTCAGATAGGCTTTGTTGATACATAGCAGCAGTGTGGATTTGTTTGAGGCATCCAGACTAAAATGAAGTTAGGGAAATAGGCCTTTGTTTTTAGGGATTTGTTTGCTATCAGCCTATGTCTTTCCTGAATGTAGATTTAGCTTTATGAATGGCCGGAACTCCACAAATAATTTCATCTTCATTTGTGGAATCCCTTGTAAGTACAAGGAGAGAAGGAGGTCAAGAGGAAGACTTACTGGGACTAGAGGAAGGAAATGGAAAGTAGGTCTACAACCATGCTCATGTTTCAGAATATATAAGGGTTTGAGGAGTTAATATCCTCATGTAGAAGTTTTCTGTAGCATGGTTTATTCAGTGTGCCTGTTTGAAAATTATGTTGGTATCTCTGTTTCATAAATTCAAGCTCTATCCATCAAACTTAAATTTTCTTGACTTTTTTTCTCTTGATGAACAATAATATGAAATTCTCCTAAAATATTTTATGACATGATGAAGTAGACATTTGTAGTACTATTAGTTGTCACAGGTTTCTCTTCTCTTCTCCTTTCTAGGAATTCAGCCACCAAAGGCAAGTGACTCTGCTGCAGAGCATGAACTCTACCGGAGGTGAGGTGAAGCTCTTGAAAAATACAATAGTTTAGCTCATTTGGGACTATATCTTTGTACGCCTGTGTCTGTGTTTTACTTCAGTCTGAGCATGAGTGTATGTTTGACAGTGGCTGAACATGAGCCAGTGTGTGCCCAGGTGGTCAAGAAGGCCAGTGGCATCCTGGCTGTATCAGCAATAGTGTGGCCAGCAGGACCAGGGCAGTGACTGTCCCCCTGTACTGGGCACTGTTGAGGCCACAGCTCAAATCCTGGGCTCAGTTTTGGGCCCCTCACTACACAAAAGACATTGAGGTGCTGGAGTGTGTCCAGAGAAGGGCAACAGATCTGGGGAAGGGGCTGGACCACAAGTCTCCTTGGGAGTAGCTGGGGGTGTTTAGCCTGGACAAAAAGAGGCTCAGGGGGGACCTTATGGCTCTACAACACCTAAAAGGAAGATACAGCCAGGTGGGAGTTGGGCTCTTCTCTCAGGTAACAAGTGACAAGACAAGATGAAATGGCCTCAAGCTGTGCCAGGGGAGGTTTAGGTTGCGTATGAGGGAAAGATTCTTCACTGAAAGGATGGTCAGGCATTGGAACAGACTGCCCAGGGAAGTGGTGGAATCACTCTTCCTGGAAGCATTCAAAAGACTTGCGGATGTGGCACTTGGGGACATGGTTTAGTGGTGAACGTGGTGGTGTTTGGTTAATGGTTGAACTTGATCTTTTCCAACATTAACAATTCTGTGATTCCATTCTATGGTTATGTTTTAATGCCTGAGAATCCCCTTTGAAGCCTTTTTCAGTTCAGGGCTGCTTCTCCTAGTGCTGTTGCTGCATGCATTTTGTGATTTTTCTTTCCTGTGTAAGAGCCAAAGAGCAGCACTGTCAGCTAGGCTGACTCCTTTTATCGTTCTATGTCCCTTGATCTTTTTCAAAGCAGTGTCTATTTGTCTGGCTAACTGCTTCCTATTTTCACTGTTTTCAGGTGATAATTAAGGACTTAATAGAACTAAATATAACTGAAATATAAGCTTATGTGGTGCTATGTTTGCTGTTGTTGCCAGACTTGCACCTCACTGGAATTGCAGGTCATATTTAAAGTTTGTAGGGCTTTTGAATTCCTGCTGATAATGGAATTGTGAGCGGATTTTGTGTCAAATAGATTCTGGATTTGTGTTTTGGCTTTAAGCAGGGGTACTCCATGACAAGCCATGACCCTGTTGCCAGAAGTCTGCTGATGACCTTCTCTCTGCTTTTGATGCTCATGCAGGTATGAGCAAGAACAGGCACTGGTCCAAGAGGAGTTGCTCCGCCTGGCTAAAAGAGAAAGGGAAGCAGCCAGTGAGGCCAAGGAAAGGTACAGCATTATTGAGGAGAGGCAGAGAACAGCCCAGCTGGTAAGTAACAAACCCCCCGCTGTGTTTCCAACCTGGACAGGCTAAAATGGCTCTGCTTGAGGGGATTCATTTAATGGCACTTGTGTGATGAACTTAGAAACTTGGATTTGGGCTGAAACACTCCTCACCTGACATCACTTAACATTTGGCTCACAGTGCAGCTGCAAGCTCCACTTGCAACATGTCACTCTGTGCTGCCAAGGCATGAACAATGGCTGTGCTGGGGAAGCTTTACCAGTGGCAGGGAGTATGGTGTGTTTGTATATGTGGCCCTTGTCTAGCTACAGAGAACTCTTTTGAACTCTCAAGTGTGTGAAATGAATGTTTCAATATATACAGGATCACATTCTGCTGGCCTGATGTATCCTGAGACTTTGCTCTGTTTTTTTCTAGGGTATAATTGTGCATGTACACAAATTAATAAAAAATAATGATGTTTTCCTTTGTTTGAGTCTTTTATAGATCTGGTAACACAAGAACTGTTATAGAACTGTCAAGTATTGTAACCTTTTGAAGAAGGTCTAGGATTGATTTTTAGGGACCAAGAAGCATAAACTCTTTTTTGGACACACCTCTGACTCCCAAACCAATTAGTTCTTGCCCGGCAGGCAGACTTACTTTTTGGGACTTCTTGCTGCAGCTTTTACTATTAGTCAGGCAGCTTGGGGTTGTCAAGATGACCCACTGGTTTGCTGTGACACCAATGCTGAGAAGAGCAGTGCTGGAGGCAGAAGTACAGCGAGATGAAGCCAAGTAGAACAAAAGGTTTCTATCAGTCACTACAATACACTGGAATTGTCATTGGGGTTTAATATTCACATGATACTATTTTATATTACTTTCTTTTACGTACTGCCATTCCTGTGGCAATGGTGTACTGCCTGTAAACAGTGCAGTCTTACTGGAACTGCCACTTCTTCCTGACTTGCAGTGGTGTCAGGGGGTGACAGCCAGGTGGGGCCGTGCTTGCCACAGTGAGATCAAACTGCCCATTCATTTAGACTGTGCTGTTAAAGCTTTATTGAGAGAACTAGACCAAGAGAATTCTCCTTGCCTTGTGCATACTGAAAGGATGGTTTAGGGAAAGGACAGACTGGAGTATGGATAGTCTTTTTTGTGGTTCTTTCGTCCTGCTGATCTGTAGCTTAAACAATGTGTGCTTGATTTAAATGAAGAATCCTATGAGGTTTGGGGTGTTTTTCTATATGTTGAATACTAACAGGCCTGGCTTACCCAGGCAAAATGTGAAGCATTTAGAGATTATAATATAAAGATATTTTTGGGGACTGAATAAATAAAATTTATATAAGAATGGTGACAGTGGTTCAAAGAAAAAGTCTTTATAGCTGTAGTCCATTTCTGACAGTGATCCCTAGCAGCTGCTAATGGGAGAGCATGAGAACAGAGCAGGTATATAACAGTATTTCCTACCTAAGCCCTTGCAAATTCTGATGTTCTAAGACTTAGAGGCTTTGAAAGCAAGAGGTTGTATTTTCACTTTGGTGGTTAACAGTCTTTAAGGGAATTCTCTTCTGTGAATTGGTCTGTTTGTGGTTTTGGACCCAACTGTACTTTGTCTCCATGATAAAATTTGTATATGATTGGGTTGGTAGGTGTCTGAGATTGCTCTCCTAGATAGATATAGCTCGTGAATGGCTGCTGTGTGGCAGGAAATTTCCTCTTGGCAGACTGTATCCTGACCATGGGGTGTTGGATTGTTGCTGAGCTTCAGAGCATTGATGTCTGAGGCAGGTGACCGTTGCTCCTCTGCAAAGGACATCTGGGCCAGCAGGTGCAGTATTAACTCTCTTTTCACTATAAGGAGAATATTCTGTTTATGAATGCAATTAACTGGCTTCTGTGAGAGCAAGGGGAAGAAGTTGGTGGGTTTGTTTTCCAGTCTAAAGATGTAACTTTGCTCCAAGTAGAGCCCTGCCCTCCTGCAGTGGCAGGTGGAGTGTAATCTTGAAGAAATGTGACTAGCAGAGTCATGCAATATTTGTGAAATGCAAAGAGGACACCTCTAAAATGCATTGTGACCAGACTACTCACATACAAAATCTGTTCTATTATCTGAATTAGCTTTTAATCCTGTAGTGTTGCATATCCAGATATTATATGCTTGATGCTCTGTGAAAATCTGATTAGGGTCCCCTTGTGGTAAATAGTGGCCATGGTGTGTTAGCCCAGAATGTGGTGCAAGAATGAGAAACTGTTAAATTTCATTGCTCTTTAACTATCTCTTGATCAGTCATAAATTTAGGATCCTTAAAAAATGGGATAGTCTAGTCTGTCCTTGAAAAGATGAGGGCAGAGCTATTGTTTGTCAGCTTCTAGATATCTTCCTGAACAGGAACTCTTTTGGCCAGACTTAAATTATTGGGATCCGTATCAGACTTGCTTTATCTCAGCTACAGTTTCCTTTTGGGCATAGTTACCTTTTTGTATTGACTCAATCCTACTCAAACCATGTCTGTCCTTTGTCTTCTAGTATTATCCTCCTTTTTTATGAATAGAACTTGAGATTTTCTTGCTCTTTTGTTTTTTTAGCATCAGCAAATGGGGAAAATACTGGATATGAGCTGCTCACCCATGTCTTGTGTCAATCATCTCTTTCAGGTAGAAGATAGTTGTGTAACTCCAGGTACCTAGTGGTAATCCAGATGCAGAGAAATGCAATGGAAATTATCTGCTTACATTTATTAGGGAGAAACTTCCATAGTTGCTTTTGTTGTTGTTGTGACCTGTTAGGGACGTGAGATTAAAGGTGGGGCAACTCCCATGAAAGAAGTAACAAGTGAATAATTTGCTTCTTAAGCAGCACTTAATTTGGTAAAGATTGAAAACCATATAATTAGAAAGTTTTATTCATTTTTTTAGTATTTGCGTTAAGATCTTGAGCTGCCCTGTGCCCTTAACATATCAGTACTTCAGTGATTAGTAACCCCCTCTTGTACTGTTGTCTGCAGCAGTGCTGGAACATTGTCCTGTAACCATACCTCTTGTATAAATCCAAGTACCACAGTTGTATTTTGAAGTGATTTCATTGTGATTGTGCTGAACATTGTTTGTCATTTAATCTGTTCTTTATGGCTTTCACTCACTGACTTTTATTATTGGAAATATTGCTATAAGCACTTTAGTGTTATTATATGGTGCACACAAAGAGAGGGTGGACTAGAATTAACCTTTGATATGGAACTTGCTGTCAGCTTCTGGGGCTAGTTACTTGATTGTTTGTGGGGCAGGGTGCAGATTTAAACTTACCATTATTTTATTGTGGTTTGTGTGTTTTGTTTTGCAAATTTTTTCTCCTTGAAGTATACTGGTTTCAAGAGGGATTTAGAGTTAAGTACCTGGGTCCTGTTCTGCATTTTTGTCTTGATCTTTCTTTTCCCTTTAATGACTTTGAAGAAGGTACTTGGCTTCTAGATATCTTAGGTTTTGAGTAAAACTCCTTACAGCTTTAGTTTAAGAAGCAGAACAGCTCTGTAAGTAATAGTGCAGCATTCAGTTTCCTGTTTGAGTGAATATGGCTTTTTGATTAACCCTGGGGACTGGCTCAAATGGAAGTAGTCTGCTAAGCTGCTGTAGAAGAACTCTTCCCAGTTTGTATTAGAGGTAAAATGTTTTGTTTGTTTGTGCAGCACTGCAGGATCAGGGTGCTGAGTAGACTTTTTGAATAATTTCATGCTGTGGGTCGTTACGACACAACAAGGATTATATGTACAGTACTTCAGAGCAAGGCCTAGGGTGTTTGACTAATGCTGGTGCTGTGCCTTAAGTCTCATGTGAAATACCCAAGAATTAACACAGCTATCTTTATATCCTTTTCTATTTCTAGCATGAGGAACTTGCAGAGTTGTCAGTCAAGTTATTTAATTGCTTGACTATGTTGTGAATAGTCTCACCATTCCCCTATGCGAGAAGTCACTCCTTTTGCATTTCCAGTTAATCAAAACGTCTTCTCTTAACTTCTCAATTCTTTCAGGTTTCTTTTTTTTTTTTTTTCTTCTTCCTACCAATAAAGGAAACTTTGCAAACAAACTGCTCTTTTTCCTCCATTTTGGTTTTGTAATCTCTGAAGGTTGAGGAGCATGTGCAGCATGTGCATTGTGAGCCTCTTGGAGCCAGTGACTCTGCCTGATGGTTTTCACTGAAACCTTTAAGACAAATCAATGTGGAATGGGAATGGATAAAAGCAGAAATAGGGGGAATAAACGCGATTAAGCGAAGACATCTCATTACTACTCCAGAAAGGGAGGATTATAACTTATAAAATAGGAGGATCTCATTTAGAGGCCATGTGCACTTGTGTTATCAGGACACAGGGAGAACAAATAGAATAAATGAAATTAATACTTTGAAAAGAAGCATTACCCGGATTTGAGCATTGAACTAATATGATTTGTGCAAAGCCCTGAAGTTCTTATCTCCCCATTTAATACCCCAAAGATAATGGCTTTGTCAGAGTTATTGACCAAAAGTCGTCGTCGTCTTCCTTCTCACTTTGAAAGAATGAGTTCAGAAATGGGGTGATGGCAGGACAGACTCTGCACTGTGACCAGCTGTTTCAGGCAAGACTGGTGGGCACTGATTGCTGCATGAAAACAGACTGGGCAGAGAATGCATAGTTTCTGGAAAGTTTATCCAGCTGTCCATGATGGATGGCTTGCTATTCCCAGTGTTTCTGATCATGCCTTCTCACTGGCTTGCTGGATGCCAGCCTTTGCTTTCTGGTGGTTCCGGCATTGGACTGTTGTGACTAGCATGGTTCAAATGGGCATGAAAGGAAATACAAGGATATCTGTTTGTTTCAGGTTTCTCCAGTAGCTGATTATAGTAGGTTGTATGCCGTTAAATTCTTTCAGATGATTTCTTGCCTGGGTATAATCTCTTTGTTTTTCAGAGCCTCTCATCTCTTCTTGATTCAGGAAAGATGGGATGAAGGAAGAATGCATGACTGGGAATGCCTTTGATCAAGCAGTGGGTTTTGATAATGGTATCACCTTGTGAATGTGGCATTCTGAACTCTTGGGCTTTGCTGTGAACTTTGGACATACTTTGAACACTTTCACCCTTGATTTAGTGTATATTGGGCTGCTGACATTTTAACTGGTATGTTTTCTTCTCCGTTTCAAAAAACATGGAAGTAAAACTGCTTGAAATTGCTGAAAACAGCATAAACAGCCAGTCCATAGATTGATCCAATGGAGGAGAATTTTGGTGTTAGGGAGTGATCAGGTACTTTCTTTTTTGCTTTGTAGGGATGGAGGAATGATCCAATCAGCCCATTTGTGGAAAGTCTCCTTTATATTTCTGGTAATTGATGAAGCTGTAAGTGAATCCTGTGGGGTTTTTTGCTGTGAATTGCCCACTGTTGTTGATCAGTGTCAGCTGTAGATGCAGCTGAGCTGGTACTGAAGATTGTTTTAGAAACTCAGCTGAACATGATTTAGTTTGTTAAGGCTTTAATTTACTTTGTGATAAGCTGGGGATCAGCTTCATCCTGGCTGATTAGCTATGGGTAAGCATTCCTAGATTAACTGGGGTTTTGTTGTGCATAATCTCCTACCATTGTGACAAGCTGTAGTGACAGGATGAGGCCCAGCAGTAGCATGGTGTTTGTTGGAACTGTGACAGCGTGGAGCCATCAGTGAAGTGACACTGCTGGTTTCGAGGTCAGGTCTCTATTGTCAAAACTTGTCTTTTTTTTCCTTCCCTGTTTATTTGAGTTGATGTAATGAAAGGTATTGATTGTCTCTGTGAGCTTTGCATTATGGTTTGGAAACTGCTCAGTTTATTTGGTCCTGTTGGCTCTACAGCTAAAACATAGCACACTGAGCTGAACCATTCCCTTTCTAAAGTTGTAAACCTATGTGTAGAAAATAGGTTGCTTCTGGGAGGCAACATGGCTAACACATGAGGTTTGGTATTTCCTTGCGTTTTATTTTCTGTAAGTACTTATTGACTGAAGTTCTTTATGGGTGAGGCAGAAAACATTGATTGAAATCTGAAAGTATGGAGGCTTGTTTTAAATAATAGTGGAAAACAAAGAAAAAGCCCATTCACTTTGATTTTCACTGATGTTGCAGTTGTTAGCAACAGGTATCTATGTGTGTTTATGAAAGATACCTTAATTTTTAGATAATTTATGTTTTCCTTAGAAAATAAATGGTGCATTTAGTTATTAGAATCTTCATTCCTACCTACAGTGTGGGTGACACCAGTTGTGGGGGCAGCACCTCCTCATGAACATGGTTTGCTGTGGTTTGGCTTTTTGCAAAGCATTCACAGGCTGTATGTCAAACACCCAGACCTGTCCTCAGTGCCTGCAGAACCAGGTAGGGTCCTAGCTAGGTTAGCAAGAGTGGCAGTGTCTTGGGCTGGAAGTTGCAATGCAGTTGGTTTTGGATGCTGTCACTAATTGACAGCTAATTCTTTCACTAATTGAATGAGGCTGCCTTTTAAATATGTTGATACAAATGGAAAGATGTATTTTTAGGTTTGAGACTCAATGTTTTGTTACCAAATGTTGCAAACTATTGATGGGGATTTAAATAGCTTTAGTCCTTTGTCCCTCTTATTCTTCCTGTGTGAGCTTGAGACACTCTTCCAGACTTTCTTCTGAAGAGAATATATGAGTATGTGGAGACTTTAAAATTAGTGGTCTGTTATTCTATAGTCTCAGGCCAGAACATCCCTCCTTTTCCCTACAGTTGGGCTCCTCTTTGTCTGCTACCCTCTACTATAAAAGTGGGTGTATTTCTTCAGTGGAAGAATTACTTTGTGAAACCATCAAAACATTAAACATTTAAGGGATGCCTATAGAAAATAATCTTGAAGTGTCAAATGATGGACTTCGGAAGGTTTGCATTAAATTTAAGCTTGGCATGGTGAGGATTTATCTACATAACTTCTATCTCTAGCAAGCTAATAACTTGTGTTCTCTGGAGCATCAGTGAGGTCTAAATTTAACTAAAGCAATTTTGGAGAACATGCACTACAATAATGGCAGAAAGTGAAAACACAGCCAATGTGAAAAAACCTTCTCTTCTCTTGAGAGAAGGAGAAGGTATTACCTGGCTAAGGGTAAGATTCTGCGTATGTACTGCTTATTTTCCTGCTATTGCTGCTCTGATTTGTCAGACATAGCATTTTTTAACAACTTCCAATTTCTGCAGCTAGTCTTTTATCTCCTGACTGAAGGTTAATTTGTGTTTGGAGAGTTTTTGCAGATTTCAGCAGCTGATGGTTGTTTGAGCTTCTCATTTTTGTAGTCTCTCGAGCTAAGAGACCTTATCACAACGTTGGCCTTTTTTAAGATCCAACAACTGCAACAAATTGAAGTTGTCTATGGTGCTGCCTACTTCCCCGGTCTTGCCTTCAATTTTCCATGCCCGTATTTCACACTTTTTTATTTGTCTACCAAGTTTGTACACTCCACAGCAACTTCTTCAAGATTCATTTGTTCTGACTTAGGGTTACTGTAAAGTCATTTCATCATTTAAGAAGTAAAAGATAAGATTAGCCTTAATTTTCCCCTATGTATAACTATAAAATATTAAATTCATAAAGAAATAGGAGAATGCTATGTTGATATTTTTCTGTGACTGGTTCAGCAAAACTAGTACTGAGTCTTCTTATTCCACTGTCAGACTGCTGTTGAGTTGTACTAATTTACAGCTTATTGAGGGGGGTATAAACAGCACAAGACAGGCCCAAAGGCCATTCTGTATCTTACCATGTGTCTTATCCTCTTCCATGCACTGTGGTGTCCCAGTTGGAATCACTACATTCCACCCCTTCATCCACATACAGTTTGCCTTTCTCGAGCATAGGTAAGTTGCAGATTAAATTAGCAAACTGTTCAGCTAATAGGAATGTTCCTGATGGGCTGGAATGTATCTGTGTGATAGCACCTGTCAGTGCACAGCACAACTGGCATGGGTATTCCAGTGGGTTCCAATACACCAGCTGCTCGTGGTAACACATGGGCTTCTCAAGCTGCAAGGGCCAGGCCCAACAGGGGCAGGTGTGTCCTGGTCAAGATCATGTTTCCTCAAATACAGTGTCTTCCACAAGTCCCAGTACAAAATGGCTTTGTTGGATGATACTAGTAGGTCAAACTGAGTCTAAATGGTATGGTGTGAGTAATCAAAATAAACACTGATGTTACTTTTTATTTCTCACCTTAAGGAACAGTTAAATTGAGCTGATACAATGACTAAGTTTCACTGATGTCTTTTCCGGTTTGTTTATTCCCTCTGCTACAGTTGGGCATCCTCAAACCTGCCCCAATTTGCTGATGTTTATTTTAATTCTTGCTTGCTTCCTTCTTTCTCTCTCCCTCTTTTTACTTTCCCAAAGCTGCAGGACAGTTTGCTCCTGCTGCCTCTGCTCGTTGTTGGTGTTATCAGGCACGTGTGCAGCGGGTGAGATTGCAAACGCCGCTGTTCTCCGGGATTCTAAGCATCAGACAATGTTTTACACGGCGTCCCATTCTCTAGCTGGCTGGTTGGACATGATGTTGGTACCTTATCTTCACGCTGACACACACTGGACATTAATAGAAATACATTGCTGAGGCACATGTGTGGAATTTCAAGCAGCCTTTCTAGCTGTGCTTTAGATAGTCTATTGTGTGCTTAACCTCTTGGAAGAGGTTTTGATGAGAAACGCGTGATGTTAACTCTTGAGTGGCTGGGTGGACTCTCTGAGTTCCTTATTATAGTCAGCATAATATCCTCCTAATTGAATGCTGCTTATCTGCTTTGGAGTTTCAGCAGGTTTAAACCTGTATTTCTATGACCAGTATTCCTCCTTCCTAATGCAGATTTTTAGGGAAGAAATAGCTGCGTTTTGCACATGAAGATGAGGTAGGAAATGTGTTGCTGCAGAGGAAACTGAGTTGCCAGCACCCTTATGCAGCTTTGTCTAAAATCTGTCCCTGTATTATTTTTGGCTCTCTGATTGCTGTACATCAACTAAAAAAATGACCTGGATGCAGCTGCTTCTATTTGCCAGGAATTCTTTCTGCTTTTGGAGCACATCAGAATTTTTATTGTTTCCTTTGTACTGTATCTGTATACTTTCTCTGCTTGTTTGCTATGACCATCTGCAATTGTCTATATTATTTATGAGTGCTGAGTAAAAAAAGACGGAAGGTAGCTTCTTAAAAGGGACTGTGCTAAGGGAAAGGAAATGAGCTGATGACTTTGATTTTTAGACAATGAAAATAGAACACCTGCAAGCTTGTGAGGAAGGGAAGGAATTAGAGTTAGCTGTATTTCTTTTTCCCATCTGTGCATTACATAAGGGGTTTAGAGCCCTTTTAGCCTTGAAGACTTTGTGATAATGGGCAAACTTGAAGGATGATACAGTAGGAATCGAGTAAAAATTGATCAAACAGATGGGCAGGACTATGTATAATTGCTGTCCAAAAGAAAAAAAAGCTTTAAAAAAGTTTAATATTTACTTGAATAGAACATTAGACTAAGGATACATTTGTTAAATAACCAGTGCTCTTCCAATTAGGACTGGGAGCTTGCCATTTACATTCACTGCATCTTCAGCCATGGAAAAAGTGGTTCACTGTCTGGTAGATGATTTCAAGCCCTTTTATTTTTTCAAAGATACAGGTTCATACCTCTTCTTTTCTCTCCATCCTCTGAGCAGAATGGATTTGTACCTTGGTTTGTCTTGCTATAGCTGTAATTGGCACCGTCAAGCTGAGACTCTGGCTGCCCCCCACCCTGGCTTCCAAAATTCCAATACACAAAAGGTTCCTTACAAAAGCTCAGCTGAAGATCTGAGTAATCACTCATTTTTGTATTTTCATATGATATTCTCACCTAGTTTAACAGCTAAATGTGGAAAAAGGGAAATTGGAAATAAAGATATGTTAAAAAACCCCAAACCAAAACAATCAAACCCTCAAAACCAACAAACCACACAAAGCAGCACCCTGAAAAAAACCCCAAAATCAGAAAAACTCCCCCCAAAGCAAAAACAATAACAACAATCACTATATCAGCTGAAAATAAGCTTGCATGTTTCTTAAACCCTTTTTCCTAATTTTTCCGCATAAAAGAATTTTGTTTCAAGTACAAAACTTGAAAAAGCATGAGAGCTTTAAACTGCAAAGCCAGCTACAATTTTAAAGATAATGAACATCAGTCCAGCCTATAGTTTTCTATCATTTAAAAAGTTGTCTCTGTAGCTGCTGTGCTGTTCCCTGTTCAAGACTCAGCATTTTGCAATGCAATTTTTTAAAGCTTTGTGTTATTGAAGGTTATCATAGAGTTCTGTTAAAAACCTGCTTCCCTGTGATTTCCTGTTAAACAGTGATCTGCAAAAAGAGGTGGTTCCATGGTCAAGTAAGATTTTGATACCGTTCCTTTCCTGAGAACAGAAGTGGGATGCATCAATGTGCTTTCCCATCTGATGGCTGTGCAGAAGCTGCCTCCCAGGTCACTGCCCTTGTTCCAAATTGTGCTGCATGTCTAAATGCAGCCTTGAAGCTATTGCCAACCACTTCCATTTTCTTTTTTTTAGACTAGTTTAGAAGTAGTCCATCCAATTTCATGCATCTGGTATAAAACTAAGAGTTTTCATTGTAATTAATCTGGGTGCAGTGTCAGTTTGTGCCCAGATTAAGTGGGGACCATTACCTGTGCTTATGCTTCAATGTCATCCTGCCATAGTAGGCTTTTTTTTCTGAGTTTAATGAGGAATATGGTAAGGTACCTGGAGGGAGAGGACTACTAATGGTCTTAGCTGCCATTCTCACTTGTGGATGGGACTAATGTGGTTGATAAATACTTCCCTGCCTCAGGCTTTGCAAGTGCAGGCTGCTCCCTTAGGAAAGAAAGTAGCTCAAGGCATACCATGGGTGTTTTCAGGTGTGATTGAACAGACAGAAGAGATTTTCTCCAGCACAGATGAATTTTAATCCCACTTAACTTCAGTTATTTTACTGTGAAGTATCTTGGTGAGCAGGTAATGGTAGATAATAGGTTTTTCTGACCACATGCACCCACAAGCTTAGGAAAAATTTTATCAAGTTGTTTGCATATCTGTTTAGAAGTTACATCTGCTTTTTGTACAAGAAATGTGTCTTACTGGGCATTGTAAAACTGTAGCAGAAGTTCACGTGTTTATAAGAAGGAGTAACAAACTTTTGTGTAATCAGACTAATTTCCTCTAGTTGCTTGTTGCCAGCAGATGTTGCTGTTGAGCTTGGTTAGCCCTCATTGTGCAGGTCATCGAGTCATCTGCCTATTGTAAGAGCTATGATGCAGAGTGATTGGGAGCTAAGTTTCCTCCTTGAAAATTCATGTCATCTACTGCTAAGTCAATACACTGTCCTGAAGCTTAAAGTACATCTTGTGCAGGCGTGTGTGTAAATAAATAAATGATATTAGAATGTCTTTTTTGACCCATGCATTATGTTTTTCACTTCTTTACTGACTCTGAATTCTTACGAAACTTTCTGCTTTCATTACCAAAACAGTTTTGATAGCTTGATTTTTATAATTATTTTTGAGGGAGAGTGTTTTTTGGCTTTTCAAGTGAGCCTTTAAGATGTGGTGGTGGCAAAGATTGATAAACAATCCATAAACAGCATATCCTCATCAATATCCCTTTAAATGCAGGATCTGGGAAAATCTTATCACCTGCCTCATGCAGAATCTGGGAGATGAATTACATTTCTTATTTGGGGTCAAACCCACTGCTCAGTCCAGCAACTGCTCTGTGTATTGATCTTGCAACACCAAGCACATCTGTGCTCTGCCTCACAGTTCTTTGGGATGTGATTCGTTGTAATACCCTTGTTTTGGAACTAAAATATTTTTTATGTGCATCTCAGTTGCCTGCCAGCAATGATGCCTTCACTGAGTTCATACAATTTTCCAGCAGTGTGGAGAGCACTTGGAAAGCAGCAGTGAGAATTTCCTGAAGGTGGCACTGGAGGGACACCCATGAAGTCTTCTTTCCAGAGGTGGAGTGGGAACTGCTGAGCCCTCAAATTGCTTGCATACCAATGAAATGTCTCAAAGTTTTTGCTTATTTCTTTTCATTCTAACTCTAGGTTCTTCAAGAGTTACCATAATATTTTTCAGGATGAATTTACACTAAATTTTTGAAGTTCTTTGTTTCCTACAGAAATTGTAGAATCACAGAGTGGTTTAGACTGGAAAGGATCCTGAGGATTATTTGATTCCAACTGTCCTGCCATGGATAGGGATGTAATTCTCTAGGTCAGGTTGCTCAGGGCTTCATCCAACCTGGCCTTGAACACTACCAATAATGGGGCATCCATAGCTTCTCTAGACAACCTTTTGCAGTGCTTCATCACCCTTTGAGTAATGAATTTCTCCCTAACATCTACTCTAAACCTGCCCTCTTTCAGTTTAAAAACATTGCCCCTTGTCTGTCATCATTGGGAGTTGTGAGGCCACTGTGTACTAACCTAATTTACAAACTGCTTCTGTCTTTTATTTTCTGACCATGCTGCCTGGGGTTCTCTTTCTTGCTTAATGCACAGATCTAGAATTTGTGACATTGCTCGTGTTCAGGCTGCAGAGGGGAGGACAAGGTTATTGTGGAGACAGTGCAGGTTTTCACACAAATGGTGTGGTACGTTCTCAGCCACCTCTGATTTGTCTTTGTTCTTCAGCTCTCCAGTTGGTTCCTAGTAGTGTTTCTTGGAGGGGTAGATAACAGCTCTTGGGAGCAAGTTAGGTTTTGGAAGTGATGGAAGAGAGTGGCAGCTGCTGTCCTAATGACATCTCATGTTTGCTATCAAAACAGAGATTTCTGCCTCCATTCCTCAGATCCTCTTCAGGATTCCCTGATTTGACTGACATGCTGGCCTTCTAATGAGGTACTCACCAAAGCCTGCTCTGTAAAATTTTTATTACATGTGTGTCTCTTTGGCTCTGGCTATCTGCAGTCAGACTGTGTAAACTGAGATGGCCAATAGTGAAGAAAAATGGAGTTTCTCTCAGCAGAAGTTTGAAATGTGTGTGCAGTGCTTTGTACAGGTAGTATTTCAGGTCCATCTTCACTGATACAGTAAGTTTCTGACTGATTTGAGTAATTTGGAGCTTAAGAACGTAAAGATGATCTAGCTGGCCTTGGCTGAAATGAATTATTGCTTTTAGCACAGAATCTTCATTTGAGAGAGAAGCTGGTGGTTGACTGAAATTCCTGCAGATTCTTAGGCAGGAGATTTGTATCTTTTCATCTGTTTTCAAGAAGGAGAAACAAGTTATAAAAACCACTTAAAGGTTCAGTTAAGATTTATTTTGGCTGCATAACTGCCTCCCATAATAACTTTAATATGCATCATCCTGAAACTCCTAATTGGCCCTGGTGCTGGCAGGGCTTTCAGACCCAGCAGAATCTCCAGTGTTCAGCATCTTTTAGGAAGGAATGTAGCCAGAGAAGCACAAAAGATGAAATGGCTGCCTTATAAATTCTGACTGACCTTGAGAGTCCTTGTTCTAACAAGCAGGAGGATGCTGTGGAAACCATCTAGATGAGACCAGTGGTGGGAGTTGTGTGTAGGTGGGCCATTGGTGAGGCAAGAGGAGAGGATGGGGAAAGGCCTCCTGGGTTTGGTGCAAGGAAGTGATTTCACTGTGGCCATGTTCCTACTTATCCTTATGTTGTTGGTTGGACTCTTGTCTGCACTGACACTGATTAATTTTTTTTTTTTTTTTTTCACATGGGTGCTGTGGGGTTGGGCTGTGGTTTGAACTATTTTGTCAAACTGGCTTCTTTTTTCAGGAAATTACCTCAGTCAGTTGTTCCTCTCTGCTTAGTGGCTGCCTGATCCCTGTGTGGGTGCTCATCAGACAGATCAGAGCCTGACTGACTGGGAAGGTTGAAATTTTCCTTAGCTTCTCCTCTGCTTTCTTTTTACCTGGTGTGGAGGTAGAAGCCTGCCAGACTGTGCTGGGGTTGTGTGGTTTCTGTGAATGATGAAGGACTGTTGTTCTTGCTTTCCTGGGCTGTCAGTTGGACACCTTTTGCAGAACCTAAACTCCCTTTAAAACAAAGCATTTGGCATAGTTTATTTAATTTCATTAAGTAATTTCACTGCTAATGCATAATTATCTACAGCAGTGACACTCATATATGCTTTAATTATCACAAAGCTGCACAACTCCCCCTCCCCCCTGTCACTTGTGGAGGGTGGTTTTGCAGAGATAAGTGTGTAATACATGGCAGTGCTTTGGGTCTCACAATACTCAGACAGTTGCTGATTGCTAAATGCAGGCAATAGAAGAGACAAGGGTTTTGGTCTCAGTCTTCTATTAGTGGTTTTTATCTGCATGGAGTGAGAGACATTGGAAAGGAAAAAGCTTATCAAAACTTCATAATACTGGCTTGAAGATAAAGATGTGAGCAAGTGCTGTTTGGAGGCATTAAGCTTACAGGTGTTGGGAAGATTTGGAAGCATAAGTATTTGTTTTTCTTTTGAAGAAATGCAAGAAATGAAGCATCAGTGATCCTGGGCAGCAGCCCAAGAACCCTGTTTGTGTTTAAGGAAGATTCTTTGTATTTATCTTTTTTTTTCCTTCCCCTCCCTGCTTTGTTACTGAATATTTTTGGTAAACACCCTCTCAGAGTGCAGAAGAGCCCAGTAAAAATCATTGATCCAGCCAGTCATTGTGAGGAAACAGGGATTCAGGGTATTTACTCCTGAATTGGGAGAAGATGCATACTTGAGTGAAATACCTGTTGTTTCTTAACACCACACACTTGTTTGTTAAGGAGTGATTTTGTTAAAGAAGAGGACTAGGTCAGTCTGATCTGAGTAGAGGTTATGTAGGAAATATGATACCTGTGTCATTGAAAGGTAAAGGTCTGTTTTGGGCGTAAGGTGGTCTATAAAAGATTTCTAAACCCTCGCAAAATGAAGGCAGAAAAAGCTGGAGGGGGCTTATAATTGTACTTCTCTAGTTTCCCAAAGCTGAGGACTGGGTTGGAGACACTTCATTTAACTTCCAATGATGCACTGAGGTTTGTGGATGAAGAACACCTGGAGCCTGTGTCAAAAAGAGAGCAATTCTTGAGAGGGACCTGATAGAAATGAGGAGGTATGAGGAAGCAAAACCTATGTATTATCTTATAATAGATGGAAATGAGGCCATTTGTTGGTGTTATCTGCTGGCAGAGATGTTCTGCCAACTACCTTTGTTTGGAACTCTGGCCAAGACGTGCAGTATGTAATTGTGTTCCAGCTTCTATCCTGACTGAATTCTTAGAATTGAAATTACATTTTTTCATGTACAAAAGCACTGAATTTTTTTTCTTTGTATTGTTATGATGAAGGCATTTTTTTGTTGCTGACTGTCAGGAATGAGGAAGGGAGGACTGTACAGCTTGTGTTACAACATGCATTCTCAGTCTCTACTGCACCTGGCTGGCAGCAGTGGCACCTGTTTGAGCAAGATTCCTTTGGCCTAGAAGTATGTTATATCTTTTCTTTAGCCCAAGGACACAGTGTTAAGTATGTCTCTTGAAGACCCTGCAGCTTGCTAGGCTCTAAATCTTACCATCCATCTCATACTTGTTTTCTGTGGTACTTAACATTATAGTGGTTTATGTACTTTCTAGATAAGTAGACTGGCATAATATGGTGATCAGTTTGGCTTTCTTCCTCTCAGTAAGAGCTGTACTTCCTAAAGAGGTTATATACTCACCCTACAGTAATTTAGACTTGCACCTTTCTTTCTGGGAACCTGAGCATGATTGACAAATTTCCAAATGTCTCTTCTCTAAATGCTGTTGGTTGAAATACCTTTCACATTAGGCAATGGGTGCTCACATAGAAAGAATTTAAAGTGATAGAACTGATACCTAGAACAAGTGTTGGGTTCTTGGTTTTGTTTACAGCTTGCCTGAAAACCTTTCCATTGGAGCACAGAAGTAAATACTGACTTAGTGGCTTTTCTGACTCATCTGGTAAAATCCACTTGCCAGGCCTGATGTTTCCATCATCTCCCTATGTTATCTGATTCTCTGGAGCTGTGGTTTCACCTTTGTAATTTACTTTCCAAGTAAGACTGGGACTGAGATGCCACTCTTAAAAAAATTAATTAATTTTATGCAAAGATACAGAGGAAAACAGGGAGATGAGGAGAGCTTCATGGTGGAGGTGATGGGGTTCCATTGCCTCACTCTTGGCTGACATGAGTGAGATGCAGTATGGAAAAAGCTTTGCTTATCCACATGGCAAGAGAGTTTGATTAATCATTGTAAGGGGACTGCTGCAGAAAAGGGTTGGGTGACTTATCCCAATGGGGCAGGCATAGGAGAAAAAAGAGTAACAAACTCCATAAGCCTGGGGTTGGAGTAAGAGGGAGAACGGCACTTCGTGGCTTTGTGCGCCTGTGATGCTTTTGCCTCCTGTGAGTTTGTTGGCAGGTGTGGAGAGAAAAGATCCCAGCCTGGCAAGTCAGCCACCAGTGTGGCTGATGATTAATTGCCCTTTTTAAATTGCAATTATGTCAGTCACAGAACCCGTGAATATTAATTCTGGATTTGCTGCTTGAAAAAGTGAGTGCTGATGAGACGAGTCCATTTTACTGATGTCCCAAAAGTAGGATAAGTGCTGTAACCACTAGTTCTAACTGAAAAGAAAGGCTGCTGTGACTCTTAGCTTTGCATCTGTCTTACATCTTCTTTCCCAGTGTTTCTGTTCCTTTCTTTGGAATACTCTCAGTGCTTACAGTGGGTTTTCCACACTGACAGTAGAAGGTGGCAGGCTGACACACAGAGTGAGTTAATCACTGCAAGCAATATGAGTTACCTGGGTTTGGTGGATGGTTTTGCACCATTCCTGCTGCTTCCTGAATTCCTTAAAGACTTCAGAATGAAATAGAGATTGCTTTTTTTGCTGCTCCAGCTCTTTCCCTTCATCTCAAATGAGTGTAACCATTCATTCCATTATACTTGGATCTTTTGAGATAATTTTCTGATTGTGCCCTGTTGGAAGGATATTAACAGGCAGGCATCATTACACCATGATTGTTTTCCTTTTGATAATCTGCTTGAATACATGGATGATGAAATTCTTGGTTTCTTCTGTGGTTTGGGTCTCTCTTATCAGTCTTGATCCTGTCTAGTATTTTCTGCATGAGTCAGGACAAATTGTTGCATCTTGCCTGTGCTTTAGTTTTCTTGAAATAGTAGTTATCTCAAAAAGTCTTGTCATGTGTTGATATTCATCTTTGAAGGTGAATAGTGTGATATGTTTTTAGTAAACAAAAATAAAGCCCCTCAGAACTCTCTGGTGTTTTTTTATGCTTTTGTTTTTTAAAGATTTGTCTTTCATTTAAACCCTTTCCAAGTTTTCAGTTATAAGTGACTTTAAATACCTAGTTATCTCATTGTTTGCTTGTGGGGCTGGTATATGCTGCATTATCAAAATGACTAATGATTTGTAAGAAACAGAAATAGATGGTGGAAGTCGCAAAAGTTATCTCCCCTGTTTGTTCTTCTTTTAGTTCTAGATTTTGTGTGGTTTGTATAAGTTGATTGTTTCCTGAAAAATTTTCAGAATGGAGGCATTAAAAATCTGAGAGTGTTGAGGATGTGAATGTCAACTATTTAATTTAGTTGATGACTGTAGTTACTGTCCTACTGAATTAAAGGCACTATGTGATAACCCCTTCATATGCAAGAGATGTGACTTGCAGGCAACAGGAAGACTCTTGTAGTTCTGTGTCAGACTGCAAATGAAAGGCTACAGGAGAATTAGATGCAGCAGAGAACAGAAAGAAATATTTTCAGTTTTTGCTTGATGTGGTCCTTTCCTGGAAGGCCTCTAGCTGGCACTTAAGTATATTTTGGTAAAGGCTTTTTACCAGCCTGGGTTGGCATCAAGAGCTGGCCTAGGACAGCAGGTTCAGTGCATCATTCTTCTGGGGTTTTTTTGTTTTCCCACTTTCCAGCTTTTATAATTGAACGGTAAATTGCTTGTTTTCCTCTGATCCTTTCATTTTGGAAGGCTCCAAGCAGTCTTGTATGGCTACTGTTGCCCTTTGAGGTGAAAATGGAGCCTTTTGTTTTATGAAACAAGGATGTCTAATAGTGCTTTAACAACCAAGTTAGCTTTTTGTCACTGGTTCTTGTGGGTGTTATTTTTATCCTCCTTCTCCTTGCTGTTTCCCTGGTGCACTTTGTCTTTACCCTGGTGTAGTAACTGCTTTGTCTAATGCTTGGTTGATGGCATATAAGCATGGTTGTCACAAGAGGGAGTGGTCATTTTCATGACCACTCTGAAGAGGTATCAGAACTGCCAGCACCTTTGGCTTCCCAAAGTTATTGATAGAGTCTGTGCTTAGAAACCTGTTGACAAAATGCAGGGTTTTGAGTAATGTCTGGCTGAGACAGAAGTTTGTTGCATTATAGGACTAGAGAAATCAAAAGCTCCAGCCTCCATTTCTGTTTGGGTAGTGTCTGTTTTCCCCAAAAATGCTTTGAAAGCTTTGTTTTGTTATCAGAAACTGACCTTAAGTTTCATGTCTCTTGTCCTTAGGATAATATTCCCTAGCTAAATGGGGGCTCTGATTTTAATTAATTGAAGTAGTTTTGAAATATGTATTTTTTGTTCTTAAATTGTTTCAGTAGGATTTGTTTCTGTAGGACTGTAGCAGCACACATTGCAAACCCTCACTACAGAACACTGCCAAGACACTCCCTGTTTTAGGTGGCACCTGACAAGTCCATAGCCTGCTGCTCAATGGTGTGAGGTGTGTACACGCCTTCTGTTGACACAAGATGCAAATATTAACTCTTCATCAAGAAATGCCAAGGAAAAGTCATGTTTAAAGACTGTGCAGTATTAGAGGTGATTTCTGTCTTTAACAACATGTCTAATTATCCCTCAGAGGCAATGGAATGATACTCTAGTGATTTATCTTGAAAAAGAGTTTAAGGGTATTGGGTCAGCAACTAGAGGTTTGCATTCAGAAAGTTGAGGGGTTTTGGAACAGAATATGCTGATCATCACCATCATGTCAGTAGTTTCGATTTTTGGGGACTGTGAATGGAAACTAAAATTTGCAATGGCTCTTTGTCTTGTTGTAAGAAAGGAAGATTTGGCTGTAACTTGTAATTTGACTTGAGAGAACAAGCGTTGTTGTGGAAAGCTTGGAAGGAGAAGGGAGTCTGCTTTTGTGTGTTGGTGCTCTCTTCGGTGGGTGCATGTTGCTTCCCCAGCATTATGTTAGTAGACCTTGTCCTTTTTACTTGGCAATTTCAATGCTGGTGAGTTCAAGATAGGCTTTTCTTCCTTGAGGGACTCTGGTCTGAAAAGGATCCTGCATTTACAGCTTGAGCTCTGTGACCAGCGTGAGAAGGAAGGTGGGGTTGGAGGAAGGTCACTTCATCTTCTGTCAATGTAAAGAGCTTTACAGAGACAAGTAATATTTTGCAATTGAGTTTCTCTTTTAAAGACACTCTGATGCTAATGTTGATTTAATAAGGTTCTCTAGTTCTCTCTCCTTGCTTAATTTGAAACGTCTAATTTTGTGCTTCACAGTTCTGAACACAGAATTAGTGAGGGAAGAGGAGCCGGAGGCAGGAGGAGCAGAGTGCCACACCAGAAGTTGCCAGGGGAGATTGATTCAAGAGAGTGAAAAGGTGCAAAAGGTTATATGTCCACAGTTCAGAACAACGTGATGATGGTACTAATGAGAAGGAGAGCTTGATCCTTTAAAATGTTTTAAGATCTCAGTGGGTGTATAACAAACATTAAATGGAAACGGGAGCATTAGAGTGTTGGTTTCTTTGAGTGGATTTTTCTTTTGATTTTATATGTATGTAATATATAATATGTGACAGGCAGGAAGGATAATATTCTGAGATAAATAGACATTTTAAGGTTTTTATTTTAAAGGTTGTTTTGTTAAGTGTGACATTTATTTTCAGAAATGTTGGGAGGTTATGAGAGATTGTGAATTTGAACTGGCTAATTTATTTTAGCTGAACCTGAATGTGTGTTTCTCCTGCTAGAATTTTATGCTTGTGGAAGAAGCCATTGACGTCCATGGACATTTAATTCCTTTGTCCTGGGGATAAATGTAAACTCTTCAAAACCACAGTGCCAAAAGATAACCTAAAATATTGTACAAATAATAGTGGTAGTAAAAGCTTTTCTTTGCCTCCTGCTTTGTTAGTGTGCTTTTCCACTTCCTCATAGGAAACCACTCCTGTGCAATGGAGTTAAAGCCTAATTTGCCTCTTGCTTGAGTTGGATGACAGTTCTTCATACAACTGAGCGGACAGTGTAAAAGGAGTACAGGATGTGTTCAGCTTAGTTTTATGATAAGCTGCCAACATGTTTCTTTGAAAACCTCATTAAATCGCAATTAAATACACAGGAAAAAAAAAATGGGCCATCTCAGTGAATTCTTGATAGATGAGTTTGTGGTTTTCACTGCTGGTCAGGGGCGTGATCTGCTTCTTGCAGTTGGAGCTCAGTGAAAGCTTTGGTGAAGTCTGACCACAGAATCACCAAAAAACAGCCGCCAGCACTGGAAGCTGTGAATGATGATCCTCTGCCTGCATTTTTTTTATGCCCTTGGGCAGAGAGAAGTATCTCCTTCCTGATTAAAACTATGTGTAAGACCCTCACCCCCTTTCTTCTCACATTGTGTCTGGTAATAGGACCTGCACTTTTACCAATTGCTTCTGCTGAATTTGATAGCTAACACTGGATTCTGCAGAGTTTTCTCAAACATTTGGCTGGGGAGTGCACTTGACCAAGCAGACCTGCATAAGGAATGAAGCTTTAGGCCCAACTGTTAATATAGATTCTAAAAGAGGCCTGAACCTGCCTTCAAAAGTTTCTTCTCTGCTGACTTCCAGTGCCTATAGTGACTAGTCTCCAGGAGTATTTATCAGATCACTTGCCTGTCTGGTTATTTCCAGTCTGTTGCACTGGCCAACTTACTTGATCAATAAATCAATCAATCAACAGGTTCTTAAAATTACTTTCATTGACTTTAGCAGTGTAACATACAAAAGGAGTCTACAGAAAATAAATGATTGCATGTGTCCCAACTATAATTACAGAACAAACAGAGTGGAGATGTGTTTGTAACTAGTATCTACTACAGTAAATATAGCAATCTGTCTTTAGGGTTCTGTGATGCTATGTGGTATTGACTCTTTAAATTTGCAAACTCATGGAGCATGAATCTTGGCTCTCTCAGGTCATCTGACTGCTATATTTAGAGCATACCCTATTTTAAAGCTAAATTTCAAGCTTCTTGCTTTGGATTAAAAGGTCCAGAAATAAATACTCTGGTTCCTTAGCATGTGACATAATTTTTGAGCTTCAGGAGCTTCACTGACAGCAAAATGTTTTCTTTTCCTAAGGAAAGTTTCTCAAACTGCATAACTCTTCCTGCTGCCCCTGGTCTATGCCATCTTCTTCTCAACAACAGCAAGACCTGGTTCATGATCCTTGTTGATACACTTCCAGGTACTGCTCCTTCATTGGAAGAGAAAATGCTTTCCTCCTACCCTCAATTTTCCAAGCTGTCTGCATTAAGCAAGAGTGTGTTGCATTGCCCAGTAAATAGTCATTGAATCAACTTTGAATTCTTGTAGTTTTTAGAATCATTTAGAAACTTACACAATGGGAAAACTGCTCTTTGCAAATTGTCCTATCAAATGGAAATCAAAATTTTGCTGGCAGTGACATAGATTTGTGAGTTGCTCTTGATACAATCATGCCCTGGAGATTGCAGTGTAAAAATAAAGAATGCAGTTTTACAATAGCCTGAAATCCTTGTTGTTGCTGAATCTACACTCTTCTTTTTGCATATGTTATGATATACTTGGGCTTCATTAAAAGATGCAACCTTGCAGCGTTTTCTCTTATCACAGCCTTGAGAGGAGACAAGAGTGCGTGTATTTGAGAGCTAGTATATTCTCTTCTAAAACACAGAGTGGGTTGCAAGTGCTTTGGAATCAAGAATCAGAGTCTCTAGTGGGCATTCTGCCTGTAGCTCAAAACCACGACTTAACTGGCAGCCTTTTCATAACACTAACTGTGGCCTAGGATGTAGGGAAATGTGGCAGGTGAAGATGGAGGTACCTTTTCAGAATTGGTTGTAGGGAAATTTAGTGCTGACTGCCTGTGTGTCTTAAGTGATTGAAGAAATAAGAGAGATTGAAATCAAGTTCTTCACTTCTATGCTTTTAATTTCCTGGGTAGTCTCTGATTATTCTTTCCATGTGTTTTTACTTAATAGGTAACACCTTCCTACAAGTGTGATTATGTGTGTGGACTACCCCAGACCATTTATTTTGAGTCCCCTATGCTTTGTGTGGTCCTTCCATTAAGGCTTTGGAATCCACGTGATTTATATTAAATGTTAATTACTGTATGTTTTTCCCACATGCACCTTGGCAAGTTGGTAGCTTGGAATCTGCCCCCAGAATGATACTGACCCTGTAATGCTGAGTAAAGTGTGCTTTGTGTATGTCTGGGATGAAAGAGCAGGGAAAAGAGGAAAATTTGCAAGACTGTCAAAGAGGTAAAAACAAGCTGTGTTGTTTGAAAGTGCACCTGATGCTCCACCTGCTGAAGAATTCATAGACAGAGGATGTGTGACCGTGGCTGAAGGCTTTCAAAAATTTTCTTACTCAAGTACGTAATTATGACAGTCTCTCTGTATTAAAAAGCAGCCCCAAAGTCAACTGCATTTCTTTTAAACTGTAGTATTTGAGATAATAACTTTTAAATTAAAATAAAATAGGTTGCTAATCTAGTGGCAGGAAATTTATGGTTGTTTCACTATGCTAGCCTGTATCCATTGGCTGGTGCCTATAAATATCTGCTTTGTTCATGGGCAGGTAAAAATGTAAAAAAGGTAAATATCTGCTTTGTTCAGGGGCAGGTAAAAATTGTGTGTGGTGTCTGAGAGCAAAGGTGGGAAGGGAATTCCTGCTGAACACACAGGGTTCATAATTTTTACTGCTTCGAGGCACATGGGTTGATTATGAATGCCATCTTGACTTTTTCAAAACAGTGGTTGTGTGTGAGGTACTATGTTTGACTCAGAAGCTAATATATTTGGTATTTAGGAATCTGGCAAGAGAGAGCTCTGTCCCCATATGCAGGCACAGCAAAGAGATTGGGATATAGGGATGCATAACTGTTATTTTCTCCCGTCTGTCCTATCCGTAGAAAGCCATATGCCACCCTTGGGCTAGTGTAATGGGAGTCTGCATTAATGATTATGAACTAGAAATAATCCAAGAAGAGTTGAGTAGCCTTTGTTTCTAGCTTTACAAGAAATACCTCATTGACTCAGTCTGAAATATATTCTGGGATAGAAAGTCATAATTAATGCAGAATTTCATGATACCCTTTCTGAAAGTTTCCGTTGTTGGTTTGTTTTTCTTGCTCTAAATTGGTCAGTGACTTGGAGATTCTTAAGTCTAATAGGCAGAGTAGGAATTTAAGCAAGAAAGTAAAAATTTAGAGTGAGTTGTTGTCTCACCTACTATCAGAAATAAGCATCTTAAGCATACTTCTCTAGAGAACCTATGCTCTGCAAGATTTCTAAAACCATTGAATGCCTTGTCTGTTGGCAGCCTACAAAATGAGAACTGTATGTATCCATGTATAGAAGTGGTGATGGGAAAAGGAGAATGTGGAAATGGGCTGGAGTATTAAAGCAAGCAGTGAAAGCAGATGGTTTACATTGGATTTTATGAAATAGGTTTCTCTTAATTTTGTTTTAAATGAAAATCATGAATGGTCACCATTGCAAACCTATTTGTAGCTGTGCCATGAGTATTAGGGTGCAGTTGTCCCTGAATCATAAAAGGGCAAAGGTTTTTTTGGCTGCTTCCCATCTTCATGTTCATGAAATTGCATATGGTTTGTATGCATTAGAGTTAAGCAATTTCATCACAGCCTTCCCTCAAAATTGATTGCTGTTCAATGACTCTTCCTTCTCCCTCTCCATTGTCAGTTGGTCTCAGACTCTCATTACATTTAATATTGATTCTGCTTCAATTTTTCACTAAACTGGAAGAGTTGAAGAGTCTGGAGTGGATGCTGAATGTTTAGATAGTTTCTTTAAATTCTTGAATTCCTGTCATTGTGGACCATAATAAATTTAGAGCTGGATTATTACTTTAAGAAGAAATGTCTGTTTGCTCATTCAGTGATGAAGTCTGGTCATCAAGATGTTGGAATATGTGCTGCAGAGTTCTTCAGATACTGACATAAGTGCAAAAGTTGTTGCCAACAGCTGTCTTGGGTTTTGGGGCACCTGCTGCCTCTCATTTCTCACATCTCCCACTCTGTCTTCAGCTCCCGAAGCTGGCAGTGCCCCTAAAAATACTTTGAGTTCTTACGTACAAGATCTCTACCAAGCTGGTAGTCTGGATCCCTGAGTCATTGGTCACACTGCAGTGAAATCTGTTCTGTGACAGAGTTACTGACTATGGCAAGGAAATGGACTTTAGGGGGAAGCTGGTTCCAGTGAGGTAACAAAGGCATTGTCCTTCCAAAGGCCACTACCCTGTGCTGATCCTTCCTCCCTCGCCACCAATCACAGAACTGTGTTTTGATTGCTCACTGCCATTTTTACATTTTCCCAGAGTGTGAGAGTGTGACAGACTTGAGTGGTGTGCATGATGTTTAAGGGTGATGTAGTGTGAGTCTGGGAAAAGCTGCTGGGAATTGCCCTTATGAGTGAAATACAATTTTGGCACTGTTTTCTTGATTCCATTGGAAGTATGTGGGAAGGCATCCCCTGCCTGAATAATCAATGATCTAATGTGAAATTTTCAGAAGCACAGATGTATTACTCGTGTAGTTCCCATATCCAGCCAGAGTCTTCTCCAAGTGTCTGTATGAATCCCTAGGACAGAGGCTGCTGGTTTGGCCTGAGATCCTATTTCAGTATCCTTTTGCTTAGGAGGAATATTTTGACTGGGTTTTGACCTCAAACAATTAAGTCCAGTATTTATTCTGGTTCCTGTGGTTGCTGTTCAGTGGGTTACCTGGGAGAGGAAAAAAAACACCTTTTCAGCAGAAGAGTTCAGAACTGTTGACCAAGGGTGTTGAAAGATGACTTGTATCCCAGGGCTGGAGTTATAAAACCCATAAGTTGCCATCTGAGAGCTGGAAGTGAAGCTCACTTAGGGAGCAAGGAAATCAGATACTGCTCATTCCTTAAATGCTTAAACTTCAAAAATATTAATGGACAGGCTGTGTCTCTTGTTATCAAAACTGGTACATGCAGGTCTGCAAAGAGATCTTGGCACATGCTTAGAAGTTAGCAAAACTTAAGCCAGTAGCCCTCTTGAGTTTTCCTTTTTGTATTATTTTATTAGTGAATTAATTATTTATTAGTGTATTTTATTTAGTTAGGGTTTTTTTTTCCCCTAATGCAGCAATATGTACTACTACATGTTCTAATTATCCTATTTCCATTCACTGGAGTATGTCTATTCCTATTCTTGGAGTAATAATTTTTCCCTCTCCTGAAGGTTGACAGGATTAGAAGCCTTGGCAGTACCTGCAGAAGAGATGCTCTGTGATTAGTGTTCTGTTCTCTAAAACCCTAATTCTGCTGTGCATTGTATCTTACCGGGCACATAATGGTGATAGGGCTGGTTCCTTCTCCTTGCTCTCTCTTGTCAGCCCCTGTCCAGTGCCACTGAGTTAGTACTTTTTGTTTATTTTGTCATGTGATCGTTTATCTACCAGGAATGTGTCAGTCCATGGCTCGGGCACCCAGGGATGACAGATATACATCCAGTAAAATTAGTGGTGTGCATGACCTACCTGCTGAAATAATAGCAGGCATCATGGTGAGTGTTGTGTTCCTCCTGTCCATCTGTTAAGGATGGACAGACTTGCAATTCCTAAAATGTAAAAACAAAATTAAGTGCATCTGTCCTGACTGTAAAAATCATCAGGAAGAAAAATGTTATTCAAATCAGGCTTATGTCAAGATTGGTCAGTGATTACCAGTAAACACCTGTTGTGTATTGGTTTGTTTGGCCAAGGACTTGATGCTGCTATATCAAACCTTTCTGCAGAAAGGGGGGAATTGGCTTCCCTCAGTTGAAATGTACATGTTCAGTTCCAACCTTCTGAGCTGGTGCAAAGGATGAGAATGGACGACACACATACCTGATAACACATCATCCCCCAGTTACCTGAAGTAGTCATTCTCTGCCATTAAAATGATGTCAGATCCCATAAAAATATTACCCTCCACTATCTGCTCCCTCTGGCAGTGAACTATGACCAAGAGGGAAGTTCCTTGTGCGTTGTCAATTCCCCTCAAATAAATAATCATAATGAAAAAAGGCCAACCATTCTGAATTTTCTGCTTAGCCAATGTGCTGCTGATTGAAGGTAGCCCTGAGAGGCAGGGAAGGCTTGCAGCCCTTGACAGCAAATGAGAGCTGTGCCTGCCTCATAAATGCCTTGGCTTCAAAGGGAGGTGGTTATGGGCATGAAATGTTTATCATCTTGTACTTGCTTTGCTGCAGCTGGGTTACTGTGTGAGTAAAAAGTAGTAACAAGTAAAGAAGGGGCCATATTGCAGCCTGCTTTATCTGCTTGTCTGCACACTTAAATAGGCTTGTGGACAAAAGAAGGAACAGGTGGAGGCAGCTTGGCTTTGACAGAGGTTTGGACTGTGCACTCAAGTTGCCTATGAAGGGGAATCTAGTTTGGAACCTGATCAGTCAACTGGCTTTCTGTTAGGAATCACTCTTTGAAATTGTCCATGGAAGAGGATGACTTGCTGCATAGGTCAGCTTGTGCATTCAAAAATGACCTTTAAAAGATTACTTGTTCTTGGCAAGTTGCACCATTGTTGACCACCTCCTTGTAAAGTCTGCCCAGAGCTGCCACATTCACTGGTGCACGTTGTGTATCAGCATCTCTAACACTGTGCAGCACCTTGCATGGCTGCCTGAAACTAGCCCTTTCCCAGTTGCTTTTACTTAGCTCCCATCCTAAATTGGGGTCCTGCAGCAGGCTGTGGGGACTTTGCTCTGGTTTTGGTTGAGGGGATGCATGTGCTTTTGTTTTGCTTTAACAGCACAGTTCCCAACAGGGGACACTACTGCATTGCTTAAGATGCTTGTCATTTTTGAAGGAACTTTTCTAAACTTGTCATCCTAAAAGCTATATTGCACAGCAGCCGGCGGCCTCCAAAAATCACTGATTTCTCTTTTTCTTCTCTTTCCCTTCCTTTCTATCTTGTGCTCTCTTTATTCCAAGCCTGTGGATTTGGACGCCTGGGTAAGCTCTCTTTTTTGTCTGGATCTTGCTTATTCCAAGTGTCATGTTGTTACTGCATGTGTACAGATTGTTATTGCTGAGCACAGATGCAGGATTTTATTTTCTGTCATTACATTTTAAAAGGTGTTCAGCTAGAAAATTGCATATTATTTCCTCCATAAAGATTTTCACTGGTTCCTTTTGTGTAGCTTACAGCTGCTGAAACCAAACTTGATTTGGTGATGTGTATTGTTGGCTAAGAGTGTAGCAGAAACAGGAGGAAATGAAGGTTATACCAGTATTGCATTTTAAGGCCATGAGTTGCATCTGGTTTCTAAAATAGAACCTGGTCACCTGCCTTCAATAGAATGAAAGGTAGGACAAAACCCAGTGATTTTGTAGGCCTCGTGTCTGGAATAAGGATTGCAGACAGGTCCATGGTAATGATGATATTTCTGCTGATACCAGTGGAGGTTGAGTCAAGGCTCCCCCATGGCTACTTGCTTGGTACAAGCCTCCCTGTAAAGTTCTGCTATTCAGTCTTGGGCATGAAGTACACAAATTGCCTCTTACTATTTCAGTGTTGCCCTTTTGGCTCTGCCATTCCTTTAGACTTGGCCAGGAGCATGCCAGCTAGCTAATTTTGGAGTTAGCTCTAACAGTGAATTGGTGTCAATTCCTTCTTCTCGTTTTGGAGTCCTTAATAGCATTTGTTTTTCTCCCCTGCCACCTGGACTCCTACCAGGACTGGAAGAGACTTGGGAAAGCACGAGGTATTAGAATTTGCAGTTGTGAAGTGTGGCAGGCTGAGGTGTCCAGCCAAAACATCTCTGCTGTGCTGCTGTGTACCTTTGGGGGAAGCTGAAAACTCCTCTCAGCAAAGACAGGATGATTTAGAAACTAGACATTTGATAGACTTGAGATCCTTTCCTTTATCCTTGTAGCTTATTTCCCTGGATTGCTTCTGACTGATTATCTAGGCATCATCATGCTAGTTTGTCTGTGAGTGGTGGAAGTGCTTTGCCAAGAAGATAAATATTTTTGCAGTAATCTTGCCAAGTGCTGTGACTTGCCTTTTAGGAAGTACTTTATAGGCTGAGGTTTGGACCTTTCCTTCTAGCTTGAGCTGCCCTTTGCAGAGAGAGAGTTTTTGGGTTTTTTGTCCTCCAGTAGAGTCTTCTCCATACCCTCTTTCCAAATACTAGAACCCAAACAGTATTGAGGAGAGAGACAGCCCGATGGTGGCTGTCAGCTGTGGGCTGTGCTAACACTGCACTTCATTCCTGGGTGCCACATTCCTTACTATCATCTGACCCTGCCAATAAGCCTTTTTTTTTTTCCCCAACAGATTTCCACCCTAGTTTTCATGTTTAACAAGGTGATGAGGTGGGACTGTGATTAAAAATAATAAAAAATCTGGTGATATTTAGGGGGGCAACAAAGCCAAAGCTAATCTGGGAACGGTTATAGCTAGAGCGAAGCCCAGTTCTAGATCAGTTGCACAGTCTGATTTGTGGCATGTTGGTGTCAGTTCAGGACAAGGCTAAGAGTGTCTGGTTTTGTTCATAGAGAATGAACCAATAATATTTCATTACCTCAATTAGGAGCTTGTAAAATATTTCTTTTGGCCTGTCTTTCAGCTAGCAGGCCAGTGCTTGAATCCTTTAGTTGAGCCAATATATAATGTATAGCTTTAGAAATGTGCTTGCACTGTTTGTTTCTAAATGGGTTGCTTGATAAAGGGAGAGAAGGAGGCAGAGAATCACATAACTCTGCCCTGGCTCTTTGTCACTGTTCAAGGCAGCACTGAGATAACCTGAAAAACCTTGGGCTGCAGAAAACATGTGAACATAAAGCAGAGGAAAAATTTGAAAGAACACCCAACCAGTCCATGGATCCATGTTCATGGAATCTGTAGCATGTCAGTAGTATGCTTTTACTGTCCTTTTGTAAAAATGCAATCCTTGTAAATTCTCACACCATCACGGGGGATTGTTGAGCATTTCTTGAATACATCTTATACCTAGCTTTTGTACAGAGGGCAATGGCTAATTGCATCCATGTTCTTTTATAAATACATCCCCTTTTCTAAGTTTCGGGTGCATTCCTGTGTTCTGCAGCTGGGTATGCTCTTTCTTCCCTGTCTCTGTTTTGTTTCTGTGTTCATACTTCTTGGACACCACACTGTCTGTGTTCTACACATCTCAGGTGTCATCTCTGGGCTTTGGTCAGCTCTTGCACAATATGTTCAAGCTCCAGTGTAGTTGTTCAGCTTGGAAGTGAAATGCAGCTTTCTGATATCTGATTTTCAAATCAGTGTGTTATTGTGCATGTTTTCCCTTCTCCTTCCTTTTTTTAGTGCTAAAGGCCTTTTTTCAAAAAGTGTATTGATGCTTTGTTTGGCACTTGCAATCTCAATCCCCTGTGAAATTGTAATCATCTTCATAGCAGCCAGTTCTGTCTGGGACATCACAAGCTTCTGACTTCAGGTAGGGAATAAGCAGCAGGACTAGAGGAGCTCTTAATAAATATCCTGTATTAATTCAAAATGTCCCTAGTTGCCTAACCCAGTTTGGAACAGTGAATATTTTAGGTGACACATGCTCTGCTATACCGTTTGTACTTCAAACATCATCATAAAGTGTAGTAAAGTTTTTTGTAATAACAGCTGGGGATAGAGGGAAACAGAAAGCAACTTTGAAGCAGATCTGTCACAAATAAGAGTGTTTCTCTGTGTACTTCAATGCACTGAAACAGCAGCAGCTCTTGAAAACAAGCAAGGCATTGAAAATATGCTTGTGTTGCAAGTACAAGGTTTCTCTGTAACCCCTAATTCATCATACATTATGGGTGATAAGTGGGACAATGGGGGATACTATGGGAGAAATTACTTAGGGGGAAGAATGGGGAGTACTCTGAGGTTATAGTCTGCAGTTGGGAGATCCAGTTGTGGTTCTTTGACCACAGTTTTGCAAGACCCTGGGGAAGTGACTAACAGAATGTCTGTCTGCTGCAGGGTGCATGGGTGTGGAGGCATTATTCACTGCCAGCACCAGTGAGGTCAGCTTGGCAGTCCATGGGTCTTTGTGCACAGCAGCACACCCCTAATGTGTCTGCATCTCAGCACCCTACTTGGGAGATTTGGTTTGTATTCTCTTCCAGAGGGAATAAGGATAAATGTGCCGGATTTCTTGTTGAATGATGTCAGGCAAACTTACAGGTTGGAAAGTTGAGTGAGTGTGTGGGTTTGTGATCCATGTCTTGCCAGAAATGGAATAAAGCCTCTTGCACACCAGTATTGTTACCTGTATTGATTTTGTGCGTCCAGAATATCCACTATCCCAGGAGACTAGCGCCGATACGTAATTATTTAGATTAAGCAGAAACTTTCTTGAGTTTATAAGAATTCATTGTTTGACTCTCTTTGTTTTTTTTTTCTTCCATCATATGATGCACCTTCCGTCTGAATCATGCAGAGGGATCATTACTGTCTTATTCTTCTTTCTATTCCTTACTTATTTTCCCCTTAAGGAAATACAGTCACTTGTGGAGTAATCTGATTTTGAGTATTATGCAGAAAACCTGCAGGAGAATCAGGGTCCTTTGGTCATCCACCAGACCACCTCACCTTCTTACATCTGTTTCATTTTATTTGAAATTGCTTAGTTCTTTTCTGTGTAGAAGATTGGTTCAGAGGAACAGCTATGGTTCTCTTACCAGAAAATGGTTATAGTTCTGGTGCTTACAAAGTACCCATTGGTGCCCCCATTGTTGCTGTGATATCTCTTTTATCAGGCTGCATGTATGGGGCAGCTCATTCTCATCCCTCTCCCCATCCTATTCCAGCTGGTTAGCAGGTGGGAAGTGGTGTAGCAGCTATAGGTTAAAGCAAAGCCAGAGATTTTGCTTTTAATCAAGTGCCTTTGAGAGGGAGAGAAGATTAGATATGAGTCTCTACTGCTTTATTCTGGTCCTGTTTTCTGGGATAGCAAACACGGAAACCAAAATATTTCTTTTTCTTTAAAAACAAACAAAGAAACCCACATCACCACCACACCCCTACAATCTTCCTATTTCATATAATCCTTTTCCTGCTTGCTTATCAGCCACCCTCACTGCCTAGATTAAAATCTCTTCTAAGCCCTATTATACCACTGTATTTCCATCAGCAGGGGACCAGAAAGAAGGACATGCACAGCAACTTGCTTTCAGATGTAATTTTTCTCGTTAGCAATGGCTTTTGGCTGAAAAATGACAGGTCTGAGCCCATGGGGATATTTCTGTCCCAGCTGCTTAATCATGTTGGACCAGTGTTTTCGGTGGTTGTACCATCATTAGAAGTTAGGAGAATGTTGCTGGGATGCTATGGACTGGCAGGGTTTGTGTCCATTTTAAGCATGCTAATCATTCTGGTTTTGAAAGGTCTTCTGCCTGCTGTTAACTTCTGTGGCCCCCAGAGATTTTGAGGTGGGATAGGGGACGAAGAACAACTGACATCTTTTCTTGCTATTCTTGTTTGTGATTTTTAAACTTCAAAAGTTTGATTCTGTTCCATCAATGTCATGTTTTCTTAATGCTAGTTCAGTTTAGGGGTGGGAATATAATGAAGTGGTGCTGGTTGTAGGGAGCTAGAAGGCTACAGCTGTTGCTGTGCCTACACAGACTTTTTAATTGAGCACTGTTTAGCTGATGAATACCAGATTTACTGTTTTGAAAGTGTCATGCTTATAATTTGGAAGATAGAAGAGAAATTCTCTGACAGCCATCTCCCCTCCGAGTCTGCAGCACCAGCCAGAGGAACTCTGAGGGTGCTGATGGGGAATGCATAGACAGCATGTGGAGAGAGTACTTAATTATCTGGATAGTCCTATGTATGTCTGTTGTAGGGAAGTATTTAATCCTTCGAAGCTTTTGGACACTCCAAGGGACAAGCGTTTATAAAGAGGAGGATTTGAGGGGATTTGTTTTGTTTTTTTTAAGGTAAGGTAAAGAGCATTTGAGTGATGACTGTCATGTTTCATGGAAAAACAGACATGGATAAGATGGAGTTCTGAAAAAGGGAATGGGAAAGTGTCACCTTTCTATGATTATATGCTTTCATTTAATAAGAAGTGTAAAACCAAGGGTTTGAGTTTGAGTGTGATGCTAATGAGAGCATTTCAAATGTTGGGGGATAACCCATAATGAGCTGCAATCCTTGACGTTTGTAGATCCGAAGGGGATCCCACGCATGACTCCTGAGCAGTGATTTTTTTTTTAGTTCCTTCCAGTCTGCATCCCATGTGCCTTATTTGCACTATATTGGGTTTTTTTAATTTCTTCTACTGATGCTGTTTTGTTGTCCTTCCCAGGCTGTGGAGCTGCAGGGCAGGGAGGCAGAGTTGAAGCGACAAGAGGCCTTCTATAAAGAGCAGTTGGCCCGCATTGAGAAGAAGGTAAGGCTGAGTTATCTTTATTTCTGGCCCCTGCAGGGGTAGGACAAGGATCTGTGTGGATCCAAAAGATAGAGAACCAAGATGTGTTGTGCTGCAGCCTGGAACTGTCAGCTGACAGTATCTTACCTGCTCCCCACCCTTTATGTAAGTGATGAAAAGGATTTACAAATCATTTGAGCAATTTCCACTTGAAAGATAAAAGGTTTTTTAACTGGATGATTTTTTAAAAAAGATTTCTGGTAGTTCAAACTATTGTCTTTTTCACCATGGGATTTAGGTGAAATCTAAATTGAAAAAAACATGTGCACAGTTTTTTATTCCTTTTGTTAAAAATCCTTTCCTCAATTAAAAAAAAATCAACCACCACAACATAAATTTTGTTATGAATTAAAGTTGTATTATTAATTTTTCTCTGGGGAGCCAAACAGTTCAAAGAGTGGTGCTGCTGTACACTGCCTGCTTCTTGCTGGATAAGCCTTTGAAATGAACATGATTTAAAGAGGCACTGTCAAGCATCTTTTAAGCCTGAAATGACCTTTGAAAATCCATTTAGGGATTTGAATCTCTCCCCTAAATGTGGGATTTGCTTCTCTGTTTAATTGTTTACCATGATGAGTTTTTAAAAATTGATGCCATAAAAATAGGAGCAGCCATGCTGTTCCTTATGAACTAATGTGTTCTTCACTTCCTGGCAAAATGAAATAATGTTATAAGTAGTCTTTATTTTTTAATAAATGTGGTGAATAATCTTCTCCAATTTGAAGCAATTAGACCTCCTGACAGGGAGCTGCATACATTCCACTTGTAGTTGTGTTATGTGACTAAAAAGAAGTGCAAACAATGAAAAGGGTGAGTTGTAAAGAGACAGAGAAATAAATCAGTTTTACTGCCAACATGTAGCAGGATGGTGAGTATGGAACATGGGAAAATTGTAGATTATAGAAACGGTAGGAAGCTGTTGGCATATCTATTCCTCTTTTCATTCCCTCCTACTGTATGACTGTCCATGCTACATTTTTTTGAGCCATCAGTGGTAAAACATGCCTGTGAGCAAATTCACGTGATACAATTTTGCAACACTTTAATCCGTACAATTCATTAAAAATAAACTATTAAAACTACCACTCAGTGTTGCATTTGTATTTTAAATTCTATTTCTAGATAATGGGGATTGTTCAGTGAAATTGCAAACAATCTAGCAGCTATCGTTCTAATTATCACAGTTGTCCATATGTTCATAGGCAAAGGGAATTTTTGCAATTTCTTGGTCCCATGCTGTTTGCTTCTATTATGTTCTTCTCTCCAGATCTGGTTTCATGAAGCGGAAATTACAGGGAAAACCTGTGTGTCTGTCCTTTATGGACGGTGGAGTGGGGAGAGGTTTGTGTCCAGGCTTCATTGTCCTCTTTTTGAAATCTTTTGTTGTAGTTTGTGTTTTCAAGTCCATGTCCCTTGCTGCAGAGACACCTTTATAAACAATGTGATGGATATTTTAATGCGGGATCTTCTTGGGCTGCCCATAGTCCTATTCAAACTGCAGAGCTACAGAGAAAATGCCTTCTAGTTGTTATGTGTACAAAAGCAAGTGAATAAACAGAACAGGTTTTTTTTCCTCTCTTGAAACACTGGATAGTTTCTGACCCTTAAAGACTAGCATTTTGCTGGTAATAAAATAGAATACCTCCAACCGTTAGTCTGGATTGGAGTGGGAGGTGGTGGGGGCTAGAAGGGAAGGGAGAGAAATGTACTTGAAACAGTGTAATAAAGCTTAATTGTATTAGTTTTGAAAAAGGTTTTTGATCTTCTCTGAGGATAATTTTATTCCTATAATGGTTGGAAAGATGGAAAATGCAGCACAGAACAATCTTTTTTATTATCTGTTGCTTTTATATAATTCTGCTTTTATTTGTTGAATGCATGGAGACCTTGACATTTATTTATTTATTTTTCCTTCCACTGTGCTAAAGCTTTCCAACTCAGGCTCAGATATATTTTTATATATCTGTGTATGTGTGTGTCAATATTAGAAAAAAGCTCTCAGTAAGGGGATGGTGAGGGAGAGCTCTGAAATAGAATTTTGCTTTCTCTGCTGTTTTAACAGTGGATGGCCGCTTGAAGTGTGGTCACTGGTAGTTCAGAGGTGTTTGGCTGTGAGTGGATGAATATGACTCAGTGTGGAATTAGCAAGCTGAAATTTCTCCTTCTAAGGATCAGGCTGTCAGGAATTCCCCTCTCTCCACCCCTGCTGTGCCCAGGTTGGTTTTGTGCCCACTTCTGCATGATAACAGAATTCAGCAGTAGGAGACTTAGAGACTTGTTTTTGGAAGATGTTTTGAACTATTGATGTTAAACACCCAGTATCTTCCCAGTAGGATGCTAAGAGTAATTGTGTTATATACTCCTTACAACATAAGAGCTGCTCAGTGAATCAAATAGACACTGTCCTGTTTTCCTCTGACAGTGGTCAGTTTGCAAAGGCTTTGAAGGAAGAAGGAAAAAACCCATCACCAAAACAAAGCCACAAAGAAAACTTTTGGAGAGCAGCTTTGAGAAGAGTCCTAAATGTTGTCATTTGGAGGCAGACACATGCCCTGCTGCACAAGAGTTTATTTTCATTCAGTATTTTTATTCACTGAAAGTTGGATTAGTGCCATTTTTCTTCTATGCATCTCCAGGCATTTTTCCCGTAGCCTTGTTTAGCTCTGTGCCTCCAACATCATGTGGCAGTGTGTGCCACAGCTTAACTTATATACTCTATAAATTCTCTGTTATCAGTTTCAAATATTTTTTTGCATTTAATTCCCTTTATGTGAAGGAGATAAAAGAAATTTTCCTCATTATTCATTATCTGTAGACTTCTGTTCCCTCTTTTACCTTCCTATCAAACTAAGCAGTCCTTACCTTTTCAGCCTCTGCTTGTGTGAATGATTTTTTCCAGGTTTCTCATTCTACTTGTTTGTCTTTTGGCACTTTCCCCTTAGCAGCTCCGTCTTTGAGATGTATTGACGAGAATTGAACTCAGTAGCTCCCTTGAATGCAGCAGATTGTGTGAATACATTATCCTTTTATTTTGTAATCTCTGAAAGAGTACTGTAATCTACTGGACAGGGCACAGAATTGGAAGGAAAAACCTGCTCATTTTCTAATAGCCGTTTCTCTTTTGGGAGTTTGAAACAATTATTTAGTCCATCTATCTCAGTTATTCCATCTATATGATGGAATAGCTTATAATGGGAGGGCAAAGTGTTGTGAAACAGTAAAGCTATAAAAATGCTAAAAAGGCTGTGCCTTTAGTTTTGCATGAGGTGAACCATAGGTGTACCTTATTTCAAACAGATCTTGAGAAACTCAGTTTCTCCAGACAATCTTATTAAAATTTTCACAGGAAAAGGCATGTATGAAAAAATAATTGCAGTATTTCAGCTTTTGGGGTTTTCCCTGCATCTTCTACTAAAGCACTGGAAGAAATGAGACTATGAGTACAGCAGTTCTGTGTCACAGTAAGGATCCATATAGTTCAGTATGCTGGCCCTGGCTGTGACTGAGAATGAGTGTCCAGGGATAACTGGAAGAACTGAACTGATGGGAAAAGACGTTGTGGAGTCTCCTTCACTGGAGACAGTCAAGGAGCATCTGGACATAATCTTGTGCCATGTTCTCTGGGATGACCCTGCTTGGACAGGGAGGTAGGACCAGATGACCCACTGTGGTCCCTTCCAACCTGACCCATTCTGTGATCCAAGCAAGGTTGTGGGGTACTTGCCCCAAATGTTTTGACCATCCTGGCTAGTCATTTTTGGAACTTCTCCTCACGTATTTACTCCTCGGAGGGTTGTGAACCAGGACCGTGCTCTGGATACGGGGGGAACCATGAACATGTGTGACAGCTGTGTCAGAATCACTGTTTGGTTCTCTGTTTCTTTGTAGTGCCTGACACTTGATTTGCACTTCTGACTTGTGTTAAGTGAATGCCACACACTGCTGCTACTGGCAGCATTCTGCTGTTTTGAGTGCAGACTTGAATATATATACAGTGGGTGTACTGGGATTAAACCAATGCTGGGCTTAGTTGCTGGGAATATTCTTGCCACTGCACCCTTCATTGTCAGTTTGCCAGGGGTTGTGTGTATGAGAAGGGATGGTGGGCTTTGTTCTGCCTACAGTGTGCTGCATGCTTCTTAGATTTTTTAAAATCAAATTTTATTGATCAAATTCCTTGCAGAGGATCATTACACTGGTAAAACCCTTCATCTTCCTCACTTTAACTCTGATAGTTTGTTGTAGTTGTGTGTTTCTGTCTCTTGGGTCAGTTGTATGTTTTTGTTTTGGAGTGCCTGAAATATTTTGGTAATCAGGAAAATGAGAAGGAGAAGCTCCTTTGAACTGACTATTTCTTATATGACTGTGTGTGATTGTAGGGTTGGAACTGGTGATACAGACTTTCCATTCCACACCTGTGTTTCCAGTGTGGCTGTCTAATTTCCAATGAGTAATCCAGTAATGAGACCTGACTAATTTGTTGTAAGTGGTTAAACTTCTAACTCTGACTTGTTTTAGTAATTTTACATCTCATCCATGTAATTTGAATTATTTCATAAAATGTGTGTCTTCTCTCAACTGTTTTGAATGAGGTTTTGTACTGTAGTGTTCCTCTGGGTAGAAAGAATGAGAGTTAGACTGTAGGGAGAACTTTAGACACGCTCAACTTGAGAAGCTCATGATGATGTTTTTTCATGCATTTGTTACTAAGAAGCAGAGAGGGAGATGGAGGGAGCTTGTTGTAAATAGTTAACATATATACTGCTCAGAACTGGGATTTTTGTTAGGGATTCTGTGTATGCTTTGTCCTGTTTTCTCCAAGTAGTAGAAACATCCTTTAAAAAGTATCTTAAGAAAGAAGTGGTCTTTCCTGGAACCCTTCAGATGCCAGGAGATTTCATTTAGCATATTAGCTGTATACTTTCTGCCAAGTAAATATTTGTTTGATTCCTTTTGCTGTTTGGACTCTTGCTGAGTTTGACTTGACAAAAGCTAAGGGCAGTGCTCCACTACAACAAAAACATGGGCAGCGCTTTGGAGTAGTGTAAAGCAGCAGAGAAAGGCTGAAGGTAATCTTGGAAGATAAAGTGAAACTCCTTGCTGTAGATGATGCCTTTTCTTTGTTTGGATTTTCCTAAGCTCCAGCTCCCACGTTATCTCTTGTTAGGCGGCTGTGGACTACTGTGAGCAGTGGGTGCATTAATATGCAACGTTTTTCTGCTTGTAGTTTTTCAGAGCAGCAAGTAGCACAAGAGATATTCATAAGCTGTAGAGTATTTGTGCAAATGGGAAAGGAATGCATTGAATACATACCTTTTTTATTAATAAGGTTGACTGCACCTTTTTCTCTGCTTGACTTCACAAATCTTGTAATTTTGTGTGTGGCATTCATCTTGTTTGGTTTGTTTAAATTAATCTCTTTTTGCCCTTGTACTTCCCGTTTAATTCATGTTTGTAAAGCATTTAGGATGTGTAAAGAATGGGAGGCAAAGTTATTTTTGTTTGTTATTGGCCTTGATCCTTCTTCTTGGAACTGTCTCCCACTTTGGTGCACCAAGGTCACCCCTACATGCAAGTCCACTGTAATTTTTGGTTTATGGCCAGTAACTTGTCTCAATAAAAATTTCTGCAGAAAAAAAGTGATAGAAACCTGAAAAAAAAAGTCTTCCAGAACAATATGTTCATGTTGGGTCTTCATCATCAATTTAAAGCAGACTCTGTGGGGCTGCACAAACTGATGTCAGCTGCCAAAGGTGGGAAGGGATTTCTGTTGAAAGGGATGAGAAATCCTTTCCTTGAGTTGGGATGCCAGGCTTGTCTGTATCCATGAGACCTAAGGATCACTTGCCTACCTTTGAACAAGGAAGCTGTGTTCAGGTGTTATCTCCAACCAAACCCTCTGCCCTCTCAGTGGGAGTTAAAGATTCAGTGCCGTTTGATAAATGAGTTGGTATGTCCTGGCAGGTGTCACTGACACTGTTTGTTTTCTTCTGTAATGTCTTGGGGCTGTGTGTGAGCTATTGCCATGTGTTCTGAGGGCTGCTTTGTTTGCCTCTAGTCACAGTGTTGCCAGCCACCAGCTTACTGCTCTAGCCAGTGCTGTGGGTACCTGGAGGAAGAACAGCTAGTATGAAATGAACTTCTGGTCTCAAAAAATGTGTTTCCCTTTCAGAAGAATTTCTTGTCCCCATCTCCATAATTGAACCTTACAATATTCTTTACAATTTCATTTTCATTTCTTATCTAGTTTGTTCGGTTCTCTATTCATCCCCAGCCCTTCCTGCAAACCCTTCCTCTCACAAACCCACCAATGCCTTCTTTGAACATACAACATCTATGATCCATAAAAGCAGTTTGCCTTTCAAGCCAGTACCCAGTTCACCAAACTGAACACAAGAATAATCCCCAGTGTAGTTTCCTGAAATAGGTTGACAAGATCCATCCTAATCATTCAGATCACTTCCAGTTGCTCAGGTTGCCTATCTGGGGCTGTGTGGATGCTGCTCTCAGGTGGCAGTGGCTCTGTCAGTCTCCCAGGGCACAGCCTTTGATGTTTAGAGAATGGAAGATCCTGTCCTGTGTGTGAATTAAATTTCTGAATGGGAACAAACTGAAAAGGGAATGAACCTGAAATCATCATCTGAACCAGTTCCAACCTTCCATCCTCTTTTCCTTTTCAGTTTTTCTCAGACATTAAGTGTCATGCTGGGGTAAGAGCATGAAAGGGAGGGCAGCAGCCCTGATTTCTGCTTTCTGTGGGCATCCATTAGGGCTGAACAGCATCTTCTAAAGATGCTAATGCTCCTGTCTGCAGTGAGAGGTTCCTTCCTTGTTGCCAGTGGCCAACACACAAATGGACTCGAACTTCCTTGTGCTCATTTAATGGCTTTTTTGCCGAAAACTTGCGAAGTTTAGTAGTTAATATACCTCAGTACACAGCTTTTAGAGATCAGATAAATTGATTGGTAATTTGATGAACTCAAAGAACATCTATAATAGGGTAACTAAAATGTGTTAGATGTCAGCACAGCCTCTCTGCCTTCTCTGCAGTGTATATGTTCTCTCTTCAATATGTGTTGACTGCTGTACAGTACATTACATCAAATTACAAGCAGCCTCTATGCAAACAGCAGCTAAGTGTTTGCTTCTTCTTCAGCCTGCACGATTAGTGCAGAGATGGGTTTGCATTCTGTGCGCTGAAGGGTGAACTGTCAGAGCCTTACGGTGATTTTGTTTCCCTGGCATTTAGAGTATTTTTGCAGAGGGAGAGAATGATGCTTACGGGCTGCTTCAGCTTGGAGGAATCCATCCTCAGGCTCGACTTGTGAAATAAATGTGGCAACGTGTGGTTTGAACTTAGTGTCTTAACACTGAATTTAGCAGCTGAATTTAGATAACAATCTGGTATCTGGTCTCATCAGTGTATCACTATGAAGACTTGTTAAAGGCAGAACAAAAAGACCTAGAATGTGATCTTGTCTCTTTGTTAGAACTCAACACTGGTGCATTTGTCAAGTCTAGTCCAAAAAGAGCAAAACAAGAGGTTCTTTTGTCTTACTTCTGGGAGCTTTCCCCATTATCTAATATTTCTGATACCCTCCTTTGGCATTTTTTATTCAACCCAATTTTCCCTTAATTGCATTCATTTTCTCATTGCCTAATAGTTTAAATTTCTGATTCCTCCCTCTTTGTGCTGTTTACATGCTTGTTTATAAGCAGGATTGGTATTTATAAGTGTGTGTTTGTATATTTATATAGATAACACTGTTACCAGTAAAACCAGGCTACTTTTTCTAGTGGAAAGCAGCACTAGCACACGCACCTTCCCCCTCTCTCCCTGCCAGGTGTGGACACACACACTGTCAGTCTCTCACCTATTGTTACTGAGGTGCAGTTGTATCTCAGCAGCAGCTACATCACCCTGCTACAATAAATACTAGTGCTGCCTGTTATTTCTGTGTAATTCACCAACCAGTGTACAATTAATTTCTGGCCCTGTTATTGCACTATTGGCTATTTTATGAAGCTGTAGAGAGTTAGCACAGTGAATTGATTAAATATGTTCCAGACCTTAGGCTGGATTCTCTGTGTCTGCTGGGATTTTGATGATTGAAGCTTGTGCTTCTCTTGGGATATTCCATATTTAGACTTAGTCTTGGAAATTGGTTCAGGTAGACAAAACTTCCCTGTGTGTGGAATTCACTTGCATAAGAGCCTGACTTCAGGGAATCTGAGATTTCTATTTCAGCTCACAGTGGTCCTTCCACATGTGGCAGGAAAAAGGCATTACTATTGTGACTTAAAAATAAAACCAACACTGGGATTCGTTTTGAAAAGGTCCTTAAAATTATGGCTCTGCCCATACAGAATATGCTGACATCATGTTAATGGAAAATGTGCCTAATAATTACTCTACAAATTGACTCCCCAGAACATCTCAAATTTGTGCTGAATTAAGTTGTCCTAAGATCAGACTTTAAAAAGGAACTACTCCATATTTACAGTGGTTGTACCTTCTGAAGTGTTTAGTAGCTTACTGTGGGTGTGTTAAATACATGTTTCATGACAGCCTGGGGCCACTTCTCTGAAGGTTTTTTCCCCATCTGCCAGTCATTTTAAAGAAACATAAATAAAAGAGCTACTCCAATTTCTTGAACATATAATGCACGTTCCCCAGAGACCAGGGTGACTCAGAAGTAGCTTGTAAATAACATGTTCAATGTTTTTAAATAGATGTGTACCATCAGGCTTGCAGTGAGGTCTTCAGCCACGGCAAACTTGCTTTGCCTGTTGCAGAATCTTGCTGTGGTGATGAGGAGTGGATTTTTGTTTGGTTGGTTTTGGGGTTAATTGGTGATTTGCCCACACATTCTGCTGCCCCAGGGGTGATCCCAGCTGCAATTTCCCATTAAACACCTTGGCTCAAATGAAGATTTCCTGGCTCATCCATTTACATTTTAGCCTCATTGTAAATAAATACGAAATAATGGCTAATTTTGTTTTGTTTTAGTTAAAAACAGTAAATATACATCTCATATGCAGTAGAACCATCTGGGAGATTAACCCTGACAGATGTGGAGAGGAGGTTGCCCTGGTAGGTGTTCAGCAGTGGAGTGGCCATCAGGTAAAAGATGTTGCCCTGCACAGGGCACAGCAGCAGTGAGGAATGGCCACAGAGGCAGGACGCTGTAAGGCTGCTGAATCTGTGCCCATCTCCAAGAGGCCACAGAGGAGCAAGAGATGGGAGAAGAAAATGTGGGAGCTGAGATAAAGCTCTAAGCCTCTGGTTTGAGAAGACTTGTAATAACTAGGTTATTTTATGAGAAGAGATAGCTTTTCTTTTCCTTCCCAATTACTGCATTTCAGGTCTTTTAATGAGAAAACCAGCTTAATTCTTTCTCCTTTCTTCTCCCTCTCCATTCTTCTGAACAGAAGCCAAATTTTTTTCTTTCATGATTTCAAACTGCAAGTTACTTTGAGCTTGCATGCCTTGGTCAATTGAGGAGTGCCTGGGTTGTGGATTTTTTTTTCCCCTAGAGATGTCTTATGATGTACTGGATGGTACACAGAAATCATCTAATTTACCCTGACATGCAGCAAGCTTTGAGCTGGCTGGACTGTGCTTCTTGATCAGAGAAGACGACTCATATGGGCGTGTAAAAATGCTGTATTGTGTGCCTGTCTGAGCATGTGTATGCATTTTTTTAACCTCATTTTTCATAGTAGTTAAGTATACCACAGAATTTCCTTTGTCCGTTTAGGGAATTAAATGTAGCATATGAGACCTTTCACCTTTAGGTCATTTTGTGAGATGCAGCTTCCGTTTGCAGCAGTAGAAAGCCATTACTGCCTGATGGCTAATCAGTCATCTGTGTGGCACTGAGGTAACTCTTCCTTCAGTTAGAGACAAGGGTTTGAAGAACAAAACAACTCCCCCATAATAGTGTCCTAAATGTCGATGTGTGTGATAGGCACAGGGCATCCCAGAGAGGAACACAGCTTTTGTCCTTGCTGGCTGAAAACAGAGCAATGCTGGGTTTTAAGTTTGTGTGTTCATTTTTTCTGCAGAGAGAGGATTTACCTCCAGGTCTGAAGTGTTTGTGGTGTTTGCTTTTATTCCCTCTTCTTGTTCCTCAGCAAGAGCATAGTTCTGTCCCTTCTTTGTGTTCCTGTTGTGTGAGCTCAGGCTGTCTCCAGTTGAAGAGCTTGAATTTTTTGCTTGATCTTGTCCAGATATAGGTGAAATACTGGTTGTTTTTTTTTTAATGACCCTGAAAAATAGTCCACTTATAAAAAACATTGTTTCCCAAGTCTCTTTTTCTTACCAAGTTTATCAGCTACAGCAGCAAACCCCTGCTAATTAGGATGCTTACACCGAAAAGTTTCTTCTGGAGCTTCAAGCCTACCTATAAAAGCTTTCCTTTTCATTTAATGCCAAGTTCAAGGTCTGTTGTTGCTTATATGCAATAATCCTTACTGTCAGAGTGTGTTTAGAGATTAAATTCTGTGCAGGTATAGCTTACATCTGTGGGTGTGTGGTGCATTGTCCATGTGACATTCTTCCATATATGTTCCTGAGAAGCCTTGGCCACAAGACGTTGTGAGATTTTCGAGGTTTAATGTTAATAAGTAATTATTCCTATTATTGTTTAATGGGCTAAAAGTAAGACTGCCTTATTGCCTTTTCTCTGCCTGGATTCTGTAATGAAAGTACCATAACTAAGCTGGTGGTGCCTGAAAGCTGTGTAAGGCCACAGGTGACGTCCTGCCCCAGGGTTGTGTCCAGAGTGGTCTCTGCTGGAGTACAGGAATGAAGGAGTTGTGTGGCTGCCCCTGCTCTCTGTGGGTGTTTGATTTTCATGTTAATATTTACAGCTTCATAGCCCTGCTGTAAAAATGCTTCTCTCCATTAATTAGAGGTCTGTGGTCCTTCTGGGCTTCTCTTTGGAGCCTTCCCTCTTTGCCGGCTGCAGAGGTGTCTCTTCAACGCCTCTTTAGTGGAGGCAGAACAGGTGCATTAAAAAACAGGTGAAAGAGAGGATTGCTAAAAGCAGAGAGAATGAGACTGTCAAATGATGGAAATTGCTTACAAATATTTTCTGATTTCTTTCTTATCCCTTCTGCCATCCTTTCTCCTTTGTCCTCCTTGTGGTTTATTTTTATCTTAGGATAAACATTGTGTTTATTTTCTGTTTGCTGTGTGGCAAATTTCAATCTTTTGAATAGCAAAATACAAATAAAAAATACTAGTATTCCTTTCTCTGGAATAACTGATGCCTTGCAGGGCAAACTAGAGGTTATGTGACAGTGGTACTGTAAAGGCAGGCCAAAGGAATCTGTGTTAATCCATTTTCTTTTTCTTGTTATCAATGTTTCATTTTATACTTTATTTTCCTTTCTAAATAGTAATCAATATTTCTTTGTAGAAATAGCTTAATGACTTTTTTTGCCACCTGTAAAATACATTGTTGCTTTGTAATGTTTGTCCAACTATCACTACTAATAAAGGAGAATGACATAAAGTTATCCTTTGTAATACTCTTTTTGAACTGTGGAGCTGGGAACTTTTTCCTGGTATTCATTAACTGAGGTTTCTAGCTCACTGGAAGATACGTGAACATTGTCCCCATTTTAAAAATGAGACCTTAATGCTTAAGGTTAGTATTTTCTATAATAGCTTTTGTCTCTTCACTTTTTGGTTATCTGGGTATAGTGTATTTCTTCAGATGTGCTGATTACTCATAAGTTGAGCTTGAAGTTTTGAATAATGAGCTCCTGAGCATCTCCAGACAGAGCTGTGAGCCAGCAGGCGCTTCTGAAAGTGCGGATTTGTCTGTGTCATTAACCGTGTACAGTGACCTGTGAAGTCCTAGCGGTCTTTTTGGCTGTAATCATTAAACCAGCCTCTCCTACTGGATAAAATGGGAAGAGAGCCTGCAAGCACAGTGAGAGAACCTTGACTGAAAATACAAATATCTTCAGAAAATGCTCTGGGAGTAATAGTAATAAAGAAAAAGTACAGTGGCAAAATAAATTGCTGCGGATACAATTTTTCTTCCTCTCTCGAGTTTGCCTCTAGTATGGCAGTTTGTCTCCCTTCGATAAATAAATGCAAAGATGGGAATTGCTGCCAAAACCTGTCACATTTCTGGAACTTTCAGCCCCTGATTATTCACATTAAGCCTCTTCCCCCCCTCCCCCCAGTAGTACAGTATTCTGAATATGTACACCCACCATTCTGTCAGATCTGTGCAGTCTGTGTCTGGTTCATCTTCTGTGTCTTTGATGTGCTCCATAACGTAGGCAAAGAGAGGTCTGATAGTCTCTCTAAAAACCTGACAGTTTGTGTGACAATCTGTCCACGAATCCACAGGCTCCTTGTCAACCAAATGAGCCTTTGAATATCAGAGGTTTCAGAACAGCGCTTGCAGCATTGCATATGCACCAAGGGGAGAGTACAACAGGCTTCCTTGTAACCTGAGAGATGTCTGCATTTTCCTTAATCATTCCAGGGACATCTCATCATTGCTTGTTGGCTGGTTCTCAGCCCCGCACATGTCGGGGTTATTTAGCAAAGCATGATTTACTGGAAACTGCACATGGAGAATAATTTATAGTTGGGGGTAGAGGAAAAACCCTGGGAGGGGGTGGAACTTCCAGGCTTTGGCTTGCTTCTGTTTTTCAGTGTTTTTTTGTTTGTTTCTTATAGCAGCTCTCTTCCCTGCAATTCCTTTACCCATGCAAGTGTATGGATGTGATGCATTTTCTTCAGTATTCTTCAGTTCTCTTGTGCATCCTATTGCCTTGGGTTCCTCTATTCTGCCTTCCTCTGGGAACCCAGTGTATTGCATTCCTTAGCTACCTGTTGTGTAAAAGGATGGGGTCATGAATTTACCTTACCTTTTTTTTAATTGGGACAGGAACTGTTAACTGGGCCAGCTGCCACAGTTTATAAATGGGACTTAGGGATATTCTGAGCAGTGAAAGATGGAAGTTTTAGCTGCAGCATGACTGTCCGAGGTGGTGGGAGTTTTGTTGGAGCCTCTGTCAAATACCAGCTTTAGCATGACAGCATTAAACCTTAGTTAAAATGTTCCTTGCTTCCTTCCTTCCTTCCCAAAATAAGCTCCTGTGACAGGCCTGACAGGGGAATGTGCTTCGTATCTTTTTTATTGTATGACAAGTATTTGATGGCTGCCAATTTTGTTTGATGGGTTTTTTTCCCCTCTTTATTCCCCCTTGAAAGTGCTGGTCAGCCTTTGAGTGAAGCTTCCACCTGCATTTCTTAGCACTCTTGGTACTCTGGCAATTTCCTTTTCTCTTCTCCGTTTCCCTTAGCATCGATTCTCTGCATTCCTGTCACTCTCTCATGGACAAAGCCCAGTTGTTTGTAGGCAGCATCCTGTGATCTTGGAGTTCATCCTGACTGTGTGGTGGATCTGCTGGTAGGACCCAGGTACCCTTGCAGGATGAGTTGTGCAGCTGCCCAGCACAGGTGCTGGGATTTGGCAGGTAGTGCTGTGCCCTTAATGCCATGGGCACCACGTTATCTGCACAGGTCAGCCATGTGCAGGACTTCTCTGAAGCAGATGCTGAAAACTCTTGATGTTTAATCAATGCCTGGGAAGCCTGTTTACCTGCACTTGTCAGATGTAATTGATTCAGGCATTTACTGTGAATTCCTCACCTTAGCTAAACTTCCAGCTGCGGGGAGAGCAGGGTGATACTCCCCTACAGCAGTACTGGCATTAATCTGGGCCTCTCTTGATGCTGTTACTGTCCTTGTCAGAAAGCCTGAGTTAGCTGGTGGAATTTTATGGCCTTTCTCTTTGAAGCTGCTTTTACTTTCCAGAGTTTGTTTAAAGAACTGGCAGTGCTTTGTTTGTACTCTTTCAGAAGGGTGTGCTTTAAAGCAACCTCATATAAATGCAGTGTTTCTTTCTCTTTTTTCCTTCTTCCCTTTTAATTGCTTCTGTAGTAATAATTTCTTTTTTGCTGGTTGCCTTTCTGACTTGAAGATAACATTAGGCTTTTCTGCATGTTTCCAGTGAGGCACTTGAAGCTTTCGGAAGTACCTAATACCATTTTGCTATGGGGTACCTGTTTTTAATTAAAGACTCTTCCTTCACAGACAGTCTGATTCTTGTGTGGGATTGCACCCTGACTCTGTAAACCCATTTTCACTCAGATGGAGTATCTCGGTGTGGGACTGTGGTTCTGGGAAGTCCTGGATGCATATTTTTATTTGAGTCACCATGTGCTTTTGGGACTGTAGCTTAACCTTTTTGTACCTACTTTGTTATCCGCAGGATAAACCCAGTCATGTTCCTTCTCTCCAGCTCTGCCTCCTTCAAGCTTTGTGGAGATAGGTGTTCTTTGGGATTTTATCTTTGAGAAGCTTTCTAGATATGCTACAGAATTAATATTTTGCTTTCAGCTCAGGATAATATTACAGACATGAGAAAATCTGTTCAAAGAGGAATGTACTTCTGCTCCTGACTAGTTTAACTTGCCTATGTTCTTACTGTGGACACTACTCTCTTTATGCTTTCTCTGAATCTTAATCCAAAATTTATGATCTCACAGCTTATTGCCGAAGGAAAGAATAGAATGACACAAATTCAATGCTCTCATTTCATTATTGGTCTCAGCGGGAGGAGTGGATGAACCCACACATGAACAGCAAACAACAGTGCTGTGTTTAGAAGTTGGCTTTGGCTGAAAAAAACCCTTTTTTCCATATCAGCAAGCTGTTTGTAGTTCCTTGCATCTTTTCTCTGTTACCTTTTAAGAAAAAAAGCATATGAATTTTCAAAAAAGCCATTTAACCCTTAACTTCTGTGCCCTAGTGATACGCTCTATAGGCATGTTTCTCTTCCTTGTTAATTGTCTTTTATTTTTATGTGCACTTGATGGGAAGGAGGAAATGTGAATGATCTCTTTGAGTTAACTGCTTGCTGATACCAGCAAATGGGCTGAACAGAAACGCCAGAGGATTGAGCTCGGGAGGTGAAGAGATTGTTTCTTGCAGCATATTCTGAAATTCCCAAACTCCCTGTTTTGGACCAAAGCTGATAGCAGTGATTGATTGTGTGGGTTGATTTTAACACATCCGTCGGGTCATCCAGTGAACAGATTGGTTTGGCTCATCTGCCTCTGTACCTGTGGGAGGGATGCAGGTACATGGGGTAATTTTTCAAATCTGCTAGGAGCCGTTTGCGTGAGACTTCTGAGTGGTGAGAATGAACAGCCTGATCTACAGTGCGTGTGAACCAGCGACCTGCTGAGGTGTGGAGAACCTGGGTGTACCTTTGCTTCCCTGAGGCACTGCTGGGAGCAAAGGTGGCTCCTGAAGCTGGCACTGACCGATGGCTCTCTGTAGCTTCCCAGAGTTCCTTCTGGCAGCAGCCGCATCCAGGGCACACGTGTGTTGCCTGTCCTCAGGAGCGTGCAGGCAGGCCACAGTTGTGCTGCTTCTCAGGATGGTGTGAGGTCTTATTTCTGGCTTCAGAAGCAGCTGGAAACAGGAGTTTGAATATCTTCCAGCTGACATTTGATATGTAAGAAGTAATCTTAGCTTTTCTTACCTGTTTCTCTCAGAAATTTGAGGTGCCCTTGTGGGGCACACCGCTCACAGCCCTGCCTCTTGTGCCCTTTTGGGTTTGAGAGAAGCTTGTAAAGGGCATTTTGCTGCAAGCTGGTGAGCATGGATGTGAGGAGGAGGGATTGAAGCAACATGTCTGTCAGGTATGAGGCAGATTGTACCATCTAATCTCCCGGCTGTTGTCTGCAGCATTTGTCAAGGCCTCCACTGCCCTGCTCCGTTTCATCAGAGCTATCACTGGCATTCATCTAGGCTGGCAGCATTTCAACAGCTGTTAATCCGCTTTGTGTCTTTAAACACTGTGACCACTGACAAGCTTCTATACTCTGAGGTGTCAAAATACCTCAAGATACCTGTGGTGATGGTGGTCAGGTTTGTTGGTTTTAAATCAAGACACCTTCCAATCTGTTGACCTGGACTGAACCTGATGGAGAAATCTTTGTCCCAGTGTCAAGTTTTTAATGCTGCTGCTTGATGTTCACAAATAATTTCACCTAAAATTTGATTAATTTAAATTTCCTCATGCTTGTTTTGCTCAGTTTTCTGTTTTACATGTTACTGCAAGTAGCACGTTTCACTGAAGTTGTAAGGAATGTGGTTTAATGTCAGTGTGAGAATGAGCTGGCAGGGTTTTCTCTTTATGTTTCAATTACTTTCCCTCCTGAAATAACCCTGAGAACTCAGTCTCCTGCTAAAATATTTTCTTACTTTCTTTGCTATGTGTTCTGGAAAGGGCCTGGGCAGTGTAGTGAGGTGTAGTAGTGAGTGCTGGAGTTTCTTTGCATGTTTGCAGCCAAGGAGGAATGCTGAATTAAAATTACTCCAAATTTAGCTCTAGGTTTTAAAATTGATTCCCTTTGGAAGGGAATTTTTAGCACAAGGGTGTTTTGGAAGAGTGGAGAGCAAGGGTATAGCAGCAAATCTGTTGTAGAAAAACAGCAGGGTAAAGGAAAATGGTTCTGTTGCACTTTAGGCTCTGGTTATGTATTTTTACAACTTCTTGGTGTTTTTATTATTTGCTACAAACCATCATTTAATAGCAGGGAAAAATCTTTCAAACTAACATTTCTTTGCTTAGTTTGTTTGTCCTCTCTGGAGAGCTCTCTCCCCGTATGACAAAGCTCTAATGTTCTGAAGTTGACTCCCCTAAGGCTCAGCTTTATTGAGAGAAGTGAAACATTTTAGGTGGTTCATTCATTCTTTCTGTGTCTTTTGTTATTTGAGCCTTTACGGTGTCCTTTGGTCATGTTTTTAAACTTATTTCTGCAACTAAGACTGCCAGGAGCTTTATTTAATAATAGTTGAGGTCTCATGTTCAACTTTTTCTTTGTGAGCTGCCATTTTATCTCAAGCATCAAATATTGTGAAAGTAAATTAAAAGCAGCGTTCGTGTCTTGTAATTTTGTGTGGAATGTTCTCTCTTTTGCTGTACCACTGAATATCATTTTATGAAGATAAAGGACTTCACTAAGACTAGAGGAAGCTCAGACTTTGTTTCAAGTGCAAATACCACACCTTGATCCTGCTGAATAGCCCTTGTGTGGAGGCGACCCTGCTGAAGTTGGGGGAAGTGCTCAGATGGTTCCTGGCTTAGCTCCTCATTTGCAGCTATATTATAAAGCCCTCGAAAGTTCTAGGTCACTGGAACGTTCTCTCCTGCCATGGCGTGGTGGGTAAACTGCTGAAAATGAAGCAGATCTTGTGTCTGAAGTAGTATAGATGAGAATCTTTGGAAAATTATTCTCTGTTAGTAGAAGCCCCAGGTCACAGAACCTGCTGTGCCTGTGCCCATGCCGAAAGACCCTTCTCTTGCCCATTTAGCCCATTTGTTGCTCATTTAATGTTTAGGACAAAAGGGAATGTGACCTTCCCAAGGCTGGAAAGGGTCTAAAGGTCAAGGAAAATATATTTAAAAAATCTTATTGAACAAACTCCAGTTTAAATGGTAGCCCCCTGTTTTTATTACTTGGGGAAGCATTTAAAGGTGCTGATTCATAGCATTAGAAATATTGTTTGATTGGGTTTTCGACTATTTGAAGGGGAGAGGTCTGAACCAACAGCAAGAGGCCCAGTTGGATCACATGGAAAGATGTTTCCTTTTCGTTTTTAAAACTCAGCAGCTTTATCTGCAGGTTGAAGGTGTTCTATGCCCCCCCTCGATCTTTGCATGATGCCTCATGGCTGCTTTGAGACCAAGTATTTCCTACTTTCCCTCACTGAGATTCTTGTCTCTCTGTTCAGGCTCTCACTTGCCTGCTTTTAGCAGCTTCAGAATTCAGAACTGAAGCCCGGGTTCCTTTCCCAGCTATTTTTGTCCATGTCTGTAGTTGATGTTGAAGATGAGCCTGACCGAAGTACTGGGCAGTTGAACTCTCTCTAATAAACTAGGTAAGACTGTCCTGCAACCACTTTAATCGACAGTACATCCAGCAAATGATTCTGTTGGCTATCATTACTTTCTTTAGGTGGGTTAAATGGGACCTCATGCTGGGTCTCACGTACAACATATTTGTTCCTGTTTTCCTCTCCCGCTGCTGTTTCACTGCAGAGTGCTGCAGGCTAATAGTATCTGACGGGACTACTTCCTATTGCCTGAAAAATGTTTAAATTTGCTACCTTGCTTTCTCTTTTTCCCAGTTTCTCTCATTCTGATCTCTCAGATCCAGTCCCTTTGAGAAATCAGACAGTATGAAATATGAAAATTGCTTGGGTAGTAATTGGAGAAATGATGAGACCTTTGAAGCCCAATGGAGATAACGCTTACATCTACTTATTCACATTATTTAATTTTTAATGGCAAATTTAATTAATGAAGCACAGGTCTTGTGGTTTCATGTGTGAATAAGTAACAGCAGGAAGCTGTAAGTCATGAGGTCTGTTTACAGGGCAGAGAAAAAGGCACCATTAAAAGCTGAACTTTCCAATATAGGAAGGAGAAAAATGGATTTAATAGCATTGAAGTTTGACCACTCTGTAACAAGTAAGTAAACAAAAACATTAATGATAATTTGCCAGTAAAATGCATTTTGAAGTGGTTAGCTCTCCATGATTTCTCAGTTTAAATCTGTCTCCTAGGTCAAAGTTTGAAAAAGCAAATTCTGTTCTGATTCTTTTGGTATGTAACATAAATTCAGGCACCAGAGATAAAACGCTTAAATATAGCACCTTGAAGCCCAAGCTCTGAAAACCTTTATAAACCTTCCAATTAGGTGAGCTTCACACAACTTGAGAGATACAGGCAGCTGTTATCCCTCACTTGCAGATGGAAAATGGTGACTTGCCCAGGATTGCACAAGTGGCAGAACCACTAATAGAACTTGAGTTATATCTGTCCTTTCCTTTTTCCAACCACTGAACAGAATGTGTCAGCTCATCATGTGCAGGACCACAGCTGCATTTATGGGAAAATAAATGAAGAAGAGCAAGAATAGTCTTCTATATAAAATGACCAAATTTGGGGAGAGACGAGATAGCAGCTTGTACTAGCCCTAAATGAATAGCTGTCCTCGCTTTCAATACCATTTTGTCACTTTTTTTTTGATTGATTATTGCATATTTTCTGCTTGTGCCTTTTCAGAGTAAGAACCTTGCAGATGAGCTTTGAGCGAGGCAGTTGCCAGTGGGATCCAGCAGCTTTGCCTAAAGCAGCTGTATCAGCGGTGTAGTGACATGAGACCTTGTAGTGCAGTCTCTGGGAGAGTGCAGCCATTGCCTCCTGCTGATTGTGCCTGGGAGGCTCCTCATTGCAGCCCAGAGGAGGAATTCATCCTCCACATTTAGCGACTGAGCAGTTGTGAGCTAAAACTCTTTCTGTGCAAGTTCAGGAGAATTTAATGCAAACCTCTTAAGCCCTGCAGCAAGACACTCCAGACTCTGGCAGCGCCTTAACTGCGACCTGATACGCCTTCCTATGTTGTTAAAAGGGAAATAGGCTGCATAATTTTCTTTTAAGGAGTAAGTAACATAAGTAGAAGTACTGGAATATAAAATGGATTTTCCAGTGCTAGCAGCCAATTTTGATACTTGCATGTCAGTAACTTACAAGAGCCTTCACAGCAATTAATGAAAGAAGAGAACAAAACATGACCAAATTCAAAATAATTCTGTGCTGGAAACACCTTGTTTTTTGTGGTTACTTGGAATAACCAAAGCTCATGTTTGGTTGGTAGCAACCTTTCTCCCTCTTTCTCTTCACAAAGGTGAACCTTGGAATGAAGGATGTGTTGTGGCCTTGGTGCACATTGATGAAAGTAAAATCGACTCTTAAGTATTTCTGGTGTTCTTTTAACTGCATATTCTTTGTTGTTGGAAATTGTTATTAATTATAGAAGATGACTTTGTGACAAGATAAGATCTGAGATGTCTTTAATTTTTAGAGCTGAGCATTCTATTCTTTGTTTCAGAATGCAGAGATCTACAAGCTGACGTCTGAGCAGTATCAGGAGGCAGCCGCCAAGGCAGAGGAGCAGATAAAGTGAGGAGCCATGTTTGTTCTTTTCAGCATTTCCACTTGCATTTCATAACATTTTGTGTGTAGCTTCTGGATGTTCCTGTAAACAGAGTGTGAAGTTACCTCCTGTCAGGTACTGAGGGGGCTGCGGAGGTGTAAGCTGGCATGCTCTCTTTCTGTGCCAAGCTTGAGAGAGTTTAGTATGAAGTTGATAGAACTTGCAAAGAAGGATGAGGGAGAGGAGAGGGACTTCAAAAATTAATATTAAATTGGAATATTCACTAGGATTTTCAGAATAGCAGTGGAGCGTGTTTAATCTATTCCAACTTTGACCCATTGTATTTAACCTACACACTGCAGCATGGGGGTAGGAAGAATGGCACCACTTCTAAAGTTTTCATTGTCCAGGGAAAGAAAAGGTAAACAGTCTAAATCTCATCCCTGTTAGTTTCAAATTAGAGTTTAAATTTTCATGAATGCCTTCTTAGAATGGGTACAGTGATTTTTCTGGACTTTTTTATTGGCCTTAGCACAATAAGTGGACCTTTAATGTTGCCTTTTTACCATGGGCATATATAGTGTTAAAATTATATTTGTATTTGCCAGTAGTGTTATATTACTTATTGTTCCACATGCACTAACAGCTGCCCAAGAAAAAAATATTTTCTATAATTCTTTAATATTAATGAGGCTAAAGCAATTAATGCTGTCAAGAGCAGCACTCAGATCTCAGTTGGGTAAACAGTTGGCCAACATGCAATAAACTGGAGTAGCAGCATATGTAGTCCGGTTGGGTCCAATCCAGACTCTACAATACTTAATTGCATAAATAGATAATATAGTAGTGATGAATATGTTAGTGGGGTGTGCAGTATATTGTGCTGTCTTTATTTAAAATTAAGTTTGACTGCCAAAGCATCACATAACCTGTTGTAATTTCACGTTTTTGTTTGGACAGTCAAGCAATAAGTTGCTAAAGAAGCCAAAACACGGCAGCTAACACATTGCTTACATTTCCATCCTGTTTTCCATAGCAGAATTCTAAATTATCTTTTGAAATAAAATTTTAAAAATTCATGGGACATAATGTTCTTATAGTCTTTGATCAATTGAATCTTTTCTTGGATTTGCTTCTGCAAGTGTGTGATCAATTTTTGTGAATTTGTGTAGTTGTGATTTATCCTTGTGACTTGGTAAAGCAAGTGACTGGGACTTGGGATTATGTTCTTCACTTACTATTACAGACTATAACTACCTTAGTTTTTATAGATAGTCTGAAGGTTGGGTCCTGATGTTTCCATTTCCTTAGGTCTGTTCTGTTTCTTGTGGAAATGAAGGCTGGTAATGTAGGAAACTCAGGAATGCAACAATTTCTTACAAAGCTTAGTGGCAGAGACCAACACAAATGCTAATGAATTATTTCTTCCAAGATTCAGAGAGTGTACTCCTGGCCTCTGAAGGGTTTCTTTCCCTTTTCTTTGAGCCTTGGTCATCTAGCAGTCCTGGGCTTCTGGCCTTGTATAGTGCTCTTATATTTGTTTGTTCATGATCTGGGACTGATAATGCCCTTTGATAATTGTACATGCAGGAAAAAATATTGCTTTCCCTCCCATCAGCCTGCAGTGCATCACTTCCATTGTCATGCAGTGACCCTTTTCAGATTGCTGCTTTGTGTGCAACACACTGTACAAACACTCTTAAAGTGTTCTTGTGCCTCACACTTGGGTCGTGATACGGCTGAGACAGGGCCAGGGAAAGGTTCCTTCCTACGCTGGCATCCATGCTCAACTGGTAGGACTTGAAGTCTGTATGTTCTAAGGTTGTCTTGTTAGGCATCCTACATGCAAGTCTTTCTACAGCCTGTTTATGGTAGTAACCTACAAGATCCTGTGGCTTCAGTAGAAGGAATAGTTTGCTCATCCTGCTTTGAACTTTCATATTAGACATACAAGCACAGTAGGTGCTAAGATAGGTTAGACTGGTTTATGCAGGTCTAGTTCTTTGGTTCACAGGAATACGCTGACAGACCTGCAAAATTATGTGAAATGGAATATTAGCCAAAGTATGAATGAAGTATTGATGCTGGATTATGATATCTCCTTAAAGAAAGGAAACCACGAGTGGCACTTTCTCCATCTGCAGAGAGTCCATATCCTTCACCACAGTGTCTCTTCCTGGGCTTCACAGTGTTACACTGTGAAGACCTGCCCCTGGCACTTGTTCCTTCTGAGAACAAGTATTTGTTCTCCTCTGCCACTGTGTATCAGCAGAGCTGATGGAGGAAAAGGGAAATAGGCTCTTTCCACAGTGAGTACCCTGTTTTTCAGAGTCATAGTTGGAGCAAAGACAAGAAATATCTGAAACAAAACCCCAGTGTTTTCTTGGTGTTTAATGACATGATAAAAGAATTATCAACTTACAGCTCTGCACAAGTGGTCAAGTGTTCCACAGACTGTTTCGACTCCTTAGTGATCGTCAAGCATTGCATGATTTAGGAACATTGTGCAGTTTTCCACCAGTGACCCTTCACAGCATGCCTGTGGTAGGCGAGTAAACCTTCCTGTCTCCCTTTGTATAAAAACAGAAGTGAAGTACTTAGTGCTGAGCTTCAAAATAAATCACTGACACAGTCACTAGCTCTTGGTTTCCACTTTAAGGCTTGATGTCTGCATGGCCTGAGTTATGCAATAGACTTTGTTCCTCGCCTCTTCACCTGAAGCCAGCCTGCTCTCGTGTCCACATACCCCTATCAGAGTTCCTTCTTTTCCTTCTCCTTTGTTCTAGGCTCTGTCCAACCTGTTTTATTTCCTTCCAGAAAAAAGATCCTAGCAACAAGATACCACTGAGCACAGCTTTCAGCACCTTAAGCAACTTGCCCTTGTTGCTTGCATGCTGTCGTGAATTGGACAGTTGCCATGGACATATTGTCTCAACTATGTTGTTATAATTGGTGCATTATTATTTTTCTCTTTTGTTAGCCAACAGAATTAAAATCAGGGGACCTAGAACTTCCCCCTACCTTCTTTCCCTGTTTAGCAAACTGCACACATCAGTAACCACCCACAAAGGAAGCAGCATGTAAATAAAAAGCCAATGCTCCCCACCCTTCCCTTCGTTCCACATCCTTTTCTCGGTGTTCACAGAGCCATGACTCAGACTGGGTTTAGAGAAGACAACTTGCTAATCCCCTCCCTGCTACAGAGAATAAAATGGCATTTCATTCCAAGCTCTATTAATGCACTCGCTCTAGGGATAAAGCAGCACTCCCAAAAGGCAGTGGCCAAATTTTCTTTCTGTTGCGTTGTCTTTGTCTTCTTTTGAGTGTTACATTTAGATTAGCTTCTGAGGATTAAATGTTATTACAGTCCCTGGATCTGTTAAGGGGAAGGAAAAAAACCATCAAAGAGGCGATGGCTTAGTGCAGCACTCTGGATTTATCCTCAAAATTCTGAGTTTCTGGGTTGTTTTTTTTGTTGTTGTTATTTTTTTTTTNTTTTGTAGTTGTTACTTTTGGATGCAAGAATTGGCCTGGGTGGGGGTGTGACTCTAAAAGGTAAAGCTGTGGAAGTCGGGTGAGGGGATTAGGAAGCTGTTAAAAGATAAAATTGTTGTGAAGCTGAGTTTCCCTCTGAGATCTCCCTATAGTTTTCAGAACTGTTTCTGAAGCTGCTTAGTGATGACTCTGTTGCTTTGCATGTTGTCCTGAGAGGACTGCATATGCTTCGTCCTGTTGTCAAAGAGTGCATAAAGAATGTCTGTGTCTTATCCTGGTGGAGATCAGCTGTGAATCCAAGGCAGCCTTCCAATGGAGAAACTGCCAAAGATATTTACTCCATATAGGACTTACTGTGTAAGAGTTTCATTTAATGGTCCTAAGATCTTTAAACTCAATGGAAATGAGTATTTAAGGTGATTACGTTAGAGAAACCAACAAGTAGTAAGTATCCTCCTGGCTGAACATGAAGCAGGAAGTGACACTGACTCACTGAGGGTAGGGGAAGAAAGTTTGTAGATGGATTGTCTACTGGAAGCAGGGAATGTATGACTTGCTTTTAGTACTCATGGAAATGAAAGTTTTATTGAATTGCACAAGATTTTATGAGGCTAATGGCCCCTCAGTTAGAATGGCAAGATTAACTGTACCTAGAGAAACTACCTTTTTTGTTTCTTTACACAGATCTGTTTATAAAGTTTACAAAATAGTTATGTAGTGATACTTGAGTTGGTTAATCTTGAAGTCTACTATGAGGCCTTGGGTATTTCAACAGAGGACTGTGCCCAGGAGACATGGTCTGAAACAGTTATATGGACAGTTGTGAAGCCAAAGGAGAAGGGTAAAGACATCATAGTTTTCAAACAAAATTACTCTGGGATTTCTCCTATCATTAGATTAGATAAATGATTAATTTAGTGTTGAAATTAGGAGCCTCTCCAACAGGGATTTAAGAGTTTTCAGGAATGAGAGATTGATTATTGCTGGAAGCTCATCTATAGCCTTACCTCAACGCAGTGCTTTTGTGCCATGCAATGATGATACCTTCACCAAAATTATTTGATTTTGTCCCAGTCCTGTTCTTCCCTTGGTGCTTGGTTTGTGCAAGTTGTTTCTTCTTCTGTCTGCACTGAGTCTGTTTCATAATCTTTAGATAAAGAGATGGGTTATTAGTCAAAGCTTTTCTGTTTCTCACTTTTTATAAAATTCCTCTTAGTAGGAAATTAAAATATTCTCTAAGAGATTATAATGCATGAGTTTCCTCAAAGTTATTTCAGGAGATGGTAAAAGTATATGGGTGAATTTTGCCTTTGTGTCATTTTACATGGTGTACATTTTACTGAAAGAAAGTTCTGATCATTTTCAGTTCTGCTTCACAAAGTTTTTCACTCATTACCTTAGCATGTTAACATTTTCTGTATGAATTCTGGAAGACCTATTGTTAAGCAACTACTTTTACCAGTGAATTGATTTCACAGAATCACGAGGTTGAAAGAGACCTCCAAGATCATTGAGTCCAAGCCAGCCCTAACACCTCAACTAAACCCTGGCACCGAGTGCCACATCCAGTCTTTAAACACATCCAAGGATGCTGATTCCACCACCTCCCCGGGCAGACCATTCCAGTACTTTATCACCCTTTCTGTAAAAAACTTTTTCCTAGCAATGTATATTCTCCTACTGCTTTAGGAATATGGCATGTGGAAATAGAAGTTGAATATGTGCTGTGGATTTGCATAAATTTTCTAATTGGGCCAGATTATTCTTTTTTTGAACCACATTTTAAATCTTGAAAATTTATTAGATTGTGTACTTTATCCAAGCTGTTGAATCTTCTTTCTGAAGTTCAGTTCTTGGGGATTACTAAGATGCTGTTTCTAAATAAGATTTTTGTTTTGCCCAGTTAGTAAAATGAGTAACATTCAATCTGATGTTCACAGTATTGTGTTTCCTCTCATGCGTGATGAGAGAGGAGTCCAATGAACTGAGATTGCAGTTCTGTTAGCACTGAAGAACTGGTGTCTCTCCAAAATTGCAGGAGCGTTTCTTCACCGCTAGATTGGTAGAACTTAGGCATTTATAAAATAAGATCTGAATAGCAAGGACTCGAATAGCAAAGGCAGAGGTGCCAAAAACTCCATGTAGTCTGTTAGAGATGTTTCTGTTGCTATCGATTTTTACACGAAAAGCACTTGTTCTCTGTAGTCATGTTGCCTTTATAAAGCCTTTAGATCAGGGTTTGTTGGCAGGCCAAATCCAGATTGTTTTCAAAAGCATGGATATTTGTGCAGCTGTTAAAACAAACCTCTGTCATACTTTGTGCATCAGAGGACATGGAATATTTCAGTTCACAGCTCTTTATTGTGGAGAATACATTGAAAATAAAAGCAGATCTCTGCCCTCACATTGGGAATTGCATATTCCAATGTGTACCATGGTGAAAGCAAGGTTTCTCCAGGTTTCATAGTATCTTATTGTGTATTTACAAATAACGGCAGATCCACACCAAAATCTAGAACTTTTTGTGCCTTTGGCCTTCCCCTCCCTTTGGCTTGAGGTGGGAATGGTGTAATGAATATCAATTAATGACCCAGCTTAGCCTATTCCTGCTGTGTTTTTCTGCCTCTGTCTTCAGTGTGTGTATGGTGTAGTGTGCTGGTGGTAATGGTTTTGGGCTGCTCTGTAAAGGACTGAGGTTAAAGTTGTCTGGGGAAGCTTTCCAGAAAGAGTGGTGAATTAAAGATGTCAGAAGCAATAATGCCTGAGAAACCACTTGTTACCAACGAATTAATGACTTGTTTGCTAATTAGCAGCCTGAGGCAAAGTTGAGGTAACACACTAACAATCTGGTCATTAATTCAGTTGCAACTGATTTCAAGGGCAATGTTGCTATTTTGAACAGTAATTGTATTCCTGATTCTGGATTATACACGCTGTGTCCTTACTGTTGAGTCAGTCTCTTCCTGAAGTCTTGGACGGATGGTAGAAGACACCAAAGGCAAGTACCAGCGGGGGAAATTTGAGGAAATAGTTTGTTATATAGGTCAGAGCTTCTATATTTTTGTCTTCTGAGGAAATAAGGACTGTGGCAGGACTGCAGTGGACACCTTGCATCATGGTGATTCATCTTCACAGAGGAAGCTGGTGGTGTTTAATGCTGAGCTGATGAGAGGTTGAAGTCCTTTACTCTCTTATAGAAGAGAAAAACCATCTCTGCCATCAAATCAGCCTTCGACAACTTTAATTTATTATTTATTTATTTGTGTGATTTTGATAATTCATGAAGTTACTCTGATAAAATGGGTTTCTAGGCTATGGGATACTCAGCCTATTACAAGAGAACACTGCTGTGTTTGGTTCTTTCTATACTTGTATTTTTCTTGTTAGTCCAGGCAGTGTCTCTTGCTTGCGTATCTGGGACATATGCATACCATACCAAGTACGATTCAAACTAATTTGACCCCAAAAACTGGCATTTGGAAGGCAGGAGCACTTGTTCAGGGATGAATATTGCTTTTTTGGAGAGAGCTGGTCAGTGTTGTGCTGACTGCAAGGGCCACCAGCAGCATACTGGAGCAGTGTCAGAAAGCACAGGCTCACTTCACCTGAGACACTTCATTTGCTGTTCTCCACACTTAGAACTGTGTTATCTAAATTCTTTTCTTTTAAGTTTTTTCTGTTTTCTGAGTACTTATTGAGCTTACAATATTTACTTAAAAAAACCCAAAAAAACAAAAACAAACCAAACCATTTTTGGGAGGCCAAAAATGGACTTTTAAGACTTTTTGTGTGTGCTTGCTTTGAAAGTACCATTATTGATGTTCTCTGAGGGATGAGTAGCTGCTTAATGGGGACCTTTGCTGAGTCAGTGTTCAGAATTGCATTGCTTGGTAAAAGGGTACACTGTGGTTTTGAAGATTAGAGAATATGGGCAGAAGCAAGGGGATTTTTTTAATAAGGTGAATGTTTAGCTTCAGATCCCACCTGAACTTTAACACAGGCAGCTTCAATCTCCTCTCTAAATTTGTTTTGGCATCTTTAGCAGGATATGCTACTCTGTCAGTGCAGAATATACTAATGGACTCATATTTTTGTCCATCCCTTTGTGTAGTGTGAAGTAAACTGTAGGAACCTAGTGCAGTGCTCAGTGGCATTTTGGAAAAGTAACTGCTGTTCAAATGTGTAGTCAGATTTTTCTTTTTAAAAAAGAACATTTCATTTGCAGTGTGACATTATTATAAGATCATCTCACACATGAGAAATCTACTGATCCTGTTGTCCCTCATGTCTTGTGGTTGTATGAAATCAGCATGTCCCATCTTCAGTTACTTTCTTCAGAAAACTTTCTGGGAAGGTATTTAATAGACCAACAGTTCCCCTACTAATTCCCAGACATTATAGCACTGTCACAACCCATATATTCCTAGTGCTTGTGCTGCATATCTTCTACAGACTGCATGCCTTCCCTTCCTGACCTGAGATCTTAACCAGTTTCTAGATGATGTTTTTTATCTGAAGAAAGAAAATCCCTATTCGGGTCACTTGTTGGGCTGTGTGTTGTTTTCAGATTCAGTTATTGCTTGCTATATTGCTTTTCTGCCTTGTGGGAGCTGAGCCAGCTTCCTTTCTGATTCAGAGAACTCCTTCCAGCAACGAGATTCTGACTCATTCCTGCTTGGCTTCCAGAGACTGTTTTGCTGCTAACTTTAGGCTCTTCATCTTTGCTAGTCAACTTTTAGTAGCTTGGCATCTTTGGGAAAAAATGGTGCATGACTTTGTGGGCAGGAGATCCAGTTTTGTTAACTTCTGTATCTCTTGGCAAGTGAAGGAAGAGGCAGTAGTTTTCATCTTCCAAACTGACAGTTTCTCATAGCTCAGTTTTCTACCTCCATAATCGGTAAAGAATTTACATCCAAATGTACATTGGAATTTTCCACTTGTGGGGAAAAGTCTCTCATTATTCCAAACCACTTGCCATCTGCCATGCAGAATGCTAATAGGGGTGATTAGTTACTGCATTTGCAGGTTCAGTAGAATAAGGATAATTTTATTTTATGGGGTTTAGTACAGTTTTTTGCTTATTGCTACCCTTCTGCTCTCCCAGAGACCCATAGCCCACCACCACAACCCCAGTGCCTGCAGGTTATGGGGTCTAAGGAAGCCAGTTACATTTGGTTGAAACTGTACTTGGCAAAACACAGTGAAGTACAAGTCAAAGTCTTTCAGGATGACCCTTTGATCCAGTGGGAAATGACCACTTGTGTGTGAGGATAAACCATGTAGGAGTTTGTGATACACTGGAGGAAGTCCAGATGGAGAGCTGGAATCAGCATTGCATGGGTCGCACAATCTCCTTGCATCAATTTCGTGACTGAAATGACGAAGTTGTTGGTTTCTGAAATTAGAGGTTGTTACAGAAAACTGCTAGATTGTAGTCACTTTTGACATCAATCTGTATGTTTTAGCGGGGGTTTTGTTTTGTTTGGTTTGTTTTTTTGTTTGTTTGTTGTTTTTTGGGTTTGTTTGGTTTTTTTGTGAGTGAAATGTGATTGGGGCAGGCTGTGTCTGCTGAATGGAGTACAGTGACACAGTAAGTGGCTGATGCTTGAGACTAGGAGTTTTGTGGTAACTTTTGTTCTCAGTGATAAAATCTAATTACTTGCACAGAAAATTTCAGAACAACTTCTGCATGTCTGTGATCGGGAGGAAAGGAGGTATCTGTCCTGGGAAGAGCAAGGGTGCAGTGAGTGTATGAACTCCAGTGGGGAGCTGCGCGGCAGTTTCAAACAAGCTGTCAGAACAGGAATTGAGATTGGGAAGTACTTGAGTGACAAATTTTGTAGGATCACAGAGTCACCCAGAAACTCACAGTACTTTAAAATATTCATTCATTAGGCACTCCATGGACAATGTATGGAAAATAGAGTTGGATGACCTGTTATTGAAATGCAGCTGTCAAGAAAGAGGGAGGGGAAATACTGCAGGTGTGCAGGAGTGTGCTGCTAACAGTGTGACATGGCATGTGAGAGGGATTTGGACAGGAATACAGCGGCTTCAGCTGAAATTTGGAGGTATCACTCCTGTTTTCTGAAAATTGTCATGAGGTTTCACCTTTTCTTTTAATTTGTCTCCTCTTGCTCTAAATAGTATGTTACTTCTGCAAACTTTCTATTCCACATGGATCAGTGGCAAAGCCCGATGAACAATGTTTTGAATACTTGAGGCTGATCAGAAATACTTCCTTCCTGATCACATTAGTTTAGCCTCATGAGACATGCAGTTTGTTTACACTGTGCTAGGTTATGTAGCTTAAACATTACTGGTTTTTTAGTAGACATTTGGATAATCTATTAAGCTTCTTCCATCTCTTATTTCCCTTGCCACGCAGCTGCAACACAGCTCTTACCTCCTCCATTCAAACCATGTTATGAAGCTGATGTGCAGGATCAGGGAATTCCATAGCTTGTAGTGAGGGCACAGTGTTTGTTTTGTGATAGTGTAGCATCCTGCAGCCTATGCTGGAAGTTAGCTTGCCTGGCTGTTTGTTCTGTGCTGATGAGTTTGTTATATGTGAATGAAATGCTTCAATTGTGTTTAATTTTCTGCTGTAAATGTCAAGGATGCAATAATGAGAGAGAATGAAACCTTTCTATGTGCTGTGTATTGCATCTGTCTGGAGTCATTTTTCTGACATGTTAGAGAAGCCATCAGAGCCAACTGCTACCCAAGGGAGGATGCAGTTTTACAGGTCAGTTAACCACCTATTGGGTTTTATATATGTACAGTGCAGCCTGGCAGCACACCACATTTATGTGACCAAAGCATCACTGAGCTTAGTCTGAAACGTGTGTAATGGACCCTGGATATATAAACATACTAAGTAGCTATATGGCATATCTGATTCCTCCCAACGTGCAAAAGCTGCTGTTGTATGCCCTGGTATTTACTGGCAGTGCTGCCCATGCATCTCATTGCTGGTGTCTGGGGCTGTCTGTGCTGTAGTGACAGTGGTGACTAATGTGGTTTGCTCAAGTTGGTTCAGACACTGGTCTTAGTCAAATAATGGAGCAGAAAGCAGCTAATCCAGTCATTGGATTTTGTAGCCCACAAGAAATTCCAGGTTGCTGGCCCATTTAGGTTACTGCTTGCAACAGCGTGCTGGAGCCACCTACTTTTAAGTTGGCTTGTATGAGGGACCCTACATGTCTCTGTTTATCTCTTTCTGAGCAGAGGTATCAAAGTGTCTGAGTTTAGAAACCATCAGCCTCTGTCTTGAGTTTTTTGTTCAGCTTGAATGGTTTCCCAGAGTAAAATGTAGAAAGAAGATCTCGCTCTTAACTCCATCTGGAATTGCTGTTCTTCCCAGTAAAGCCAAGTGATGGTGTGTTACTCACTGTGGAGTTACTGATTTTGCACTAGGCTAAAGAGCTGCCAATTCCTAAAGCACTTAAGCTGTATCTCTGCTTGGGTAGTCTGATCTTCAGGTGAATGGAAGGAACAGCAAATATATAGACCTCTTCCAGCTTTCCCTTGCTTTCCAATATTGAGTCTATAATTCTTTCAAAAAGGGAACCTGTCAGCAGCACCTAAGTAGTAGCCACAGTGCTGTGTTTGAAGCCTTCTGTCTCTGGGTCTGTATCCTGATGATACAGCCTTAAATGCTTTCTGCAGTGGGTTTGAGTGTTTGTCTTTGGAAACTGTTGCTTCTTGATCAATTGATGGACATTTAGGCTGGCGGTTTTCCTACTACTGTAGTGCTTATGATAGAAATCCTCGAAGAACCTTGCTTTAAGCTCCCAGATGCTTTGTACTTCTTCATGGGGTTTATATCCATGTAGGAATGAATTTGCCAAGACAAATGAATGCAGTCATTGACTGAAGCAGCTGTTACCTGCTGCTATTGAACAGTTAGGAGAGGGTTAAGAAGAAAACCTCTTCTGAGCCACTAGATTGGCCCTGACTAAGATGAATGTCTAATTCACTCCCAGCGTCCTTACTGCTGCCAGTAATAAAAAGCTTGCTTCACATATTCACCCCACTGCAGACGTTTCTCTTAAATTAAATATCAAGAGGACATATAATAGCACGATTCCACGCCAAGCCAATATTATCAGATTGATGTCAGCAGTGATAATAGAAGAAGGATAAGTTGATGAGATTTCATTTATTAAATAAAGTAATGGGAATACGCAGTGATAGAAAGGATTTGGTAACTCTCGGTGTCAAAATGCAGCAAGATCGTTCTCATTCTGTCTTAACTCAAGGGATAGTAGAGAGAACGATGCCCTTTGTTTCATTTTAAGAAAACCTCTCCCTTCTTTTCCAGACAGAGAACTGATTTACAGCTCTTCATGGGAGGTAGAGAGGAAGTTCTGGAATTGTGGGTTTCACGTGTATGTAGCCTTCCTGCCCATTGCACAGTGGCAAGGCAAAGGTTTCTTTCCTCTCTGTGATAGGGGAGGCACAGCTAATGAATTTTATTTGTAAATCCATCTTTTCCTTTTTCCAACCTGTCATCCTTTCTCCTTTCCTCCTCCTTTAAACAGATGAGAGTTATTGATTTAATCTTTCATATTCTGTAGGTTCTGCATGTATTTATTTCCAAGGTATTGTCAGAGCTTGTCTTCAATACTTCCATCTGCAGATACTATGCTATCACTTCCCAGCCCAGCCTTTCTCTCCTGCCTTTTTCCTAGCTGCTGTAAATGAGCCTCTTACACCTGTTTTGATAATAGTTGTAGCAGTTGCAACGTATTTTGTTTTAGACAGAGGCCAAGTGTGTACTTCATTTTGTGGTGACATATGCTTAAAACTTGGACCCACTTAAGAAGAAAGGTCAAAGCACACAAGTCTTCTGCTAGTTGTATATGCAAACCTCATCCCTTTTCCACAATTTTCCTACTCTGTCATATGAGAAATAATAGTAAAAACCCTCAATGACACATCAGGAGCAGTGTGGTTAGGTGTCCAGAAGGTGAATTTTTCTAAAGATTAATTAGTGCCTACAGGCTTGAGCTAGGCTGAGGGTGAAGGGCGATAGTTGATGGAAGTCCACCCCCTTTGGAACTCAACCCACAATGTCATTGCATTCTACAGATGTGTTTGTGGTTGGATGCTGCTGGTTTAATTCCTTTTTGTCTCAGATATGTACGAGGAAAGCCAGACACCTGTAAGGTGCAGCTGTTGTATGTGTATAGGGCTGCAGTTCCCCCTGTGTGGAAATGTTGCAACCTGAAGCTGAGACTGAATGTGAACAGGAGAATGGCACCCCCTTGATTCAGACTGGGCAGGCATTGTGATTGCTGTGCAGGGAGGAAAGCATCTCAGGCAACTGTTCACCAGACCACTTCAGGTACCTCTTTCCAGTCCACATGGGTACCAGAACTAATCTGCTGGATGTGGATAACTTGTGTACTCCCAGATTCTGCAGTAACTTGTATTGATAATTATCTAAACCAACTTGGCTGTTTGTTGATTAGTGTCTCTAAATCTGTTTTGAGAAGCTGGTGTAATTGATGCATAACCACAGCTTGAGGTTTTATTTTGAAGAAATAAAGGAGAATAATCTTGTTATGATTTTGGGTACATGGTACCAAATAAATCCTCCCTGTGTTGTGGGAAGTGGTGTGTAGGAATGCTGGTTTAAATACTTGCTGGGCAATGCATACTGGTCTGTGCTGATTGATCCCCTGCCTCTGGTAGGCTTTAGGCAACAATGCTCTTTTTTGTGGCTTCTTGCTCACCACTGTGTGGCTTTTAAATAGCCCTGTGGGCTGGCCACCAAGGGGCCTGTTAAGGAAGAGGGCCACAGACTTTGCAGCACTGTCTGAGCTCACAGGTGTGTCCTAACTTCATAGTTCTTCTATGCAGTGAAGACTGATACCATGGGAAGGACAGTGATCTAAAGCAAAACACAATTCCTGTAGTCCTCCCTGCTGACAATGACAACCTCTAAATATTTCTGAGATGTTTGTACCATGTTGTTCACTTTAGATGAATACAAACTGGTTTGTGGTATGCTGTACCTTTTAGCTCTTCCAGGTTTCTATATGAAAATTACAAAATGCCCTTCAGTTTAACATCACTGAGTTAAAAAAAAACTAATTTTAAAAGTCTTAACTTTTTCAATAAATTGAGGGATTTGGTGGTATTTCCTGACCTGGTATTGTTTGGTATCATTTCCACAGTCTCACTGATTTGATTAGAGTGATATTAAAGTTAGTGACAAAGCAAAATGCCAACATTATGAGTTTCTGAAGCTCTCTCTGGGTTCTTTTCTATCCCAAAATTTGAAGATTTTTTTTTTTAGAATATGGATTTTTGAGGCTTTAAAGGTGATTTGCTATATAACATAGAAATTAGAAATGAACACTAGCCCTTAGGGACTGTGTATGGAATAAGTTTCTTCTAAAAGCTGTAAGATTAGTGAGGAGGTAGAAAAAGAAATCTGTATAGTATCTTTTTTGGTTTCTGATCCAAATCTCAGTTTTGCAGTGTGGCTGTCATACTGATAAATTCCTATTCTGTCCAAGTATGTTTGCAGTAAGACTGAGGACTGAAGAAGTATCAATTAGAGTATATTTCAACCAAATTATTGTGAGAGTGCACCCGGGTTGCCGATATGGAATGGACAAAATTGTTCTTCTTTTGGCCCTTCCACTTCTTTCCTGAGCACCTTACACAGATGTGCACGATTTGGAAACTTGTGTCTGAGCTCTCAAAAAGCTTTCAAGATCTTGGTTTAAGATTTCCTGTTTCTTAGAAATCTGTTTCACCTGAGAGACTATGGCATGCCCCGGGATAGGTCATATTTTCCCCCTCTCTGCCTTGCTATGAAGCCCTTTTGCTGAATGCCTGTTGTTACTGTGGAAATGAATACATCATAGCCTGGCATTAATACCTGCCCGTAGCACCAGGTGCTTTGGAAGGAAGAGGAGTGCTTGATATTTGGGCACAGATCTCTAAGCATATTGGGGTGGGAAATGCAAGGAATTAAATGGATTTATGGTTTAGGAGATGACATCTGAGGATTGCTACACCTAAGCATATGTTCTCTTATTCTCTGGTAAAACATACCAGGGCCATGGTGCTGCGAACGCCTGTAATTTGTGTCTGCCTGTCTGTGCAGCTGATGTCACTGTCATTACTGTGTTTGTGCCATTGTTGCTGGGATTGTGTTACAACGACCTTCCCCTTTATTGGTACTGTTGCTGATGATGTGCCATATGTACACATGCACATTAGAGTAAAAGAACATCATCCTTAATTGTTCTTGGGTAGCTGTCAATGCCATTTACAGAGTATGAGTACTAATTTCTGCAGAAATACAAAGAAACAGATATCTGGTCTTGCTATTATTCTGGTTTTTTTCTAGTCACTATGAGAATTGCAGTGCTTCCAACCATGCTGGATTTCTTGTAGTGTTTAAATAGATGAGAATTCAATAGATCGAGGTGGCTTATTCAACAAGTCTGTTCAATTCTTTGTCAGACTGTTACAGATCTAGTGCAGGCCCAGCCAGGATTCTTGAGTTCTGCCAGAGATTTCCAGCGTGAGTTGAGAAAATCATTGAAATTCTTGGACTTGGGGATTTTTTTTCCTCCTGACTGCAGAAGAGAGATGATATTTTATATAAGGGTGAAACAGCCTTCTACCCCAGCTAAGAAAGATCATGTTCCTTTTTCTGCTAAGTACCCCGGATTTTTCAATGGAAAGACACTGTTGGTCATTTGACCCACTTTGGTGATTGCTGCTCCCACCAGCTTCTCTATTAGGACTACATGACTCCAGCATAAAATTAGTACGTGTGTTGCTGGCAAAGTGGTAGTAAGTGGTTGAAAACTCCTCTTCACACATCATTCTGTGCTTGTTTTCCCTGCAGGAGGAGGAATGCTGATCCTGTCTGTGCAAACCTGCAGTCTGAAATTCTGAAGTGCTACCGAGAAAACAAACGTCAAGTGCTCAATTGCTCGGAGCTGGCGAAGGAATATCAGCGCTGTGTTAGTGCAGCTCAGAAGGTAACAAAAGCTTCTATGTTGTACTGGCTGGCTTTGCTGTCTTGTTTTGTATGGTGCTTTCTTCTGAGAAGTGTTTTCGAGAGCTGTGGTATCTGTTAGTTAAATTGCAATCTTCATAGGAGACAAATCTTCCTTGGGATCCATTTTCCCACATTCATTTCACATTTCCCAGTCACACTGTGTTAGGTCCCAGTTTCATTCCTGCCAGTGGGTCCTGTTGTACCGAGCTGCCACCAAAACAGTAGAACCAATGCTCCCAGGTTTCCAAGTCAATCGGTGATTTTCCCCAGTCTTACCTTCTTGGATGTTGTATACTGCAAACAGTAAGTAAATCCATTTTGGTGATGTCTGCAACGTTTTCAACAGGCTCTAAGCATCACCTGTTAAGGGATTTTGCAGTTTGAGCTCTTGCTTCTTTTCATTGCTGCATGGGGAAAGGTTCTGTACTGGGCAAAGCTGCTCTCTGTTAAGAAAATTCCACACTCCTAAAAACTCTTTATCTGTGTGGGAGGCCAGGAAGCCTTATGGCTCTTCCTTCTGAGATGCAGAGTCCCAGTAGATTCTGTTGATGCCTTAGGACAGTGGCTGCTCAGTACCTTGGAAGAATTTCTGGCTATTGAAACAAGTGAAGGGGAAAAGAAAATGAAGTATTTGGACATTACAACTAGGGTATGGTCCTGGGCCATGTGAGAATTCAGTGGGTCGAATGTCCCTCAAGGGCAGACTTTTCTGTTTTGTTTTTTGGGGTTTTTTTGACAGTAGAAAATTCTCAGAAAGGTGCTGAGAGTGTAGTGAAGTGGATGTAGAGAAGAGGATGGTAATAGAAAATTGAGACTTCTCTCATGGGATTACTAAAGCAAAGGGTGGGGGAGAGGTGGATATTTCATGGAAGCAGTCTTTCTCTGCATTAGCATTGTGAGGGGAAGCTGTATGCCTGATTTAAGTATAACATGAAACAAGCTGCCAGCCAGCTCCCAGAAGAAGCCCGACAGAAGGAGATGGGAAAATTGTCAGGATATATTAGACCAAATGTTGTTGCTAGTCCTAGTGGAATTTTTTTCCTTCCTGTTTACAAAGAAGGTCTTTGTATGTCTGCAAATCAGCAAGGTTAAAGCTGCCAGGGAAAGGGCTTTTCTCTGATATCTCTAAAGTCCCCAGCTCCCAAAACATGTGGTTTCTTTTTCTTCCTCAGCTTTAAAGTAAAGTGGTGCCTGTGCTGCTGCTGCACAATCCGTGCCCCTGGTTACTGTGTGCAGAGCATTGGTGCATCTATTCCCAGCCTCTGTTATCCTCCTTGCCTCCTCTAAATCAGGCTTGTAGCCTTTTCAGTGGAGTATATCTTTAGCAAATGCATTTACCAATACATCTTTATTGCATGCAGTGCGGGTGGAATGTGATTACCAAAGAAGACAGATTGCATTAAACTTCAGCATATTTGCAAGCTGTGGCTCCAACCCGCCTGAGAAAGGGGCTGGGATGCTGCCAGCCCCAAGCCCCAGCCCAACATTATTAAAGAGTAAATTGGAAGCTAAATGACTGGTAACAGCAGAGGGCAGTGAAAGATCCTAATAACTTAGATCTTTTTTGGATATGGTGGAGGTTTTGGTAGGTTTTCTTTATAAACCAAAAACTGGGGGCTGTCTGGTTGTCTTTGTTCCCAGAGTCTTCAATAAACTTCAGAATTTTTATTTCCCACTATTATTAGAAACTAATGGAAGGAGAAGTGCATAGGACATTAATTTGTTATGGATGATGACAATGTGACAGAAAATCTTGCTGTGTTTTCAGAAGGGGCTTGAGAGACTAAGGAATAGGTAACTAACACCTTGCAGCAAGAGATAGGCACCAGAGGATTCTGCCAGTACAAATTCAAATACAACTTTTGTAAGGCAATATGTCTTCTGTAGTTTTCTTTTGTCCCAGGACAGCTCAACCCCTGTCAATTTGCCTCACTGCTCTTACTGACTGTTCTGACTGCTGAGATCCATGTAGCAATTACAATCTATTGTTTTATCATGTAGGATTACAACTCCCTCCTCCCTTCCCCTTTTTAAGGTGTTTTTTTTTCTTTAAGTTTAAATTAGCATCTTATACCAAATGGCTTTGTCTCACACATTCCTCTTTCAGGAAATTCAGGTTGGAGGAATGTGGGGTAAGAAAGGCCAGAATCTCTTAATTTCTGGGATACTTTCTACCTTTTTTTTAAAAACACAGATTGTTTTCCAGTGCAGGAGGAAATGTAATCAAAGCTGGATGTGTGACTTCAGCTCACTTACATGGTGGTGATTTGTTGTTCTGCTTTTTACTGAAGATTTTATAAGGCTTGCTGAATATTCTTTAATGAAGCATCTGGTTCTCTGCAAGTTTCTTTTGATGGCTGGTAAAAATGACTCCAGGGCATGGTATACATTAGACTCAGAGAAACCAAGCTCTAGATTTCTAGACTGAAAATTACAGCTTGCAGTGGATGAGAATTATTCTTTGCCTCTTCCCCCTTACAGTGTTTGTTTGAGACCGTTCCTTTAGACACCCATTTCCCTTGGCCTGTTGTTGTGCACATTTCTGAGCCAGGAACTGAGATTCACCCTCAGTTATTTCTGCCCCATGAACAAATATATCAGGTAGCCATTCAATGAGTTTTAAAATTGTTCTGCTGGTTTCCTGTACAGCCCCTCTTCCTGGAACAGGTTACTTTATTGTGGTGCATGATAGAGATATGGCTATTGTTACCTGTTTTGTATATTTTCTGTCTATTGGGCCATCTCTTGTAGTCAGCAGAGAGAAACAGGCATATGTAGAGTATGATGCATCTGATTCTAAAAAGGCATCTGAAAGAGGCCAGCTGAATTGCCAGCTTCTTAGTAGGCACATAGACTGCAAAGTTGGTGCCGGTTATGGGAGCAGGATCCTGCTCTAGTTGTCCGCCTTTGTAGCCAGTGTGCTTTCAACTTACCTTGCCTAACCTGCTCATGAGCTTTTCCATTTATACCATCCTGAATGTTGAGTTTTGGTCACGTCACCATTGATTCAGTGCAGCAGCACCAGCCCCTTTAGGTACTGGGTTCCTTGCTGGATTCCATGCTTTGCTTATGTGGAAGTTCTCTGACTGGGTGTTACTGTGATAGCTCCTGTTTAATTTAGGAGTGTTTTATCTTTTCTGGTGGTCTGTTTCCATGGCTCTGCAGAACTTGAGCTACAGCATAAAAATTGCTGGCTTTAAATCTAATAAAAGCTGGGATAATGGGACAGCTGTAGGAGGGGCAGTTCCCATTGTGTCTTTCAAAATTGCCTGTAGTTTATTGACTGCAAGTTTCACCAAGAACTACTGCTGCCGTTAGATAATGAGAATTGAAAATTGCTGCTGCTGTTTCCCCAAGGTTTTATCTCGTGCCAGTGTGAAGGGGATGTGGAAGGAAAAAGAGTGGGCAGTGGTAATTTCTTAGTTTGGGTCAAGATGGAAGGGGAAAAAAATTATTTTGTTTTAAAAAGTCTGAGTCCTGTTAGTGAATTGCTTCCCTCCTCCATGCAAATATGCACTCACATGCAAGCTTTTCAGAGGATTTGTGACCCATTCTGCTGCCCTTGCGTTCTGTTCACACCAATAGGCAAATCTGAATTGAAGGCAAGTTTTAGTTGATTACTTTGTTACATAATTGGTGGTTATACCAGGGAATCTCCAACCAGCTGCCACTTGGAAAATGAGGTCTCTGGTGACCATATATTAATGTGATTTGAGATTTCAAACAGAACCTGCTTCCTGCAACTGTGTGCAGAAAAATGTCTGTTAGGGAAAAGCATTTATCCCTTCTTTTCAGGGGTTTCCTTACTGTCTCTAGGTTCCTGTCTTTTACAGAAGGACCAAGGTGAGATTTTTGTGTGCCAACTCCTGGCCAAAGCAAGCTATCAGGAGCTGTGTACTCAGACATGTATTCCCTTGTCAATAGGAGCTGTATACATTGAGCTAGGAGCAATTCATAATCCTGCACTCTTCCTCCCTGTTTTGTGTCCAGCTTCTCACAAATCTGCTATTCATAACAGACAAAGGTAAACCTGCTTCTGTCAGGGCCTTAGGGCTTGCCTGTGTATGGAAATGATGATGCAATAAACTGGTGAGTTTCTCTGTATATGAACATTCAGGGTTTGTAATGAAAGTGCAGGGAAAATTCACACACATTTGCTGTGAGTCACTCTGCTGTGTGCAAACAAGCCCTTGCTAAATACTGATTGACTGAATTCCAGTGAAGGGAGACTTTTAACATAACCTTGAGTCGTATGTGTTCTGCTTTGCCCTTGACTATAATAAAAAGGAGTGCGGTCAATTTATTGCGTTTACATTTCCAAGTGATCTCTGTGAAAGCCCAGTTCCCTTTTGGTGCACAAAGCAAAGCGTTACAACTCTGCTAGAAGTTTGTCTCTAATCTGTGGGCAGGGACTTAGATTGCTGAGAGGATGCTGCAGGTGTTTCTACATTGTCCCATCCTGATGGAGCAGTTTTGCTCAAGCACTCTTGATCCTGCTGAAGCGTGGCCTGCTGGGAGCTTTTATTTCTGCAGTTTGGATCTCTCTCTGCTTAAGAGAAACAGAGTTGGATGCCGTGGGCTGCACTGCAGGTATCTGATCATTCTGGATCATCAGGCTTTTGCTGAAGTATTGTTTCCATTCTGGTGGATTTCAGAGTGCTTTATGGATTGGTTGTGTACTTGTTGGGATAGAGAGGAGCAGTCAGTGTGTGTGACTGGAGAAAGAAAGTTTGGAACAGGTATAGCAAAGTCTGTATCTGTATTGGAGAAATGCTAGGATTTCTCCTCCCCCTAGGATTCTGCAGAGGTAGATCTTGGCTGTTGAAGCCTCACTGAGGAGATCTAACACATGGTGTGCTGCTTGAAATGCAGTATGTCTAACTTGAAAGGCTTTAGGGTTGTTTGAGCTTTCTGGAATTCAGGTTTGTAGTTTCAGATAAATCTGTGTGTTTCCTGTCTGAAGGATGCTGTGCCCAGCCATCCTCAGCCACGTGTATGGCTGTTCTGCCGACCTGCCAGTCGGTCCTTGCTCAAAGCAAACATGTCTGTAAAGGGTTTGTCTTGCCTTCTCTATAAAGGAAATTATCTTTTTTTAAAAATCTTTCTCTCTTTCAACCTTTATTTGTGCAAATAATGTGGTGATAACACTATCAGAGGAGTTTATGACTCAATAAATGGCCCCATCAAGGGAGTTGGGGGAGAGCTGCAAGCTGCAGGCAGCTGCTGTTTGTTTAATTGTAAACAAAGAGGAGCAGTGGATTAACTGTACCCAGGCATACCCTGACCTGGTATTTGCAAAGGTGAAGAGGATCCATATTTTGCTTCTAATTATGAAGGATAGAAACAGTTATTGTTTTGATTTTCAAGGCAGCAGTTGTAGGATCTGGCAAGTCATGGGTCTATACCTAACACTTCATATCCTCAAGAGTTCACTGGTGGATAAACCAAAAATATAGAGCTGCCTGAAAGGACATAAACCACCATTTTAATATATGAGGCATGTTCCAGAGTAAATGCTGGCCTACTTAAAATGGAAATGTCTGCTGCCTGTACCTGGTATTTATGAAACTGGAGGCATAGTTCTTTATTTACTCTGTGTCTCAGCACTTCATGAAGCTCTGATGTTCCCAACAGCCTGGTGTGTTGTGAGCACTTATTAACCCACACGAACAAATTCTTCTCTCTGTCTGCTCTTCGCAGTCCCTGTAAAGCCCAAACCTCCTCAAGTTTGTAATTTTTGAAGAAAATGAGCAGAAATAAGTTTAAAACTTGCTTGGCTGTGCTTCAAGTCTCCTCTTTCAGTGATACTTAGTTCATGTTCTACATCATCTTTACCTCTGAAGTTCTTGTATTCATTGCCTGATCTGGAAGGAGGACTTCTGACTGCATTTCTCTTCTCACAAGCAGTATGTTTTCTGACAGTTCAACACCCAATCCCTCTACATTTATTTTTTGTTTCCTGTTTTTTGTTTGTTTGGGGGTTTTGACATTGTTATAGTGAGGCATAATTGCTTTTGAGTCTGATGTCTTGCTTGATGGTTCTGATATCAGGTATATTTACAGGTAAAGTTAATCTAAATATGTATGTTTTACAGATGATTTTGAAAGCAACTTCTATAAAAGAGGGAAAGAAGTCAGTATGGCATTACAATATCTGAAGTTGAATTATTTGGCATTTTATTACTTCTAAAATGTGGTCTTGCTACAGTTCTTGTTTTAAAACCTTGTTTACCTGAAAGTGTTTAAAAACAGTCTCAATTTTTTTTGCAATAAAATACTTATAAGAGTTAGCTGGTCAGAAATGAGCTCTTAGCTGACCTGGTGCTCTAATGAGGTTTTTAAGTAGGTGTATCTGAGAAGTCTCATTAGACTTTGGTATCAAAATTTCACTCTTGGTATTCTCTTCTTCTTTTCAAAAATTATTTCTCTTTAGGCTTAAATTAGTGGAACTACATGGATCAAACGTTTCCTTAGTTTTGTGCTCTCTGTATGGTATGTTAGGCAGCACTTTCCTGAGAACTGTACCTGTATTCAGTCAGGCTTATCTAGTATGGAAAATAGTTGCCTGGGGGTGAGAGACTGTTGTGATATAGCTGGCTGTTTTAATGCCAGATTCTTTCACAAAAGATTTGTAGCACTCTTGGCAAGTGAGAAGTCGAAATTCTTACTCAGATTAATTCCAGGAGACTGATGACCAAGCAGTCTTGGACAGAAAGAAGTTTATTTTCAATTTTTAAACTATGTGTTTTGCTGCTGAAGTTAGATTGAAACATCCACAAAAATTGCTGTCGATAGCAACTGCTGGTTAGAAGCACAAGGTCAGTGGTCAAGTGCTTTCAGACTCCCAGGAAGTTCCAAAGTAGTCCTGACTTCCATAACTTCCGTGCTATTGTTAGATCCATTCTCTCATGACTTGGCTATAACTAGGGAAATTTTATCAGTGATGCCAAAGCCTTCATGACAAACTGGGGAAACCAAAGATTAGTTATGCTCTTTGTTGATCATAGCCTGCCCAGGATGGTTTCCTGCTGTGTGCAGTTTGTAGTCTCCACACACCATCCATCAGGTATTTTGTTGCAGGTTTTGGGACTGAATACTTTGAGGACTAGTGGAATTTAAAGCCTTCACCACTCAGCTGAATGTGTCTGTGTGGGCAACATGCAGGGTAGTAGTTATTGTGGTAGCAGTGGTTCCATTCCATTGGAAGAGTTCCTTCCAAGCAAACAAGACTGCTCCAAGTAGCCCTTCTTTGGAAGGTAGTGAATGATGGGTGAGCCCTCCTATTAGTGGGATGCCAATCCTTTTCTCTGCAGAACTGTGGCACACTGGAGGAGAAGATTTGCAGAAGTTGCCCCGCTGCTGCTTGCTAGTGTTTGTTCTCTCCAGAGAGCCTCCTCGTCCAAGGCTGTGGGGTATTCATCTGTTACAAAATCCAAACTTTGAGGGAAAGTTTCATTCTGCATCATGCCTGCAGTAATTGTGTATGATTTTCACCCCTCTGTGACACTGTCTGTGTGCCCAACAGGCCTCCTTGTCTGGAGATATTTCCTGACATACTTGTGATGCTTCCAAAACAATTTAAAGATTTCAGTCCTAGCAAGCCAATTGAAAAAAAAGCCTTTCTGGACACCAGTGCTTCAAATACAGGAACAAGACATGTTGAAGACAGTGATCTGATTGCAGTTTTAGAATTAGCACTGCTGCTGATACTTCCATCTCTGGGAAGAAACATTCTTCTGGTTATAACACCTTTTTTGGTTAGAGGCCTTTACTGGGGGTCTTTAAACATTGGTGAAAGGCTCTTAATGACCTCTGCAGTCACAGAAGCTGTCCAGAAAGATAACACTTGTTACAATTAAAGTTTGTTACGTTTGTAATGCGAGGGAAGCAGGAAGTGAATCCTTGAGTTAGGATGACGCTGCAATGTCTGTTGTGCCTTGTTTCTGAAGCTGGAGAAGTGCTGCTCTACTGTGTTGAGCCTGAGTGTGCATGCAGAAATGCAGACAAAATTATTTTGACAATGTGCTTGCTCCTTGTCCCTGCTGAATGCCTGTTTGTCCTGTATAAATGGATTTCAGGATCAGCCAACCTCCAGTTCTGAATTAGTCTAATAAGGCATGTTACGTAGGGCTTAAAGGTCATTTTGCAAGCAGCTGGCTTCCTGCATATATTAGGGGGAATGATTTTTTAGATAATGGTATTGGAAAGCTGTTGATTTAACATTTAAAATACCTCTATGCTATAAAATTTCAGCTCTTCTACCTCTGTCCTTCAAGACTCTGCTTGCCCTCTGCCTGCTCATCTTTCTGTCATTTCTGATTACCTCTACCCATCTGCCTCTGCATTCTCTCCCCTTAGGTTTATCAGTCCATGTTTGCTGCCCACAAGGACTTGGCTTGTATTTCTGAGTAGCTCATCTCTTGGGTTACTTCTCTGAGCTGTGGAACAGAAAGCTCAGGGTTCCTTGGTTCAGGCTGTTAATAAAACACTATTACACTGTTCTTTTGTTGGGGGACTGGGAGCTCTGAACAATCACCACTACACTGGAGGCATTTTTGTGTCCCAGCAGGTACCTAGTTCCATCGTCAGAATTTAACATCGGTGAAAAAAGATAATAATTTATTTTTTTGTAAACTCCTGAACTGGTTGAATCATGCACATCGATTATTCTAGTTTCTTCTCTTGGAGTGTGTACTTCAACCCCAACCTCATCCAAGTGTTTCATATGAAAATAGAGGATGTTTTTATTCATTTGCTTGTCCCCTGGATTCCTCTTTGAGTTTGTTGATGAGGGTGATTTTAAATGTTCTAATGACTTGTAAAGTATGGACACTGTCTTAAAAACTGAAGAGAGCACCCACATGCCCAGGCTGTGCAAGCGTTTGTCAGGTGGCAGTGTTCTTCTGCCAGGTCTGGGATGGTACCTTCCCATTACAGTTACTTGTACATGTACAGACTGCTGGATCTTCAAATGTTCTTTCTGCTTGTTTGAAGTTTTGTTCACAATATATATCCTCAGGAAATCAGATAACTGGACAAAAAGCAAGCTTAAAATTTAGAGATGATAGCAGCTGCAACATTTTTTTCTTCTTGCATTCAGACCAAACTGCTGTGAAACTTTTACATTTGTCTTATTTTCTGAAGGATGTTTGCTACTCAGGGCTTGCAGTTGTTCTGAGTTTATTCACTTTTTAGTACCATGCAGTGCCCTGACAAAGCTACTGAAGCAGTTCAGTTTTTGTCTAGGACACACCTTTCTTCTTTAGATGTTATATTAAAAGCACCTCCTTTCTGTTCTTGAAGTTTTCCTCTGTAGCACTCTCCTGACTATGGTGGAAGTAGGAGAGTGATAGAGGACTGAACTGATTTGTGGGTTTTCTCTGGCTGCCCGTAAGGGCTCAGACAATAAATGCCAAGGTATGTGATGGGTCCCTCCTCAGCTGCTGTTTAAAAAATACTCTTACATTAGAGTCTTTTTGCTGATAGAACTGTAAGTCATGCAATTTAGAATAGTATATTGGCATAAGATTAAAAAAAAAAATCCCCAAGTTTCTAAATACCAAAGAACTGAGTTTTTTATCTTCTGTGTGAGGCAGTAGAGCAAGTAGTACACTGTGTTTCAGTTACATACTTGATAGCTTTATAAAATAAGTTCTTTGACACAATAGGAGAGTTTCTGAGTATAGTTATGATATAGAGACTTGTTGATCTCTCCAAAGGATGTGAAAAGGAGACTAAATTACTATTTGTTAGTTTATCCCATCTCAATGCCATCTTAATTCCATGTTTGAGAATTTCTGCTGATTCCTTTTCATGGATGGAAGAAGGGAGAAAATGTATCTTTCTTTTGAGGCACTGCCTGCAGCTAAACATAGTGTGCTGAGAAGTTATATGGATACTTCTAATGATCCTCTGGGCTCTCTGACACTGACTCTTCATGGATTCAGGTGTATACCAGTTGGTGACTTTGAACACAAGAGTTTCCCTCAGGCCATATCAGCAGGAGCTATTGAAAACTTTTGTCTTCAGTAGTGCTAAATGCGGCCTACTTAGGATTACCATCATTTAACAAGCTCTGTAGTGTTTCTGGGCCCCTGGGGTGTTGTCAGTACTGCTTAACTTCCTGTGGCACATCAAGGTTGTATTTAATCTTTTGGTACCAAGCCTAAGTGCATTTAGGAGTATTCTGAGGCTCAGGAAATCTTCTCAAATCTTGTAAAAGTAGTCAGCCACTGAAAAATGTATTGGATGCTGTGATCCAGGTAGGAGTGTTCTTTGCTGTGTGTACCTTGAACTGACATGATGAAGGCACTGTGATAGAGTTGGAGTGCACTAGAGAAATTTTTGTGGAGAGCTTGTATGGCACCAGTGATCACTGTATGGTTCTGCAAAAGCCAACCTGAAAGCTCTAAAGCTTGTATAGACTCCAGATGCACCTCTGGAGCAGAAGCAGGTTCATTGCTGAAGGTAGACTAGGTGTAATGTTCTAATGCTTTTCCCTCTTTGCAGTCTTTATCAAATGTCTTGAGGCACATGGGCTGCCACTTGGTTCAAAAACAACAAGTATTTTTGAAGCCATTAAAAGTGAAAGTCATACTTTGTTCTTGCGGCTGCTGATGGGTGGCTTGTGTGCACACAAAGCTATGTTGTGAACTTGAGACAACAGAATGCTCTCAAATTCCTTATTTAATCCAGTATCAGATGAGTGCTGGTTGGGAAAGAGTCCAGGCTGTGTGAGACACTTCTTAGCACCTTCTTGCTTTGCTGAGCCTTGACATTTGCTACAATAGAACCCCGTAAAACGCAGGAAAGTCTCTCCAATCAGGTGAGTATATTAGCAGGCTTCTTGCACTTGATGGATTAGAGCCAGGCTGTGTTCAGTAAATGTGGCTAAATAATAAAAGGTGAGATTGTGTGCAGTGATCCCAGGTCTCCTTTCTCCAGCTGCTGCCTCCTGTCTGTTTGCTGGGAACCTTTGCACAGGCAAACGGTTTTGCTTGAGAGAACAGGCTATGCACTATTTTCTGACACAGCCGAAGGTGACTGACACAAAGCCAAAGGAGAGCTTCTCTCTGAGGGACTGAAATGTCAACAAAGATGTTGTACTGCCTTGCAGAGCCCTGGCTTGCTTTGTGTAAAAACTGAACAGATGTTGGTAGGTCAGAAACTTTGCCATATACAGAGCAGAACCTGGAGACCAGGGCAGAGCCTGCTCAGGTGACATGAGTGACACTGCCCTGGATTCAGTGTGCCAGCACTCCTCCTGAATGTGGGGCTCCCCCCAAGCCACATCTGGAGCTTTACCCTGCTTAAGGAAGTGGGACTCACGAAACCATGTTGTGCATCCATGAGCCTGGTTTATGTCCCACTGTCTGCTTACTCTAAACCTGCTGGTGAGTTGCAGTGATGTTCCTCAGAAGCACAAAGGCTCTGAAGTAATAAGTTCCTGTATACCTTGTGAAAACAGGCAGTTAGGTGGAGGGAAGGGACCCCAGTGGTGCTTGTGCAGGGGGGAAGGATATTGACTCATTCTTTATTAGACGTGAGTTTAGTCACAGAAAAACTGAACTTTGAGACATGAATCTGGAGGAATCCAAATGGCTGCTCACGAGTAACCTATTTCCACTTGAAGGCTCTGGCTTGACTGAATGTTTGAGGGGCTGACTTCTGCCTACCAGTGTGATCATCTTCATTGGAGAGACTCAACAGGGATGGCACTGCAGCAACTAAGAAGATTGTCCTTTGGAATATGCCTTCTTTGTCTAAGTACTGATTTCCTTCTTTGCTTTTGAGAAATGGAAACAAACTCCTTGTTGCAAGAGAGGGCTACAGAAAGCTTCCAAAGTTTATAGTTTGATCCTCTAAGGCCTGTTCCCTTATTTTAGGGTGATATAAAAGAGTATTAGGTGTGAGCAGCCTGGAAAAAGAAATGGGCTTGTGAATTTAAGATAGCCTGTAGTCTTGCTTCCTGCACCTCTTTTTGTGGTGTTCAGGCAAATGTTTCATGCTTGGAAAATTTGAGCTCTGGGGATCAGAGCAACTGCAGATCCTTGCTGGCCTCAGCACTTTCTGCTGCTGATGAGCAGGCAGTTGTCAGCTCCTCAGTAGCTTGTTTTTGCTGCTGTGTGTTGAGGCAGGACAGCAACTGAGATGAGGGAAGAGGAAACTTTGCAGTGTTGTGGTCCTTTGTCCAAGGACTCATGTGACGGACAACTGTGTGTAAATGAAACAGCCTAAGGTCTGCCAGCACACTGATGGGTGCTCAGTGTGGTTGTTGGTTGTGGTGTGGCTGTGCTCTCGCAGCTTGTTCAGAGGTTGGTCACAGGGTGAATGACTTCTGACTGAGTTTTTTTTTAGTCCCCACTGGTCATCCTTGTCTGTCTGTTATTAAGCCCACTTTGGCATGGCTGGCAGGAACTTATTCCAAAGCCTGATGGAAGCAAGGTGTAGTAGTTGCGGAGCGTGGGCATTGGGGAATTGGTTGTGTCAGCAGGTCTGCAGGTGTGCTTTGGACAGGATAGCAGGGGTTCATATTTATAAAGTTTTCATAGGCCCCTTGAGTACAGTGATAGGCTTTGAAGCATGGTTTCCTCTGAGCTCTGCTTCCCCACAAAATCTTCAAGCATGATCCATCAAGGAGTGTGAAATATATTCAAAATCCCACTGCTGCCTTTTTCTCAGTCAGCAGGGTTGTGCTTTCTTCTCTGGTCTGGAGTTGTTTGCTGTTGAGAATAAGCAGTCTCTTTTCTTGTGATTCCTTGCCTCTCTTTGGGACATGATGCTATCAGGAAAACCAGCTGTTCCAATCTGAGAGTTGCCTCTGCCTTCATGCTCTCTTGTTGATTGTGTTGAATTAATGAAGTGCTGCAATGCTGTAGAGAAAAGAGGAGTGTGAAGAAACGAAGAGGGAGATCACACAGAAAGAATATACAGAAGAGGATTCATGTCCTGTCACATGGTTCACAGTGGCTATGTCTGAAACTAGATCTGCTATAATAACTGAAATTCCCTCATGAAAACTTGAATCCCAGGTCTAAATCTTTGTCTCACTAAGTTGTGGGATTTGAGAGTTCCACATAGAGAAAAGAGCTAGCTAATCTCAGCATCTGGGGAGACCTGACAAGTCCTGACTGTTCCTGCTCAGAAGGTGGTGGCTTTGATAAGTGTTATGGGAAAAAAACATTTAAAGGAGAGAAGTAAGGGAGATAATTGCTGGATGCCAGCTGTAGCAGAAGGAAAAGGTTCAAAATATTCCTCTTGAAAATCCTGCAAATTTCAATTCTGACTCCCTTCAACTCTTGAACCACTGTCTCAAACTTTTGTCAACACAGACTTTTTTCCTGTAAAGCTCAGCTTCAATGGCATCCCTGTTCAGCCAAGAAAACTGCCAGGTTGTGCTTTGACTTTGGTTCCAGCTGTTCAGTGCAAAAAGCTTTCATTGCTGCTATGAAAAGCTTTCCTTAAGGGACAACATAAAGCAGGAATGTTGTGGTGCTTGAAGGCTGAAGTAGGCATCTTCTCTTGAGAAGAGTCTTCTAAAGCACAGACGTCTGGTACACTGTCATGTAGATAAAAGGTTATAAAGATTATGTGTTAATCTGTAGTTATTAATCTTCTCAGCAGTTTTGGATCCAACTGATGTTTGGACCCACCAGCCAGGTATGCAAGAGAATTTCTTCGGTGGCTCTGAAGTGCTCCACAAGCCTCTAGGCTGTAGCTGTTCATCTGGGTCCTGCCTGCCCTTCCTTGTGATCCTTGGTTCTTGCTTTGCTCTCTCTGCTGGTGCTTTCCTTCATCAATTTGATTTGTGCATACCATGGTACCTGGTCCATCCTGACAGCAGGATGTGTGTTTAACCTCAGGCAAACCTGTCTTCTTCCAGATAATTGCTTCAGAATCAACAGTTGGAAGCGTTTCTTATCTTGGCACAAATTTCTGAAGTACCACTGAAGTTCCAATGAGTTTCTGGAAGTGCACGTTGTAGGGTTGTAAGAACTTGCTGTCCTGATTCCTGACTTGGCATTTCTTATTTGCAAGTTTACATCTAGGTATGCACTTGATTATCTGTTTGGGTTTTTTTTCCAGTAGACCAACTATATGTTTTTATGGTTTTTAAACCTGTTTCTCTCAGATTGCTGCTTGGAATCCTCCTCTTAAGCTTAAAAATACTAGCAATTGCCAACCCTCTTGGGCAGGATGTGGAAACATGAAGGTTCATGAATCCCTATTTTATCTCACTGACACCAGAATCAAATGCTGTATAGCACTGCCAAGTTATTTTCTCCATTGTATTTTTGGTTTGGTTGATTTTTTTGTGGTGTGTGGAATTCCAGATTGTTGCAGTGCCACACTAGCACTGGAGTTGGTCCCCATGAGTTCAGGAGAGTGCATAGCAAATGTTTGAGCTAGAAGCAAGGTAAATTGTTCTAAAACTCTTCTGTGGTGTTCTGTGATTAAAACTCAGACTGTGGGTATTTTCCATATATTATATGTGTGGCTCACTGATCTCCCCCTCACCACTTGGCATGAACAGTTCTGGTCATATGTAGGTTTTTTCTTGTAGTATGAACAAGCGAGCTAGAGATATGCTATTGCCTGGGTTTGCTAACTCCTCTTCCTCCTCCTCTTTCCATCTCTTTTACTCACCTATTTCTAGTCTGGGCTCAGATTTTTGCTTTCTCCTCTGTCTTCATTTTTTCACCTGCTTCTTTCCTGTGTCTCTGCACCTTCTCCCTCCCTCCTCTCCTCTCTTCTGTCCCCTTCGTTTGCATTTCTTTCATTTCAAAACCTATATTGGAGCTGACACCAGGCTGCCTGTTCCCTGCAGCACTGAACTGGCAGTTTGGAAAGAGGAGGTTGCAATTCCCTCAAGGGGCAAGACAGAGTTCAGTGTCTGTCTTATTTTTAAATATGCATCTGAACATGGCTGATCAGAGGAGCAAAAGAAATCCTTGGGTTCTGAGTGCTGGAAGCTCATAAGGACATGGTGTAATCCTCTGCATCTCCATGCTCCTCCTGCACTCCTTACTGAACATGAAAGCTGCTTGGCACAGGGGACTTTCACTGCAGGAAAGATGGGTAAGAATCAGAGACCCCATGGAAGGAGGGTAGAAAGGGGTGCATGCTTTTCAAGCCTCACACCTTCTTTTTCTTCATCAAGTTCTTTTCATTCTGTCAGGTTTATGCCCTCTTTTGAACCCTGAAGGACCCCATTACCAAGCTATACACCAGCTTTGCAGGATGCTGTTTAACCCTGAGCAGGTAAAAGACTAATGACCTGTCATCATGCTGGTACAGTGAGGGGACAAGCTGAAATATTCCAGTTCTATGTTCTTACCACAACCAGTGCCATGACAAGCTACCAGAGAAGAAACTGCAGGTTTCCCAGTAGGAGTAGGAGCTCTGCTAAGGCAGGTTTTGTACCCAGCTGGTGGATTTTGTAAATGATTTTGCTGTGCAGCTCTAGCTGCTGGCATCTGTTCAGGCAGCACAGTGATGAAGTCACCTAAAGGGCAAAAAAAAGGCAGGTGCTTACTGGTCCAACAGCTCCTGCCAGCAGATTAGGATCGGAAGTGAAGGAGAGCATATTGAATTAAAGCTGTAATCATAATTTCAGTTTAGACAAAATGTATGTAGCTTGGCAGAATACCAGGGCCCTGACTCCTGTAAGAATGTGTCACAGGGTCCTTTGGGATCTTAGGAAGATCAAGACCTTTATTGAAAACCTTCTGTCAGCTGTGTTACTTTCTGTGGCACAGGCTACTTTGGTTTGGCATAGACACAACTACTCCTTTCTGCAACATGTTGGACACTTCTGATCCTGAAAGTGGTCAGACCTGGTGTTAGTAGCTAAGGGTTCAAGGTGATTGCAGCAAGTTGTATGGGGGAGGCTGCAGGCTCTTCTTCATGTTTTCTTTTAGTATCCTTGCCTAGTGAGCAGCCTAACCCATCAGAGGAGATACCTGACAGCATCAGGACTCAATACCAGATGATTGTCAACTGAAGTAGTTGACGTGTTCAGGGTAGACTGAAGTAGGCTCTACTCTGAAGAGAAAGGCTGAGGAGGAGTGCAGTATTATATCTGTATCTTAGACCTTCAGCAATGCCCAAATCGTCCTGGAAAAACAAATGCTTTTGATTGGAGAAAAAGTCTTCTTGCAAGAGGATCCCAGTGTTCATGCTGTCTAATTTCTTTCTTTAGGAAAAAAGATACAAAGAAAAAAAGTAAGAGTTAAGACTCTTGAGTTGCAGACTGGTGAAATGATATGTGTGAATGATAGAAGAGCTGACTGCTGGGGTGGATAGATTTGGTCTTCTGTTCTGATTCTGCCTTTTTTTGCCAAAGGATCCGTGTTTTTGGACTCTGATGAGGTGTGTTCAGTTGCTGTCCTTTTAACAGTTTGCACGGTGTTTATGTGGAAGAGGTTGTGCATTTGCAGTGGGTGAGGAACGGAAACAAGAGCTGGCATGGTACGGCTGATTTCTTCTCTACAGTGTTGCATATTCAGTTGTCAGTTTTTCTCTACTTGCTGAAAATTTTTGGTTTCTTGTTTTAAAATAGCTAGTAGAGAGAGAGGATCCATTCCCTACTGGGACAGCTGAGCCAAGTGGCAGATAAACCTTCCCTGGCTGTGTTCTTTCAGCTCCTCCCTACCCTGGCGATGGCACTGCTGGAGTTGTGGGTCTCCTGGATATGTCTCTCTGTGTACCCAGTCCTGATGAGCAGCATTGTGTATGCCATGGCTTACACACTGCAGTCCCCACTGACATTATTCTTCCAGTTAGACTTTTCCTGAATAGCAAAGCTACTTTTTACAGACTGTTTTTTTTTTCCTGAGAAATCACATATACTGCCTTCTTGCCAGAGCCAGGTTATGGATATGGGGAGCCCTGGATAACAGCAGTAAAACTACCTGAACTGGCTGCTCTGCACCATTTCCTGGAGTCATTGGTGCTGGAAGAATTTCTTGGGAAAGGAAACAAACTGCTACAACAATTCCAGCATGCTCCTATGACCTTGCTTTTGCTATGGTGGGGAACAGTTTCGAAAAAAACAGTAGAAAGAATATGACCAAAGTCACTTTCATGTGTAACTTAAAGTATTCAGGATTTTACCCTAGGTCCCTCAAGGTAAAAGGCTGCTGTGTTAACCCCAGCTCTTCATCTCTTGCCAAGTCTGAAAATCCGGGTTCTTAAGAGGAGCTGTTACTTGTATGACCTTCATGCGTGAAACAGTTTCTCTTTTACAATGTGTTTTCCCCTTTATCAGTTATTCATTGAGAAGTCTCTTTGCATCTGTAGAATTTTGAAGGGTAGCTATTATTTTACCATTTTAATTTTCCCAGCTGTTCAAATAATTGTTTTAACCTCTCAGTGCCTGGAAGTGCTTTTCACATCCTGATAGCTTTGCATTGTATTTCTTTGGTTTCATGGTTTAAATTACCAACTGTTTTCTCCCTATTCCAAATGGTTACTCTGTGACTTCCTTCTCTATAGCTTTAAAGTCTTCTCTGTTCTGAACACCACTGAAACAACACAGCAAAACACTCATGAGCTTCCACACTGGGATACCAGGCTCTCAATCCTGTTTTGGGGTTTGAGCTTTTTTGTTGTTGTTCTCCACACAGACACACACACACACATGCACCCTGCGAGAAAAGAACATCAATACTTAAAGATCCCATTAAAACCAGAACAAACTGGTTATTCTGAAGGGTCTTGCCAGTGGCTTCCCTGGAGTGCATTTCACTGTATACGGGGAAGGGGCTCTGACAGAGACAACGAAGCCAGCACAGCATACATTGTCTTCATGCAGTTTTACAGGGAGTAAAGTCAAAGCATTTAATTTGACAGTGGTTTCTCTAGCCCTGATACAAGGCTGTGATGGCTGAGGACAAGGCAAAGCTTCCTGCTGGTCTGGCAGAGGACGTGGCTGATTGAGCTAAGCACTCAGTTCCAGGACAGTGTTCCCAGCTCAGGATGATGCTTGAAGAAGGAGGGATGCATCTTCTGTCCCACCTGAGGCAAAACACTTCCATAAGGGAGCACCTCCAGACCAGCAGTGTCTCATTTCATAGCTTCACTTTTCTTTTTGATATTGATATTTATGTTTATTTTCAGTGAGCATTGCTTCTCTTGAGTATGTCTTTAATGGCCTTGCCATAGGGACAGAGGTAATATTTGAAAATGAGTAATTACATTGTGATATTCTGGACACATTGCTGTAGTTTCTCTTACATGTTCTTCTCACGTGTTCTGAAAGTTGCAAAAGGTGATTTATAATTCATCAAACTAAAAAAAAAACATCTGACTGCAAAGCCTATCAATCTGATCCCATCTCTTTCCAGCCCTTTAATTAGGGAAGCCTTGCTGAAAAATGTACCCATCAGCAGCTGAGAAATAGTGCATTCCTGGACCCTCAGTATAGATCTTGAGTTATCCAGGTGCCAAAATGCTGTCAGAACTGACAGATCTTAGAAAATACACCCACAGGCAGAACATTATCCATTATACCAGCACTGAGCAGTGGGCAGTAAGGAAAAATCAGCAGAGAATGTGTCTTTATCAACTTAAATTGGCTTTTCCCGTTGCTAAAAATCAGTGTATCTGGCAAGGAAGAGGACCTATCTAGCAGTTTGATTTTTCCATCCCAGAGCTGAAAGGTGCAGTCTATCTTCACTGATGTGTGATGTGGACTTGTCTCAGCACAGCTCCTGGCACTGCAGTGGAATCCACAGCCCACAGAGAAGGCTGCCAGTCTGTCCTCAGTGAGTGACCATGCTTAAACAAGTGTGAAGAATGAATTACTCTGGATAAGCTGGATTTCTTCTGTGCTCCAGTTGCTCAAAATTTGCTTCAGACAGAGCCAAACTTAGTTAAAGTTTTCTTTGCGTGCTGGCTGCTAACTGCTCCTGGAATGCAACTGGCTGGGGTGTGGAATCAAGGATCTGGGCAATGGATGTGCTAATCAGAAAGGAGACAACAGCCAAAGGAAGCAGGAACTTTGCCAGAGCTACAGGAAATGCGGAGATTTGGGGGAGAACAAGCTTCTTTTGAGTTGTTTGGCACTGCAGGTTTACATGTAGCTTTACATCAAAGGCAAAGGAAACAGCAACTGTGTGGATTTCTCCTGGGAAAGCTGTTTTGACACCTTGTTGCAGCATCTGACATTTACTGAACTATGTAAAATGTTTCAGTTCTTCTTTGGTGCTTGTGTCTGTTGCCGTTAGATTTATGGCAGTTTCATTAAGTAATCTATTCAAGAGTATTGCAAATCCATTATTATACTGTTTTCTTTCCTAATTGAGTCATGAAAACTACTGATTTCTTTATTTGTGATGTATCTCTTCTCTTGCTAAATTCCACAGAATTTCTGTGAGCACCTTTGTTTTTTAACTTTCTATTCACCTAAGTAAGCTTCTCTATCTCATTTCTATAAATACTAGAAAAGAGAAATATGTTCACTCACAAAAGGCAGTTTAGTCAGTGAATTTCATTAGAAAAGTTTCTTTTTCACAGTCCTTGGTAGTCTTAAACTATTAGACCATCACAGGATTGCAATCATACAGATATCAGTTTAACCCTTCTGTTTAATAAAACTAAAAAAACCAAATTGTAAAGGTTTGCTGCTGCAACAAATGAAGGAGCAGTCCTTTATCCAATGCCTGCCCTGTAAGGACCATACTGCCATTGCACAGATCACTGTGATCGTTTGGAATGCTGAGCTGCGGCAGGCCAAATCAGTGTTCTGGAAACTCTTGTCACCTCATTGAGTGGGCAGTGTTGCAAAGTGAGGTGCAGCAGCAGGGCAGGGAATGCACTGGGGCTCTTGGCTCTGGCACGCCGCTGTGCACATTCTGGCTGCAGCGTGAGCCTCCCAGTCACAAGCAGCCTCTGCCCTTGCTGGGCTTGGTGCAGGGCCTGGCACAGTAAGTGCCCTGTCAGGATAAACTCTGGAGCCTGCACTGTACAAGCTGTAAGAATATGATGGACCTTATGGAAAATAAGTGTTGATTGTGTGCTTTTTAATTTTTTATTTCTGCTTATCATATGGCCGTGAGAGACACAGCAACTTCTTGTGTTTGGAAGGTTTCTTTAGAAATTTGAAGCAAGTGGGAGGAAGGGATAACAAAGTCTATTCTGTTCCTCTAATTCAATCTCCCTATTTACAAGCCCAACTCGTCAAGTATGTTGTCACTGTTCTTTGCAGCAAGAGGAAGACTGAAGCCTTAGAACACTTCTGGAGAATATCTACAGATCCATGTGAACAGCCTAAAACATCATAATTCGTATGGTTTCCATAGATGCTGACCATGCTGCAGTTAGGGCAGTTCTGGTGTGTTCCTCCAAATGCCACAGCAATTTCACCAGGATGCAGTATTCTTGCCTGCTGGCCCTAGATTCTGGTGGTGTTGCTGTCTGCTGTTAAATAGCTGTCTTGTGCCTGTGTGAAAGAAGGGATTCCTGCATGTGCAGCTTGAGGAGGTGGTAAAGAGTTGTAAGTTTTATTATGTACTATAAAATAATAATTCCTGATGAAATGAAACTGCATTAAAAGATCAGGATTTTGACATCTTGTTTTGAGATGGTAAAATGCTTCTTTGGTGGCCTAGAGTTACTAAAGGTGTTGCTATCTTAAGATTCTCAGTTTGCCACTGCACAGTGTAAATGTGGATGGACAGTGCTTGGCTCTGACTCTGTCAATCATTCCCTAAATGCCTGTTGGCACCTGAGTGACCAGCTCCTCCTGTTTAAAAGCTGCATGATTTTAAAGGCTGCATGATTATTCTATTTTTCTAAACCATTTGCTCTCTTTAATTGAGCACTGGGAGCCATTGTGTGCGTGGTGCTGCAGGATCCTTGTCGTGTAAGGGCATTGATAAATATGTATTGTGTTGTCAAGTGTTTGTAGCTACTCTGCAGGTAGTGGTGGAGGAGTGAGCTGCATACAGTTAAGAATCCTTGTGTCTCCGGGGTCAATAAAAACAAGATGGCTTAGGGAATTATGGGAAATGGAGCTAGGATAGCTGCCTTCAGCATCACCTGCTAATAAACCAGCTATTTATAGATCAGCTGTGGCTTTGCCAACTAGATTGTTAAATTAGTATTTACATACTGGCCTCATTGTCTTTCACAGAAAATGTCATTTGCATTAGTGCTTGGACGTAAGTGCAGCTTCCTGTGCTCCAGATACACGAATGTGTTTGGTCACAGTCCGTGGCTTGCAATGTGTGTGTGAAACCATTCCTGATAGATTCTTGCCTGGCAAATAAATTCTCTTCTCCCTGTAGCATCATTTTCCCATCTTTCTGTGCCTCTCATTTCTTGCAGAAAATCTCACCTTTGTTCCCAAATGTCCGCAACTCATCATGAGGCTGATCTCGCTAGAGAGATGAGCAGCATTTCTGCATAGCAATTCCTAGTTAATCTCTGCCTCTCAGAGAGAGACTTGAATTGTTGATGGCTTGTGGGTAATTTAATAACTAGCAAACAAATAAGATGTATAGATTGTAGCAACTTAGCCCAGATGCAAAATCCCCACACCTATTTGCAGCTGTTTGAAAGAATTCTGTTACAAAGGTTTGCTTTTTTACGTTTTAGCACCGGTGAAACAGCATTGAGAAGAGTTGCTGCTCAGTGAAGCTGTGTTGATCACAGCAGGCTCCACACCTGGCTAAGCAGTTTCAATCCCCTGTGCGTGTGTGTGTGTCTGCCTGCCTTTCAAAAGGGAAGAATAATCTACTTGCTAGACGTGTGTCTCTCGTAGTCCTTGGACGACCTTGAACAGTCATTTAACTTGTGTTTATTTGCCCATCTCTACCTGGGCAGATATTACTTCTGTGGTTTGGAGTGTGGAGGTTGAATGGATGTCTTGGATTCGTTATGGATGAAAAGTATTACTGAAATGTAAGGTATTCATACTGTCTCTTCAGACAGCTGATCAGAGTTCAGATTCACCTTCCTGTCTTGCTGCTTCTTGCTTCAAAGCCATTTGGACACTTGGATTGTGTGAGAAGTCGGAAGGCAGTAATAGCAGGGGTGATGCAGACAGGTGTCACAGCCTTCGCTCAGACTCACTTCTTAGCACTCGCAGGGCTGTTGATAAGGTGCTGTTACGCTGGTATTGTGTTATTTTTAATCTGTCTTTGGCCTGCAAAGGGTCCATCAGCATCAGTTTCTCTGACACCTCAGCAGGCTCTCTGGGCACCTCATTACTCTTTTCAGGAAGAGAGCATTGCAGTCCCAGTGCTGCATCCGCAGAGTGTGGAGTTCACCTGCCTGTGCCAGCCCAGTTACTGAAAGGTGAGAGCTCAGAATGAGGGTTGCAGTTTTGCTCACCAGGTACCTGAAGCACGTAATATCACAACAATAATACAATATTCCCTGAAAACATTCACCTTCTATTTATTCTGCTTAAGACAGCAAAGCCTTGATTTCGTCCCCTTCAAATTCTCTCTTCTATTGACCCACAGGAGAGGGAGTGGGGACGGGCCAGCTGTGGCCATGGGTTTGGAAAACCTGGAAGTTGGTTCCTTGGTGCATCAATTCCAGTGACTTGACTGTGCTCATTTCACCACTACCTCTTCCTTTTTAACTTTAATCCTTACTGAAGGCAGCACTTGATTCTTACATTTTCACATCTACCAGTTTTTTTCTGCCTTCTGCTGCTGTTCAGGGGAGATGGGGGTTGGGATGTGGTATTCTGCAAAATGTCAAGGTCTCTGCCTGGAGAGCTGACAGTATAGGTGTTTTATATGTACATGGGCTATCAGGATGAGACATTCCTACTCAGAAACATTGGCTGAGACAGACAGACATTCCTCCTGCCACAGAGAGACAGGCAGGCTCACTGTTGCCAAGCCTTGAAATATTTGGCATGTTTTCTATTGCCCTAGTTTTGTGGAGTTGTACCTGAAGTTTTATAAGTACATGAGAATTTTAGTTCTGGGTTTTTACTGAAAAAAAGGAGAAGGAAGGAATAAATAAAATACAATAAACTAACACTCCTGCCTAGACAGAAGTGGTGTGAGAATGTGACTCAATTGCTTAAAACCAGAAGACAAATGAAATAACCCTAGTGTATTTCTAAACAGTTTCAAAGTAAACCTTGTGGTTTTGTGGGAGTTTTTGACTTTTCCTCTTAGGTTTTCAATATGTGAGGAGTCTGCAGCAGGGCTTGTTTTCTTGACTGAAGGGATATTTGCAGCTCTCCAAGAGTTTGTGCAACTGCAGTGTCCCCTGCAAGCAATAATGAACTGACCAAAACAATCAATCTCCCTGAATTAGAAGAGCCTTGCATTTTTCAAATTTTCTTTGCATTCTAATTTGTGCTTTTTCAGTTGTTCCAGCTTTCCAGCCTTTCTTGCAAGCAGCAGGATCTTTTAATTTCAACTGGAAGCCAAGATTTCTTGTAAGAATGTGGTTCAGGGTAGCGGTGTTTTGACATTTTCACAGTTATGTCATATATCATCACACCTCCCTATGAGCTGGCAACACCATTTACACGGAGATGAACGTAATTATTCACAGAGGGGCCCTGTTAGAGCTTCGGACTCCCTGGCTGATCTAGAGGAGATCGACTGGCTCTGCAGGTCTGTGTCTGTCTTTCATGGGCTCACAGCAACATGCAGCTGCCTGTGCACTTTCACGTTGGTTCCATAGGCCTGTGCCAAGGCACGTGCTCCTGAAATCACCGATGAATTCACAGACACCCACTCGCACTTCTGTGTCGCCTGAGCAGAGGGACACATGCAGCCAGGCTCCCACAACAGAAAGGTTTCCAATAAAACTGAAACACAGAGTTATTGTTTGTCCAACCACTGGCAAATGCACAGTGCCATTGTGTGGGTCCTGAAAGCCTGGGCGCTTTATTCTCTGCAGACTGAATGGCAGCTGCGGGTAATAATAACACAAGATTAAAAAAGCCAGCATTATAGGGGCATTTACAACCTGCTGAGAGAATGAAATCTCAGCAAGACTGAGCTATGTCTCTAGTGATCCTACGTTTTTACTGCTTGATAAGGAAATGATGGGCAGCTCTGGAGAAATGGCCACCACAGAGCAGATAAAGGGGGAGCAAGTTGGCTGTTCGAACGCTGCGGTAATGGAAAAGCTGTCTGCAGATCAGGTGACCAGCCTGTCCTTCCCCGTGCTGGCTGAGCTGGGGCTGTGTGTGCAAGCACACTGTTTCCTTCCCAGCCAGGCATCAGTGGGACCAGGATTGGTTTGCATAGTTCAGAGTCTTGTGTTTGGAGTTCTTTGGTCAGCATCATCCAGGCTGGTGCTTTGGTAGCTGTTAGCAGGTCCACTCAGGGGAATTTACATGTGAGAATAAGACTGACTGTGGAAAAGAGATGGTGGAATTAGCTTTCTGCCTGTGGGAGCAGACACTCTTTCTGTCGCCTTAAATTAGGGAGACAATAAATACTGAGCTTCCTGAATGCAAGTTCCAGTTCTAAGTCACAGTAATCCCAACTACCTTACACAATTTGAGCTCATCTGACACCATCTTACATGTGGAATTTTGTTATTTTCAAAACAAAGAAACCCTACTCCACAAAAACACCACCACCAACAACAAAACAAAAAACAGCAAAATCAAAAAACCAATGATTTTTAAACAACAGCTCCTTGTCTTAAAAATCAAGTCTTTAATTCAGTGCTGGTTTTAACAATTCTTTAACACAAATGTCTTACAAATTTCTTTGTGTACATGTAACTACCTAAACAGCTTTGTAAGACCCACTTTCCCCATGCGCACATGGAAACTGTACTTGGTAAGTCAGAGAGAGAGAGTACTAGCCTGTAGCAAGATCCTCTCAGGATATGCCCAGGCTGCAGAATAATGATGGCAGATCAAACCAGCCCTAACCTTGCTAGCCTTGAGTATTGCCAGCAGGCTAACCCTGACAGTGCTGAGCCACAGGAATTTGTATCCACCTGTTCAGACAGGTTGTGCAGCTCTCTGCTACTCAGCAGGTTTCTGAGGCAGCATCTTACACATATGACCTTGGTCTTTCTCATTAATTATGCAATGAGTGAAATTACGGGATATATTTTAAAGTAAAAAAAAAATGATTTTGCTACATGGCATGAGCAGATGCAGTTTAATAACTGTACTTTTCCTTTCTAAAAACATTCTCATCTGTTCAAGTGTCTTGCTTTGCTTGTGCCAGGCAACATGGCATGGAAATTGCTGGGCCCTGGGTGCTGTTTCTAGTATGGGATATTATGGGAATTCAGAAATTCAGACTACTTCATGGATTCATTTACTTGGATTAATGAATCTGTCTCTGCCTCTGTTTCCCCAAGAGTAATGTGAAGTTACTTACGTCAGAGGGATTTATGAGCTTTTTTCTATATTGGCCATTTTGCGGGGAGTGAAATTCAGCTCAGAGGGTTCTGCAGAAAGTATTTGAGTTTATTCTCTTATAATCCTCATTACAGAAAATTGGCAAGTTCCTGGTTAAAGTCTCTTTAAACACAAAGTATAACTACTCTTTGATATTTTTTTTTGTCCTCTTTCTTCTTTTTTTTTTCCCTCTCCTTTCTTTATGTGTTTTGTTTTTATTTTAAATGTTCCCTTAAACTGCAAACTTTTCAGGTTGTGACCTGAAGGCTCCTCTGTGCTGGCACAGATTTGCAGAAGGCAGCTGAGGGCTTGCTTTGTTTCCACAGGTTGCAAGTGTGAAATTAAATGTATGTTAGTGGTAAGGTCTTTGTGGGAAGAGAGTGTAAAGAGGTGTTGAGTGACAGTAAAAAAAGAATGGTCTAGAAGGGGGGAAAAGAGGATGTAGCTAAAACTAAATATGATGCTTGCTTTCTTCCTGAACCTTTACAGGAGAAGCATGAATGTCTTCTCAGTCCACAACTCCCTTGTCTCTTCCTCCCCCGCCCCC
>VXBB01010834.1:626749-639378 GCA_013399915.1 Illadopsis cleaveri
TTTTTTTTACAAAATGTAGCATTCCTGGACACTTTATTGAAGTGTTACAATGTGAATACAGCAATTTACTTCATTGCAAAATTGATTGTTGGTTGTTACTGCTTCATTCATTGCAATTTCCATGAGTGCTATTGGAGTTTTTAAAAGATATTGCTCTGTACATAACTTTTAAGTCCGTAATGGTAAGAAAAATTACCTGGAAAATTAGAGTCAGTGGAGTATTATTGATGGTTCATTTGTCAGATTTCTGCATAACCTTTGTCTAAATAATTTGGTGAACAATTTTCTCTTTATTCTTGAGTAGTTTGAAACTTTTCCAATTCATTGTTGTCAGAGATGGGGCTGTCTTTGGAGATTCAAGGCCTGCATATTCAGTCTACATTGGCCATGTATCAGCCAATATTAGCCTGCTGTGCAGAACCAGTCCAAATGACATCCTCACCTTCTGACAGACAATGCCAAGTGTACTAGCATCATTATTTTCTGATGTTTTCCATTCTGATTGACACTGAATTCACACAACTCCTCTCCTCAGAAAGGCAAATATCTGGAGAGTAGAACTGAGCTCAAATACAGCCCTAATAAAAATGGGCAATGAGACCGTATGTGGTGAAGTGTTCGGTTGTCTTTTCTCTAGTTGGCTTTAGCTGGATGCCTTAGCATGGATCAGTACTGTCTGCTCTGCAAAAGGGACCTGCACATATCCAGAGCAGGAGAAAAAAGTAGCCTGTTGATGGGCTTCCCCTCTGTGATTCTGCTGTTCCTGTAGCACTGACACAATGGTGCCATTGCTGCTGCAGGAGAGCTGATTGCCCACACTGTGAAGTGGGATCTAACACTGATTTCTCAGATCCTCAGAGGGAGGGGTGTTACAGTGGTGTTGTGTGTGTTCTCATCCACTGCTGATGGCATTTGATTTCTTTGACGCTATAGATGCGATAAGATAAAAATAGGAAGAGACCACAGCAGACTTTGCAATCTTTATCCTAAAAATGCTGGAAACTTTCTGTCTTATAATAACCCTCAGAAGTTCACAACTCATATGCAGATACCTGCAGGATCTGAGGAGGTACCTCTTAGTAGGTTTCTGAGAGCACAAAGTGTCATGATTTTGCTTTGATAAAGGCTGTCAGATATGTCAGGAGTTACGGTGGTCTCTGAGTCCCCATCTTTCTTCTTTTCACTTCTCTGGTGCTCTTATATTGATCCTGATCCAGGATGAGAGAGTGGAGAGACCGTGTGTGTGTGTGTATGTGTGTGTGTTTGATGGCAGCTAATCAAAGTGCTCCTGTGCCCTGCAGAGGCAGGACTTAGTTTGGGGCTGTGCTTACTCTTGTGACCTCAGTGCTCCAAGGCTTACCTGGAGCCACAGCTGTTCTCCCACACTGTAGGGTGATGGATTCACAATCCTGATCGTTGCACCTGACCATATGTTCTTAATCACCGAGTCAGCCTTACCTTTGCTACCATGAGCTGCTTTGCTTCCACAGTCCTCTCCCCTCAAATAGCTTGTGTTTTACAGTAGATGAAATCTGATGATTTTTCTGTGGGATTTTCACTCTGCCAATGCTACTCTTTCATTTCTGATGGCAACATTCCCATGTAAAGAGCTGCATAACTAGCTTGCTGCCTTTTTCTTTTGTCTCCTTTTTTCTCCAGGAGCTGTTAGTTAATTCTGGATAAACATCATCCGTCAAAGAGCAGAGGACAGAGACCACAGACATCCTTGGAAGCCCCAGCATCCTTCTGGACAGACACTGACCAAAACCAGTGCCTTCTGCCCTCCATGACCAAGACAATACAACATGATTCCTCTTCTAACTGCCTGCATGTATCAGTCTCGGTGGACATTCCTGGAGTTGGGAGAAGAGTCCCAGGAGGGGGAATGTATAGTTTCTTTTCATTGTTTTGCAATGTAAAGAGTTGTGTTGACACCAGGTGCTTCCAGCACAGCTTGTAGCTTGGGGTCTTGCCCCAACATAAGCCTGGTTCACTCAGTTCTAATTTTGGTTTCACCAACCTACATCTGAGTTTCAAGAGCTCTTGCCTTGGTTTGTTAGCTCTGGAGAAAGGGGTCCAAAGTATTTGGAAGTAACCCTGAGTAGCTTGTTAGGATTAACTGTTCCTAGCATGCTCCCATTGGTTGTGCCAGCAGGCGCGTTCCTTCCCTTCCAGGTTCCCTCCTAAACAATAAAGTGTTTAATGGTTGCTGTGTGCTGTGAGATACTTTCAATCCCACGAGTTTGTGAACTGCTGTTTTCTGCCTATTGCCGATGCCAACAAAAGCTCCAAATGAGTGTGAGGAATAGCAGTATTTCAAGTCACAGTTTATAAATCACAAAACTTGTTCGTATTGGTCCCAGGATGACTGGCTTATTCGAAAGTACTTGGTTGCAAAGTCCTGGCTGAAGGGAACTGATGTTAGGAAATCATACTGGAAAAACCTTTGCTTGCTGGCTGCAGAGCCCAAGTTATCTTTTTGTGAGCTCTTGCGTGCAGTTCCTGCTGTGTCTGCCATAAACCATCCCTTTCATCCTTGTGCTCTGTGTTGAGCCCTCTCCTTGCTGCTTGAGGAATGGAGGAAGGTGGGTGCCTCTGGAATCTTATTCTCCTAGAGGTAGGTGTGGCAGAATTGCAAAAGGCCTGTCAGCAAACCAGGGGAGCAAGTCTAGTTTGGTAACCTGATTCCTTTTCTCTGGGCAGAGCTTCTCTGTCTGGCAGCATTAGCTTCCTCTGTCCTCTCTGACTGTATCTGACAGGTTTTGAAGAATGTGAACATGGATTTTTGGAGGTCGTGTCAGAGTTTAATGCAGTGTTTATGAAAATGGATGAGGGGGGCTGAGAATTGTTTTCTGTGTTATATTCTGCTTTGTCTCTTTTTTCTTTAGACAGCAACTTAGTGCTTTACATCTTCATTAAAGCAACAAAGTGCCTTTCCTTCTTATTGAGAGCTGATGCCACAACACTTTTCATCCTCAGAAGTGATGTTTGCTTACGCATGGCTTATCTCTGTTAGTCTCAAATCTTGCAAAAATTCCAGCTCTGCATCTTTGTGTAGGTCAAACTTGCTGTCCCCAAGTGAGGAAGAGCAAGTCTTCCAAAACAAAGTAGCACAATTAGTGCCCTCAGATCTGCTGGAGCAGGACTGGGTGGGCTTTTGCTGCTGCTGCTGCCATGCCAGCTTTTGGATCTGCTTGGGACAGCCATAGAACTTCTGACTGCAGGCAGAGATTTAGAGCACCAAGGTCTGTCCCTGACTAGGTTTGAAATTATTGTTGGTCTGAAGAGAAATATATGTATTTTGTCTCTTCCTCATTTTCCTCTTGCCCCTATCCAGCATTGCCTTGGCATGAGTAATTTGCATGTTATTATTTCAGCTGCCCTAAACTGGGGGGGACTGTGATGCCAGGGCTGATTATTTGGTGGCGCTGGGCAATTTTCTCTGTTAGGCAACTGTAATACATTTTCATGTTCTTTTATAATGAGCTTTATTTACCAAATTGGCAATTCCTCTGTTGAGAAATAACTGATTACAGCATTCAGGGAGTTGCTGTCATCTCAAGATACGCAGGTGTCTGTGGAACATAAACAGATGTGATCATTCAGACAGTGAACTCGGTAGAGGGGGGGGGAAATCAGCCATAAAATCATAAATGTAACAACTACAGCTAATGTTGGCCAGGTGCATTGCGGCTGTTTGCAGCCCAGCAAGGACAAAGTGGCACTCGAAGGCCATCCACTACCTCCAGATGAGGGACTGCTTGATTGCTAACTCAAAATACACCTCTTACCTGTCACTGCATTTCAGTACTGGTTTGCCTAATTCTGTCTCCAAAAGTTTGAGTCTGAGGACAGACATTCATTTGTGGAGCAGCCTTGAAGTGAGAAACTGCTCTGTCCTGTTGGGTTGGGTTTGATTTTAGCTTACTCTGTGCTGAATATCTACAAACTCCTTGGTGGTCACGTCTGTGGGGACTGTGGTCCCATCTGCCTTTCAGGCAGTCCTTTTCCTTTGGTGTTTCCTAGTGCCCAGGAGCAGTTTTGTTGCTGCTATTGCCGTAATCACCAGCTCAGACACCTGAGCCTGGGGGAAAATACAATCACCAGGGATGTCAATGGGAAACTGCTGAAGATGAAGTTGAGTTGCAGAGGCTCAGCTGCTATCCAAGTAAAAAAATGTGCAGATACCAGAGCTTCTTGAGTGAATGTTTTCTTTTCCCCCTCATCTTTGCTGCCCCTGTAGTACCAAGGCTCTTGAAAAGAAGGAAGAAGACCTGCACCTTCTCCTAGGCTCCCTCTCCTTATGTTTCTCCTAGATTGCTTGTTGGATATTCAGAACCATTTTTTTTCTGTGCGAGATTGTGACAGCAGGTGTCAGTTATGCTCCAGAGTGGCTGAGATCATTATTCCTGGAGCCTGGTGTCCAGTGTTGAATAGATGTTCTTTCCACACCACTACCACCACAGCTGGCATTAATGGACAACTAGGACAGCAGGATAAACAAGGTCTGAATCTATTGTGGAAGCTGAATTAGAGGCAGTTTCCTCCAAAGGCAACTTTGAGGTGGGGTAGAGGCAGCCAGCCACGCTGCTGTCTGTGCTGCATGTGCTGGATAAAAAGCAGCTTTTTTGTGACCAGGAATATCTGTGACCTGTTTCAACTAAAACCAAACCTGCCCATGGCCAGGTGCAGCTTGGGTACAGTGCTTGCTTCAGCTGAGCAGTGCATGTCCATTTTGCTTGCCTGGTTATTGCAGTTCTCTGCAAACTGGGTAATTTTGTGTACAAATGCATCCAGTGATTTGGATGCAATGCACACAATTGTGGTAATTTCATGTGAAAATACAGCTTGCAGAGTGCCTGCTTTAAGAGTATGAATTGTTTTAAAACTTGGCAGATGAATGGAAAGAACAACCTTTTTATTCATGCATAATTTCTTAGCGTTGCAGGAAGGGAAAAGAACAAAACCAGAGAAGTTAGAGAAGATACAGGAAATAACAGAACTGATAAAAATTTTTCAGTAGGCTTCAATAGCTTTGTAAATGAAACATTCAACAAGCAGCACTTTGAGATTCCAGTGTGTGAGAACATCACTGGCGCTCTAAGCACTAAATTTGTGATCTTGCATAAAAACTCAACCTGTTGCCTCCTGTTGTTAATATTTCACACTTGACTTTGCAAGATGCTTTATCTAATATCCTCTCTGCATTTAGGCAGCTACCTTCTCTGCCTTGTCCATAACAGGAGAGGCAGGAGGAAGAAGGCAATTGCCAAGTGTATCTGTCATCTGTGTAGGAGGGTTTTGTGTAGCTGTTGGGGGAGAAGAGTAAGTCTCATTTCCTATTTTATAGTCTGCTGAGTCCTGTGATCTCATGCTGTGTGCTCCTTTTTCAAGCAGAATTTTTCAATTTGTCTTTCAAGTTGTTGTTATTTTTTATTTCTAAACTGGTTAAAAGTGTTTGTCTGTAACTTGTTGATAAATTGTTTGTGTCTGACTCCCTCAGGTGCTTCACTGCCAGTCTTGTATGTGTCTCCAGACAACCTTTTCCTTCTCTTGTCTTGTGCCTCCACAGTGGGCTGTTGCATCCAGCACTGAAGCGTTATCAGCCCTTTTTTGGAACCCATGGGAAACCCGGAGGGCTGTTCAGTGTCCTGCAACATGTAACCCCACACCTGCTCCCATTCATGTGGGTTTTATCCTTGTCCAAACCTGGGTGTGATCACTTGCCTTGTCAGCCCTATCACTCTGCTCTTGGTGTGTGTTGGATTCTCCTCACTTTTCCTGTTCTCGATTCCTTGGGGGAGTTAAGGTTGATGTGGGCTGAAGTGATTGGGCTGTATCACCTTTGAGCTGAGGCTGTTCAGGCTGGTAATGCTGCCCCTCCATCTCCCACTCCGGTGTGTAATTATGCTGGCAGAGTGGTAGTTGTGCAGCCTGGGGCAAAGCCAGAGGAAGCAAATGGAACAGCCACTGGTCTCAGGAGAGCTCCCTGTCAAAAGTGTGCCTTAGATTTAATGACACGTGTGCTCTTTCAGACTTTTTATAGAGGTCAGAGCTTGGCAGGAAACTTTCCTCTGTTGTCTTCCTGGGGAGAGCAGCACACAAACTTTTCTTTCCAAGTTGAAATCAATTGTTCCCTCAGGGCTAAGTAACAAACTGCTCCTGTAGCTGATTTCCCCTTGTGAGTGGCCTAAATTAGATGCTCTCCCTGGTTGCCCTCATTGAATGGCTTGTGCTTTATCCAGCCATTTCACTTGTGCCATTTCCTACGAGATGTTGATAGCACTTGTCTGGTTCCTGCTACCCTGTGTTCTGTATGGGAGCAATTGCATGGCAGGCCTGCTGTGCCAGGGAGTGTGGGAGAAGAGGCAGCAGGGACCTGGATTCTCATTTTGATTCCTACATTGCACCCTCCTTTGTTTTCAGAAAGTGTGTTTAAAAATAATTTCTGGTATCTTTGGAGCAGGTTTACTAATTGACATGAGTTGAAACAAAGCCCCTTGGCTCACTTGGATCTTTTTGAGGAGTTAGAATCTGTTCACCTCCTTATGGATCCCTGAAAGCTTAGTTTCAAAATCCTTTTTGAATACTGAGTTGATATTGGGGTGGCAGCTGCGGGGTAAATTGTCTTCATTCCCATCTAGTGCTAACATTTTTGGCAAACTGGTGTGTGCACTTCAGTCCTATACACTTGCTACTGCCTGCTCTAGAGAATTTAAAAAAAAGTTACCTTCAGTATTTAAGACCAGAAAACAGTTTGGAGAGACCCAGACACTCCAGCTGTGCCTTCTGCATCATCTATACATGAGCAGCTGTGCTGGAGTCTCTGGGTGGGCATCTCCTCCTTGCCAGTGGGGCAGAGCTTTTGTGTTATTTAGTCCTTGAACTGTCTGAGTTAATCTCTCTAATGGCCAATAGTGGAGGACATGAGTGACACTCCCTCAGGAGAAATGAAAAGGATGTTATTTTTTCCCTCCTTTGACCGCTTGAACATCCCGCTGTACCCATTTTCTTGGTGGTGGAGTCCATCATCATAGTGAGTTTGATTTTTATTTTCTGTGAATGGGGAGTGCCACTGTAAGTCAGGATTAGCTAAACATAACATTAAAAATAAAGCACGGCTATTAATTTAATGGGTTCCTCGTTACAACCATCATAAAACAAGTAAACAGGAACTCTGCCAGTGCTGCCTGCAGTCCTCCTCCAAGTGTCTGAACCAAGGGAGAGATTTGAACTCTTGCCATTTGATAAAGCCATGTGCGAACATGGCATTTTAAAAATTAATTCTTTGCTTTTCCTTTAGTAGCCTTTCAACTGCTGAAGAAGCCTGGCCAGTGACTGCAATGGAGCTTTGCAGCTTTTAATGAGACAGAGGGGAAATGCTGGTTCAGGACTTAGCTTAAATCATACCAGCCAAAATAAAAGATTACAAAAGGCAGAGAAATTGTTCTTTGTGGACTGCCTCACTGAAACAGCTTTTGTAGTCCCTTTAATCCTTACTTACTTATTTTTCTTTTGTGAAGGAAAATAAGTAAATTTTGTGTTGGGACTTTTTCCCCTCTACCCTTTACCTTCTAGAGTGCTCATGCCAATAGTTGGCACCTTCCTTGAATTGGAATTTACTGGATTAAATGGATCACACTGTGGAGGCCACATAGACTGGGTATCTGGCCCCAAGTACAGTTCTGTCACTGCATCTCAGTGAGAAGTGTGCAGTGGGAAGGCACACAGAGGTGTCCAAACAGAGTGTAACCTGAAAGCAGTAGCATTATCTGTGTGCTGGGCTTCTTCCAGACTTAAATCAGGTGCTTATGCAGTGCTGTGGAGTCTTTAACTTAAAGAGGTTACAAAAAGAGAAAATAGTCATCCATTTGTTTGAAGTCTGCATTCTAGTTGTTTTTATATAGTGCATTCTGGTTTCCTGAAGTTTACATTTCCAAACTGGAGGGTGATTTACAAAACAGAACATCCACAGTAATGTATTTAATATCCAGCTGTGAAACCTCACTGCCAGCTGTTGGTTCCACCCAGCCACTGGTTGGCCACATTCACTGGTGCTAGGAAGAAGGAACCTCGCTGTCTGAAGGAAAGGATTGCCATTTAGTCTGTGGCCAAACAGATAAGGAAGAGGGTTCATGCTTCAGAGTCTAAGCTGATTACCTTCGTGAAAGTACCCTCAGCCAGCAGGGTCTGGCTCCTCAGCTTATCTGAAAACAGAGCAGATGTCCTCTTCTGAGGCTGCAGGTGGTCCTGCATGGCTCACTGCTGATCCAAAGCTCAAGGAATTTCATTTGAGGCTACTTTGAAGCAATGAATGTTATTAGATCTCTGTAGGTTATAGGAATCCAATGTAGAGGTGACAGTATCCAAGTATGGCATCAGGAGAAAGATACATTTACTTCTTTGTGACTGATGGGCTGATGTTTCAAAGTGTGGATCTTCTGCTGGTTAAAAAAAACTTAATTGAACACTGCAAGGAATTGCACAGAAAAATGAGACGCATGTGTGTACCATAAATTTAAGGTGCTCTATATCATTCTTCTGACTGTGAACTTGGTCACTGCCAACCAGTGCTTACCTCATGGGATTGAAGGTCCAAACTCAGCTCCCTGGAAAAACCAAGCAAACCCATTACAGGGAGGTTTTATTAAGTTGTACTCAAGAGAGATTTGCTCCAGATCTCCTTGCAGTCACCCCTGAGACTGGGAGCTCTAACACTGCTACAGACCTTGCAGCACTCCTGAGCATGCAGATGACAGCATAGCCACAGCTGTTCTCAGGAGGGCAGAATTCTGCCATTCTCAACTTGAAACAAGATTGGATTTTAATGAGGAATACAAGGTGAAAACTTCTGAAATTTGGAACCCTTTCACAATCGTTTGAGAACATGGACCATGTTGCAAAAAGCATGAAAGATGGCTCAGCCCTGCTCCTGCTCACAGGGCTATCCTGTGAACAAGGTTCCTTGGGGAGAGCTCCTGGCTCTCCATGCTCTCCTTTGCTTCATCTGATCCACAAGAATTAGATTGCTTCCATCCAGCCTTAGATTTTAGGGTTAAGTAATTTATAAACCAGTCTGCAATATTTCTTCTTGTTGCTGTATATCCCTACATATTCTCCTGAAAGTCCTTTCCAGGTTTTTAAAGTTGTATCAAACCTCTACCTGCTGACTGCAGGAGAAGCACCTTCCTTCTCATGGTGTTTGTATGTCCAACGAGGCTGTGCTTGCCCCAGGGTTTTCCCTCCTGTGTTGAACTCTGGGGAATGAGTAGTTTGTGGGAGTGAAGAGGAAGTGCTCAGGGAAGAGGAGTGGTTGAAAATGTACCTTTGACTCTTAACTTGGGAACTTAACTAATGGCCTTGGTCCAGGTTTTCCAAGCCCTGAAAATTTGGGTTAGTGAGTATGGCAGGTGAGTCTCAGAGCTGTACAATAAATTAATGGACTTTTCCCTAGACCTGTGTGCAGTGTATCAAGTAGTGTAATGGTGCCCTTAGTCCAAACTTCTTAATGCAAAGTGATCAATGATTTTGTATCCCCTTACTGTTAACAGAGATACTCCCTACCCAAGGAGTGAGACAGGGACTTCTGGAGAAGCCTTAGGTACCTTCTGCCTTCCCTAAAGCAGGGCACTGACTGTGGCCACATCTGTGCAAACTGAAAAGCAAAGTGATCCTGCTGACTCTGCCTCATTTTACTTCCCCTGACAAATAATTGAGTGGTTGCACTTTATTAATGCTAATGACTTTCTAGTTTGAGCTGTTAGTGTACAGTCTGATATTTATTTGTAACATCCAGACTTTGTACTGTCTGGATTAATCCTTGAGCTAATCTGATGCTGAGCTGTTATTGTGACAATTGAGTCACAATACAATTTGACATTCATGCTGTACCTGGGGTAGCTAATTTATGTAACTCAATTTATAAATTACATAAATAGGTTACATAATTTACCACATACCTTGTACACTTCACAGTAATATTCCCAGCTTGCAATTGAAACAGTCTTTATACTCAGAATAATTTATACTGAAGACTCTTGAATAATTTTGCAATCTATTCCTGGACAGATAAGGAGTTGTGTTTTTTAAATAAACACTTGCTAGTGTTGATTTTAACTTATTAATCACCCTGTCCTGCTTCCCAGATAATCTGTTGCCTGTCCTGGGTGATGCTTTGCTGGCAAGGCCAGACCTCTGCAGAGGTCCATGTCTTCAGTTTCTGCCTTTCAGGAGCTGCTTGCCTGGGAATGATGAATTTTTCCCTCTGTTATCCAGCTGAAACTTCAATGCAGCTGGTCCCTGATGGAAAACCAGCTCTGCTGCCTGCAGCCTTGTCCAGGAGTGCAGAACCCCAGCTTCTCCATCGCCCACCCAAGCATATATGTGATGGGTGGTGGTGTGACCACAGAGGGGTGGGGCTGGAGGTGAGGAGCGGGCTTTGCACTGATCTGGGAGAGCTTGTGGTGATCTGGGAGAGCTTGTAGAGGACACCTCTGTGGGTGGTGGCCCATGTCACAAGTCCTTGGGAAGTTTCTGCCTCACCCAGCTGGTGTTAGAGTCAGACAGGTCCTACTCCAGACCTTGTGGCACCAAGGTGTCAAATGGAAGTAGTGAAAAGCATCATGCAACCTGTTCACAACAGCACCTCCAGGCATCTTGCAGGATGCACCTTGGCCCCAAAGTTCTGTGCTTTCCTCCAGGAGCAGTTCTTGGTAAGCAGCCCCAGCACTGGGACCCAGAGGAGGAGGATGGTGCTGTTCATCACCCCTTGTTTGAGAGGCCTGTGGGCCCATTTCCATCGCTCCGGGTCCCTGGGGTTGTGTGAGTGGCCCTGAATGTCATTATGTGGCTGGCAGGTTGTAAATCTGGGTGTCTGGCAGTGCCCAGAGGCAATGCTGCTCCTTACAGCTGGGCACAATGTTGACCTGCTGGTAATGTTTCCAGAGGTCCTGCTCTCCAAATCTGTCACTTCTCATCTTTTGGAGTCCAGGCTGCGGCCAAACAGCTCCTATGTGGGCAGCAGTAGAGAATAGAGGCACTGGGGCAAGGACTTGGAGGCAGGTGCTCATGCATACATCAGCATCACCTTTCCTTTCCTTGTCATGTCACTTTTCATCCTGCTACCACTGCCTGGGTCCTCCACTTTCCCCAGGAGGGGCCAGTGGTGACAAAGACCATTAATTTTGCAACAGCTGCTTCAAAACCCCATCAGACCCCCAAGCTTTCACCTTGTGACTGATGCCTCTGAGCACCACAGATACCAAACCTGCAAACAAAATATTTGGGAGTGTGAGGATGGAGATTGTCTCACAGCCCTGGCAGCCACCATGGCCACCAGCCACCTCCCACTGATGCTTAACATTCTCCCCTTCCCCATGGCCCTGCTGGGAGGAGATGTCCCCTCCTTGAGCTCCCTGGTCCCATGGGGACCATGGCTCTCCCCAGCTCTGCCTTTGCTCCTCCCAATCTATGTCCCAGTCAGAGCCAACAAATGAGCTATTACGTGCACACAATCCCAGGACATGCATGAGCCAGACCCACGCACCCCAAACTCGTGTGGGCAGACCCCGACCTGGCCGGCTCCTGTAATTATCTCCTGCAAGGCAAAACAATTATGAGTTTCTGCTCTCCTCTCCCTCCTTTCCCTCTTCCTCTTCATTGTTCTTGGCAAAAAAAGGTTAATTAAACTCAGAAAATATCCCTTTTCTCCCCCCTCCTAAGCATGAGACTTAATTTTCTCTTTATATTTGTATTTAATTAATTCCTGCAAAGGCTCTGACTATATTTTTTTGGTATAATTTCTTTCTTTGTCTCTCTCATTGTTAATCCTTGCATATTCAGTTTTTCTCCTCCCTTTTCCCCTAGATTTGAAATTCTATTACCATTTCAGAAGGCAGGCGTTTGAAGAGAAAATTGAATACCCGTCCAGTCTTGATAAGAAGGGACATTTGGTACTAACGGTAATTTGTGAAGCAGATTTCCCCACACGCCGTGGTTGGTCCCCACCTTTCTCTCCATGTTTGCTGTGGATGATGTGCACGTGCCATAGGGGCGTGGGGATGTCACAGCATTTTGCAGCTTTTGTATCCCTGGATTACTGCGTCAAGGCCATAAATGCCCTAGCAGCCGTGTATGGGGATGTGGTGACATGGTGACATGCTCTGTCTGACACCTCCCATGCGCCTTCACACCCCTCAGGAGCCGACCCTGCCCCCTCACTTTGCTCTTTTTGCTCAGGGTGATGCCCTATTGTATTGTCCTCATGGTTTTAAGGGCAGCTGTGTTGTTTTCAGGAGCGCTCCTGTTTCAAGCTCCGGGAGGATCCTAGGTGCCAGCAGGAGTGGAAGCAGCTGTCNNNNGGGGCTGGGGCCGAGGCCGGGCGGGTCCCCGGCTGCCCTGGGCGCGGGGCTGCGCTGCCCCAAGTGCATCTCTGTGAGGGTCCCGGCCGAGCCGGGCGCTGCCTGCCTGATGCAAGACAAGCAGCGGCCCCCCGAGTGTGCCGAGTGGATGGAACGGGCTCCCGATATTGTCTGGGTGATGCCCATGACGGCTAGGACTGAGCTGAAGTGAAATATTCCCTGTTTGCTTGCCCGAGAGAGAGACTCCCTGGGCAGCCTATTCCAATGCTT
>VXBB01010834.1:639583-653047 GCA_013399915.1 Illadopsis cleaveri
TTTTCTCCTCCCTTTTCCCCTAGATTTGAAATTCTATTACCATTTCAGAAGGCAGGCGTTTGAAGAGAAAATTGAATACCCGTCCAGTCTTGATAAGAAGGGACATTTGGTACTAACGGTAATTTGTGAAGCAGATTTCCCCACACGCCGTGGTTGGTCCCCACCTTTCTCTCCATGTTTGCTGTGGATGATGTGCACGTGCCATAGGGGCGTGGGGATGTCACAGCATTTTGCAGCTTTTGTATCCCTGGATTACTGCGTCAAGGCCATAAATGCCCTAGCAGCCGTGTATGGGGATGTGGTGACATGGTGACATGCTCTGTCTGACACCTCCCATGCGCCTTCACACCCCTCAGGAGCCGACCCTGCCCCCTCACTTTGCTCTTTTTGCTCAGGGTGATGCCCTATTGTATTGTCCTCATGGTTTTAAGGGCAGCTGTGTTGTTTTCAGGAGCGCTCCTGTTTCAAGCTCCGGGAGGATCCTAGGTGCCAGCAGGAGTGGAAGCAGCTGTCCTCAGCCTCCCTGTGCGGAGCATGAAGGGTCATTCTCGGGCTGTGGCTGTTGGAATGCGCTGGCTTGGGTAACGCGTCCACACCGGCGTGTCGCGGCTGTGGACCCGGGGTCCTGCAGCTCCTCCGTCCCAGACATGGCTCTGGGCACAAGCGTGCCCCTTGTGCCCTTCCCCACCTTGTCCTCGCACCTAGTGTGGGGCGCATGGTGCTGAGGTTCGGGCATCTGCTGACGGTGGGAAAACAGGTCTGGGGATTTACGGTGACTTTTCCCCCGGCTTCGGGCTCGTTGTCACCTCCTGTCGCCTCCCCCGCGCCGGTCCCCAGCACCCCGCGGAGCCGANCTTGTTCTGTCACTTGTTACCTGGGAGAAGAGACTGATCCCCACCTTGCTACAACCTCCTTTCAGGCAGATGTAGAGAGAGAAGAAAAGGTCCTGGCATTGCTGCCTCAGAAGTGCCCTGAGCTGGACAGCCACCACTGTGGCCACTGGCATATCTGTGACTCCAGAGAACCCCTGCACAGGGCTGGATGTTGGGTTCTGTTTGGTGTCATGCTGGGGCTGGAGAGTCCTGGGTCCCAGCAGGACAGGACCATGATGTCCATTGACCAAGAAGTTCCAACAGGAGCCCCAGGGAGAACTCCCTATCCTGGCACAGCCGTGACCCTGAGGTGGAATAGGTGGGACATGAAGGGGAGCTGAGGTGGGATGTGAGAGTCTGGAGAAACCTTTTAAGTCCAGGGGCAGCAGCCTGGGGGTGGAGAGCATGGGGGTGACTGCTGAAGCTGCAGAGCCCTCAGGGAGCTGCATTCTCCCCACCTCCCTCACTGCTGGGTAAATCATGATGGCTTGGACTGAGCTGAAGTGAAATACTCTCTGTTTCCTTGCCCAAATCTGTAGTTTCCTTCTGGCTCTGAGGCTCTGGGCCATATTGCACATTTGAATTTAAAAGCAGACTTGTGCTTGGGCTTGTTATTTATTTATTTATTCTAGAATTGTTATTTTCTTTAAAATCAGGGTCCTTTTTGCTGCAGCTTTGTGGGTCCTCTTAGAGCAATGACTGATGGACCTGGGTGCAGAGGGCTGGGGACACGAGTCAGAAGTTGGTCCCTGGTTGTGTGGGGTGTCCTTGGGGACCTCTGGAGCTGGCAGGAAGAGAGTGGTGGAGGGGAGAGCCTGGGAGCCTAGTGCTGGCTCCCAGCCCTGAAAAGGGAGATGCAGAGTTAAGGCGATAGCTGGGGGTGCTAATGGGCACCCCTCTTCCCCTCCCTGCTGTGGGATTTGCCATCTGCTGTGTGAGAAGCGGCATTTGCTTGCTTCAGGGATGTCACGTCCCTTCTCAGCATTGCTGGGCTGTCCTGGCTGGGCTGCACTCTGCCCATGCCCAGCGAGCCTCGTGTCCCCGACGGCTGGGCTGCACCAGTGGGGGTCTGGACCCTGAGGGTGGCCTTGTCATGGTTTTATCTTACTCTCTGGAAAGCCAGAAGGTCCCTGAGGCTGTGGCACAGGGGGCCCAAGTCCCAGTGGCCACTGAACGAGCTCTTGGGCATCTGCTGGAAGCCGAGCGTGGCAGGCAGGGACCAGCCTCACCCCAACTTTGGGGATGGGAGCAGGGCCACAGAGCAACTTTGGAGTTCAGTGCTGGCAGGGCAGGTGGAAGGAAAGGGTGGAGAGGGACAAGAGGAAACAAGGATAACTAGAAGAGGCAGGAGAAGGGAGGAGGTGGGACAGGCAAAAGAGGAGTTGCGCAGAGAGGAGGACACTGGGGAAGAAGGGGTACAAAGCGGGGAGAGAGCCCTGCTGCAGGAGCAGCCACCCCGTGCCGCACGCCCAGCGAGCCCATCTCCCCGTCAAGCTGCTAACGAGGATTAATTGCCTGTTCCGGGCTCCTGTGCGAGGCTGCAGCCGCTGCTGCCTGCCCTCCGGTGCGGGTCCCCAATGGCTCCGTGGGTAATTTATGGCCACATCGGTGCAGGCAGCTGTTTGCAGGTTGGCAGCTGTGCCGATGGGAGCCTGTGCCTGGCTTGAGGCTCTAAATAACCCCATCGGCTCTGCAAACCATCCTGGCCAGGCTATCCAGCCAAGCTGCAGGGAGGAGAGGGTGGGAGTCAGAAATCACTGGTCTGTCCCCCACAGGCATCAGGGTCCTCAGGCCAGGGGAGCAGATGGCTGCAGCCAGCTCATGGCAGCCTTGTCACAATGGGGTCCCTTAAATACCGATACCACAATTAATTGGGATTCACTGATCACTGCTGAATCTTGCTGCCTCGCTGCACATGGGGCAGGCGAGCGCCGGCAGCCGGTCCGTTGCCCAGCGGAGGCTGGAAGTGCTGCTGGCATCTCTCTCCATGCTCTGGGATATGTGTGGAGACATATGCTTCCCCAATCTGCTTGAGCCTTGGTGTGTTTTGACCATTCCTTGCAAATGGCCTCAGAGGGTTTTAGTTGGGGAAGGAGGTGCCAAGGGACACTGAGGCAGTGAGATGGTGGCTGCCCCACATCTCCTGTCATGTCCTGATGGAAAAGGCTGGAAGGGGCAGGAATAATTTGGAGGTGCAAGAAAAGCCCCAGGGTCATATGCTGGGTATTTTTGAGGATGTTGACTCTTCTAGAGCTGGATCTCTGTCCTAGGGTGATCCAAGTCACACTGAGCCTAGGCCAGCACAGTCAGATGTATAGCCCAATCTATAATCTTTTGCCTTCAAGGATTTAGTGTCTCTTAAGCCTTGTTCTAGCTCAAAACAACTGGAAAAGAAAAGTAGAGCTTGCAACCACCTCCTCAGAATCTCCTGGCTGCTGTGAGCACTTCCAATATCATCTCACTAGTTTGCAAGTCAGGAGGATGTGACCTGATCTGGTGGCTGCAGCTGGCATCACTTCCCCAGGTGAGGTGGGCACTGGGGCTCAGGGAAGCACAAGGGTTCCCCCAGCTGCAACCAGGGCAAGCCAGGGGGCCATTCTGGCTGCTGGCCTTGGCCCCATTGGCATTTTGGGGTCCCTGGGGGAGCACCTCACTTGCAGCCTGCCCTGAGACTGGCTGCCATGGCTCTGTACTCCAGCACCTTTGACAGGGCACAGGGGTTGTGTGTTTCTGGTGTGCTGCTTTGCACAAGCAGTGATTTTGCTTTCCAAGGGGTTGCCTCTGTGTTCCTGAATTTGCTTCCCCGTTTGCCACATGTGGCAACACGTGCTCTTCCCTGCTCTATTCCTCAGGCGCTTCTGCCATCAGACAAATCCAAGTCTCTGGCATGTGGGCTGACATTCATGAGAAGAGCAGGGGCCCAGAGGATGGGGAAGAGGCATCTGGGGGTCCTGCCAGGGTTGAGGGAGGAGGGAGAGCTCATGAGGATGCAGGGATCTTGGGAGGTGACAGCAAAGCCCCTGCCAAGAGCCATGGAGCTGCAGGGGCTCTAGAGGTGGTTTATGTCTGCAGGATGGGGCTTTCCTTGCTAATCGGGTGGGGTTCTATAGCCTGGAGCCCAGTGGGATGGCAGCAGGCATAGTGTCCTGCTGGGGTTTATTACGAGCCAGTTAGTAACTCTGTACTGGATGGTTCGTTAAAGGAGTTAATTTACCCTGGGCTGTTCTCTAATGTGGGCTACAAGGCTCAGCTGCGGTCGTGTCAGGCTGAGCCTCTGCTGCCTCACTGCCCCAGGCTATTGTCCTTCAGCCTCACTCCCAGCAGCAGGGTGTGTGGGGTGGGAAGGTGCCAGCAAGGATGGGCTGGGTCCCCACAGGGTTTCTGCTGGCATCCCCTTCTTTGTGATGCCCAGGCCCTGGCTGGGACATGCAGCACCCCCTCCTCACGTGCACACCATTCCTGCAATGAGGCACCAGCAAAGCCCCATGGCTTGGCTCAGGGGCCTGCCCTCCCTGGTCACCCCCAGGTGGCTGAGCTTCCTCATGGCACTGCGTCGGGAACTGGCTTTAGGAATACATACTGACATTAAAAAAGGCCCCTTTGTAGCTATTAATTGAAGTCATTAAATTTAATGGGATGGTTATTGCATGTTAAATAAATACTGGCTAATTATGAAAAACATATTTGCCAAGGTTTAACTATAGAAAAGATGCCTCAATTACATGGTTATTAAACCTCAAAAAATATACACTTTTAATAATGAAGTGACATTTAAATAACATACATTAACTGTCTTATTAAATGTTGATTCTTTTCATATTTGAGGATTTTAATTTAGAATGTTTTCCCTGGCACTAACTATACGATGCATCATTAGCTGTCTTTCACTCATCATTTTGTAAACTTTTTTAATAAATAGGCTGAAGTGTTTGTATTTGCTTTTGTTTTCCTAGCTTCCATCTCTCTGTTCAGGCAGCAGGGATGTGGCAAGGGAGTGTGCAGGCAGAGCAGGAACTTCCAGGCAGCTTCTTCAAATCACTAAACCCTTCCTAAAGATGGTAAACCCCTTCCTAAATCTGTCATCTTAAAATAGGCAGGCAGCCAAGCTCTTTAGGATTTTTGGCACATCCTTATGAAAGGACCACTCTGCCTCGCTCTTGGTTTTCCAGATTGAATTGATTTGTAAGAAGTACCCAGGAGATGGAGAGCTGGGTAAGAGCAGGAGCTCAAGGCTGCAGTGGAAGCACCATCCTGGTACAGCATTCTGTTTCTGCTGCCAAACCATGGCACTAATCCTTGGAACAGTCAGTATTTTGGGATCTTTCCCAGGTATGGGGGGACCTGCTTGGAGAGGGATGCTCTGTGGGGCACATCCCCAGGTGCTGCAGCACCCAGCCCTGCTGCTCACAGGGATTCCTCTGGGGCTGGAGGGGTGGGGAGCAGGGTCCTGGCTGTGGGAATGGCGTGGAGCAGCACAAGCCAGGGCATGCAGGCTCCTTCCTTAATGCATTTATCGATTGCAGTGTACACGTCAGGATGTAATTTAGAAATCACTCTCCCAGAATCAATTAAAGACCTTACTGGCAACATAGGCATCTCTTCTAGTTAAAGCCTTCACCCTTCCCCCAAATGCACACCCCACCATTCCTGCTCAGCTTTTGGGGAGCTCTTGTCTCCCTCCCAGCCATCTGCAAATGTGGGTGCTGGGATCACCCTCTGGCAGACCTGCTGCTTTTCTGAGAACTGGTGTTGCCTCAGCTGCCTCCCAAACCAGCCATCAGTTAGGGGCTGTCAGGGAGCCAAGACCTCTCATCTTCCGGACACATTCTTAATGTTCCCTGCGCGAGGTGAGTAATCTGTGCTCGGGAGGCCCAGTGGGCAGCACAGAGGCACTTAAATTAATTATGGAGGAGTTAAGTCCCAGGGGGGCTCCCTGTGGAGCAGGGCTCAGGCTGGGCTCGGAGGCAGTCGGCCGTGCTGACTGCTTTGGGCAGGGGCTGGAAGGTCCCTTGCCTGCCCTGTGGCTGCTCCATCACTGTGAGGAGTTTCCCCAGCATTAGACAACAGCTGGGGTCAGGAGGAGGGGGCTCCTTAAAGGCAGCAAGTGGGGATGGCATTGTGGACAAGGGGATGTGGCACATCCTTTGGCTTTCAGGCCAAATGAGTATGGCCACTGTGGAACAGCGTTGTGCCAGCTGGCCTATGCTGGCCCTTGAGGGCTGGATGTGATGCCTGTACCCCATGACAGCTTTTTCTGGGGCACAGCCAGGACTGTGGGTACATGGCAGTGGTTGGAGTTAAAAGGTCTCCCAAGCTCATCAGCTTATCCATTTCCCTACCCTCCTGTTGTGCCATTTGGTGTTGGCAGGGAAAGTGGGGCACAGCTCCCAGGCGAGTGGATCTGGAACCAGTTGATGGTGACCCCAGGACTCCTAAAGCAGAGAGGCATCAAGGTGGGGATGGCTGAACCCACATGAGTCCAGCTGGTGCTGCAGGTCCAGCAGGCTTACAAGAGGGTTCAGCAAAGCAGAGTCTGGACTTGTTTGTTTGGGTGGAGAACCTGAGATTCTGAAATGCATCTTGGAGTGGAGTGATACAATTGTTACTCGGGATTCCTGTGCTGCAAGATAGGGGGCAGACAGAGTGGGCTGCTGGGTAAGCATCAGGCTTTGTATTCTGACTCTTTGTATTCTGATTTTGACTTGGTTAATGTTATGGGGTTTTTTCACATAAGGGAATGAAAAACTCTTTTACAATAGTAATCTTTCTTCCAAGACATAGACCTTTGACCATGTCTAAAAGAATTTCTTTTTTTCCTTTCCATCCCCTGCACCTTTCTTACTGTGCTGATGAACTTTCATCAAAACAATTACAGGTTGGGTTTCAATTCTGTAAAAACCACTTTAGTCAGTAATAATTTTTCCATGGAAGGCTGGGATTTGGGTCCTCTCTTCGTGCCCTCTCTCCTACCGACTGTTACAGGTGCACAGACTGAAGTCAGAGCCAGAGTAAAACATCCCTGCTCCATCCGACACCATTATGCTCATAGTGGTGATGCAAGGACTCCTCTGGCAGTGATGTGAAGAACATACCCAGCTCAGCTCTTCCTCTGGCTGCCAGGCTCTCCAGTTGCTCCAGAAACAGAAGGAACACAGTGAATTACAGACTCACATCATGAGGGTTCATGGCCAGGAAGCTCAAGCCAAGAGGCCACAGGTACCCTCAGGCTGCAGTGTCCTGCTGCCCTGGGGTGAGGCTTGTGGCGCTTGGTATTTCACAGGCCTGAACGTTTCTTCCTCACCAAGGTTCGTGATGCTCCTCAGGGGATCTCTGTGCTGCAATATAACATCCCTGTATAGGGAAATTGTCTTAAGTAATGGTTTCTGCAAATTTTTTTAAGGTATATTTATCCTATCTTTTATTGGAATAGAATTAAAGCAAAATTAGAAACTAAAATAACTTTAGTTACGAATTTCATGATTCAGTATGTTGTAAATCTTTCAGCATAATATTGTGCCATAAAAATGCTATTTTGTGATAATTATTATTATTATAATTAATGTTCCTTAATTGCTGATGTCACAGGCATGTGTTATCTCCCAGGTTTTCCTGCAGTGTCTCTGGAGGAGCTCTTCCAGGGCGGGGGAGATGCAGAGGATCCAGGTGGGAGCTTGGGCAGGCACTGGCTGTGTGCACATGGCTGGGTGTCCGTGTGCCTGAGTGGTGCTGCCAGCCTATCCCACCCTGTGGATTGCTTTCAGTACTTCCCAGACAAGTAGGGTGCTACAAGCTGTGAATAATGCTTCTGCTCCAGGTTTTGCTGTGGTCATACAAACCCTGGTGGTTGCCCACAAGCTCCTTTCAACAGGGAGATGGGCTGAGTGTGGCTGAGGGCTCTGCCTTTGGTCCAGTGAGAGCACCCCAGGGTGCCCATCTGTCCTTGCAGGGATAGGTGCAGATACTTGTGAGGAGGAGATGCAGGGTATGAGCAAGGGGAATATGTGATGGAGAACTAAGACTGGCCAGAGGGAGGTGAGGAGATGGCAGTGGGATAGAAAAGTGGCGGGATGGATGCAGTGGCCAGACCAGGGCTTAGCAGTTCTCTTAGCATCCTTTATCAGCTTGGAGGATGCTGCTGGGGTCTGGGAGGCAGCAGCAGAGAGTGGATCTTTGGGCCCAGGTGTGAGGGAGGAGCAGCAGCACGGGGATGGAAAATGCCTGATGCCAAGTGCGTGAATTTTTCATGTGACCCAGAGGCCTCACTTGTAACAGCATGGGGCTGCCCAGGCCCAGCTTAGAGAGGGGAGGCATGAAAATAGCCACTAAACCACCTGCTTCACGGTGGTGAGTGTATATGGGATGAAGCTGAAACCAGGATACATTTTTAATGACTCAGGCAGGGCTGGGTTTCTTTAAATAAGACTAGACAATGCATATGTGCTCCTGAAGCTGTGTAGTGCACCACAAATGCATTATTTACAGCAGCTTCTTCCTTGTCCATTTTAATTTTACATGGGTACTGGAGAAAGGGAAGGGACTCCTTGGTGTCTCATGGCCACCCACTTGTTCCATGTGACAGAGGTGAATTTTTGAGCCACCAAAGGATTTGGTGTTGATCTTTCCACTGACTTGAGTCATGGGGAAAACAGTCATCCTAGAAATGGAGCCTGGCACCTAGGAGTGGAGGGAGCTATGGCCTGAAGTTTTCTCTGACTGATGCATCATCCAGTCTTGATAGTGCCATTTTCTGCCTTCTCTCCATGGATGAAATGCTGGGGGGATGTTCTTAGGCTGCTGCAGCCTTCCCTCGTGCCTACACATGCTCAGCACAGAATCTCTGCTCCCTGCACTGGTGGAGGACCAGAAAGCCTTTGGGAAGTGGACAGTGACACATGATCCTAAGAGTGAGGGAGGAGGTGAATCTGCTCCATGGAAATGGTCCTCAGCTGACCCTGGCAGGGGAGGGTATGGAGCAGGTGGGAATAAACAGCAGTACAGTGGGCTGTGCCTGAGCAGGGGAGGAGAAGCTCTCCAAAGCACACAAAGTTTCCCAGTGTCTCTTCTACTGGCTGTTGCCGTGGCTCCTGGTGGGAGGGGTGCCCCTGCACCATGTGGCAGTGATGCCAGGTCCATGGTAGTGCATCTTGGAGCCTCATGGACCTGGGGAATGGGACAGTGACTTTTTCCCTATCTTCAACATTGCCCTGACTCGAAGTCTGTGCTTGGTGCACCTTGTGTGGGGATGTCGGACTGCCAGGGGAAGCACAAATTGGTTCCAGCCCTCCTGAGTAGCTGCTAAGGTGGGATCAAAGTCTAGGAGCTGATGGACATGAGTCTGCTTTCCCCAGCACTGCCAGGCCTGGGAGGGTTGAGATGGCAGCTTGACGGCTTGGAAAATAGGCTGAGATGAAGGAATATCAATAGAGAGCGAGCTGTTCCTGCCGAACAGCCCCGGGGCAGCTAACGTGAAATGCTGGTTGTCTCGGAGGAGTTGACAGGTGTCTGCATCAGGCATCCTGCTAATTAAGCACCGTCATGAGTCACAGGGCTGGGGATGAAGGAGCTGGGAAGGAGCTCAGCCGGAGCAGGTATTGCCAGAGGGGATCTCTGCAGGACCTCCCTGCCCGCCGGGGATGGGCTGGTGTATGCTTGATTTGTCGGCTGGTGGATACACAGTCATCGGGGCAGGTCTTTGGGAGCTGGGGATCAGCTTTGAGAAGAGCAGAGCGAGCCACCCCACTGGGTGTCTGTCTTCTCCCATTGTGGCTGAGTGTCCTTACCTGGGTCCCATATGCTGGCACTGATGTCCAGACCAATCTCCTGTCACAGACTTGGCAGGGGCCCCCAGAGCCTCTCCCACACCCAGAGCTCCCAGCACCCATCCCATCAAACCTCTTCCCAAATCAAGGTGTGCATCACTGCCAGTATGACAGGCTAAGAAAATGAGGATATTGCCAGACTTGTCTTTCTCCTGATCCCCTCCAAGAAGATCCTCTTCTTACTGAAATGAACAGTGGTGCTGCCAGCCCAGCGAGGCCTCTGCCAGAAAATTCCCAGGAACGTGAGCATGGTGGGGTGGACAAAGGGGCTGCTTGCCTCTTTGTGGACACCAGTGATCCAGAGGGGCCCTGTAGCAGCAGGCAGAGGGTGAGAGCCATTCTGGCAGACAGCAAAGTGCCTTCCTTTCTGGGCAGAACCAGGAGTGAAGGAATGCTGCCACCCTGGTGACAGCCCCTGTGCCACCCTGTGTCCCTTCCCCGTGTGCCTCTCCACCTTTTGCCCACTGCCCTTCATGTCTCTGCAGCTGCAATCTCCTGAAAAATGGCTCTATTCATTACCCATTTTAATTCCACCCTGGATCCCCAGAGCTCTGCGGACACAGTTTGTTATCCTGGCTGTCAAGAAGCTTAAAGAGCTGCTGATGCCTCCTGGAAAACTTTGACAAACCCTCTGGTCATACCCGGTGCTGCTCCCCAGCCTGGCTGCTCAGCCTTTCTGCTCCTGAGGCTGGATTAGCAAAGACGTCTTTGAGGGTGGTAGGAGGGGAAAAAAACCCCATTGTTGCTATCTGGGAAGAGTGGATGTCTCCTGGTGCCCATGCCCATCAGGGGGATAGCCTGGGACCATCTGGGCAGAGCAGAGCTGCAGAGTTTTGGCTGTGAAGGTCCCCAAAGCCCATGTTTGGATTCCATACTGTTCTCTGGGCCAGTCAGATTTCACAGCCTAAAAACCTTTGGGCTGAGGCCACTGAGTTTCTCTCATCCTTGTGTATTCAGTGCAGGGGGTTTAAACTGGGGTTTCAGGTTCTTGGGGGTTCATTTTCTCATAATTTTTCCACCTGTGGGTGACAACCAAGGGAAGTGACATGGTCTTGACTTGTGCACTGTGCAGAACTCTGCCTTTGAGGAGAATTTTTTACCAATCAAAAACTGCAAACAGCAGAAAAAAAGTGATTTTTTCTGATTATTTTTGGTCTCTCGCCACTCAGACTGGGAGAACAGAGTAGAAGAGCCTTTCCATCTCTTTGGGCTCTCTCCAGTGACCTAATCCTCTCCCAGTTAGTTTCTGGTTTTGACAAAGTAGTTGTCAGGCTGCTTTTAGAGAACAAGATGCCCCTCAGTCTCTCTGGTGACAGGCAAAGTGCCCCAGACACCCCAAGAACAGATTGTGTCTCTGTAATTTTGGTCGAGGTGGGGTGAGAAGTGCCGAGTCAGCGTTTAGCGCAATGAGAAGGAGCCGGGTGAACCCCTCACCCCTCACTGCTGGGATTTGGATCCAGCTGCCTCCAGAGCCATCCTCTGCCTCCAGCCCTCCCTCCCAGCACCCTGCGGAGCTCGGGAGTGCTTTTGAGGTGCCACTCAAGCCGCTGTCCTCGGGGCACAGCCAGGCTGTCAGCCCGCGGGGTCTGGCGGCAGGGGGATGAGGATGAGCGGGGAGGCTGTGGATGAACAGAGTAGTCCCCTGGGAGGCAGGATAAAAGGCCAAGCTTCCTGAGATAACGAGAGTCGCTCTGCGGGGGTGAGGTGCCCAGACATGGGGGGAAGTCATGTGAGTGACAAGCGTGTCCCAGTGCCCGCAGGGCGTGGTGTGGAATGAGCCATCAGACCAGCCGTGGGAGTTCTGCGGGTCACGGTGAGCCTGAGGCCGTTTCCCACCCAATACAAACCCGGGATCTCCCCTGACACCTCCCTCCTGACCCTTGCTAGGCACAGGCATGGGTGGTTCTTGGATTTTCTTTCTGTCGTCTTTTATTCCTTTCTCTCAGGGCTGGGCCTTCCTCGGTGAATCAGGAAGGGGCTGGTGGTGAGCTCTCAGCCAGGTGCCTGTTCTTTTCTCAGTTCCTCCACCTTGGTTCCCCTTGTCACTGGATGTGTGTGGACAAATACACCTTCTAGCAAAAATTAGTCGCTCCAGTTTCCTATCCCAGGGGCACACGGGAATGGCAGCACTGGCCCAGGGGTTGGTGCTGCTGCGTCACTCAGTCCTGCTCTGGGGAGGGAGAACTCATCCCTCTCTTTTTGCCTCTGTGGCAGGAGACAGCAGCCGTGGGACCAAGGTCCGCCGGCACCAGCCCTGGGAGAGAGTGGATTTAAAAGCAGTGGTGGGAGATTGCCTGAATCTCTCTCCCTTCTTTTTTATTCGTTTAAGAGGTTTTGCTGTCTCGGTAACTCCCCTGAGAAACAGGAGCAGCAGCCTCTTTGGATGTGAATACCTGACAAGTTTTTAATGTGAAAGGAATTCACTAAATTTAGTCTCTTCAAGGAAGGGGGNTTTCTTTCAGTCTGGGGGACGTGATCCAAATCCCAGCCACTTCCCTGCCCGCAGAGCTTGATGATGTCTTCTCTGTCTTGAAAGCTTTTAAGTCTGGGCCCCATGTGTGCCCCTGTACAAACAAGAGGTGGGAGAATGGCAGCCACAGATGCCGTGCCCTGGGGGAACAGGCCTGTTCTCAGCTCCTCTGGCCTCCTGGAAGTGAATGCTGATGAAGGCTGGATGGGAAGATAAATGAGAAGAAAACCTTGTTGTCTAAGTTGCAGGGACATCATCTCTGCTCTCAGGTGAGCACTGGGATGCTGAGGGTGTTGGGGGAAGTGCAACTCTGCTGCTAAACTCAACCAAATCACCCCTCTTCTCCTCCATTTTCCTCCCTACTCTCACTGGAGCCTCTGAAGGTCCATTTTCTTCTCTGTTCTAGCACTTGAGACTCATCTGTGCCTTGTGCTCTCCTTTCATGTCCTCTCCCAAAATTCCCTGTGCTGCTCTCCACAGCTTTGGAATTCAGTTCCTCCTGTCAGAGAAGGCAAGGGTCTCCTATGGGTTTGTAGGCACACACACACCCCTGCTGGGATCTTGCAGAGGAGGTCTATGTGTGTGCCTGCACAAGGTGAGCACACACCTTCCTCCACAGATGGGGCGACTCCTAGACTCCCACGGTGTGTAAAGGACAAAGTGTCTAAAGGACAAAGTGTCCCTGTGTTGAGAGCTAGTGGGGCTAAAGGTCTGGCTGGTTGTAGCCAGGAAAACCTGGCTGAACAAGCCACCTTGCACCGATTGCCCCTGTGCTGCAGCAAATGGTGGGGTCCCAGTGGACCAGAACCATTTACAGCTCCATCTCCTAATGGGGAGGTCTGGAGAGATCCACTCCCTGTCGTTTCCATCCCAAAGGTCTCTTCTGAAATCTGTGGAGGTCCTGATGACAAACACTCTATTTATTCCTGCTGATTTTTACAAAGGTCCCTCCCTGATGGAGAAATGATGGAGCATTTCATTAGGGCCTAACCAAACACAGGACAGGGGAGAGGCAGGGTGCCACGGTGGCACTGCTGTCTCTGGGAACGGGCTCTGTGGCTCGCACGGTGAGAGGGAAAGATAGGGGAAAGTTACAAGAATGGATAATACTGAGAGTGCTTTAAAAAGACAAACAACCACTTTCAGACCTGTAATCAACATCTTTTAATGTTTTTTATTATTTTTCTCCCCTTTTGTAAATTTAATTTTAGATGGAGTGGATGCGGTGCCAGTGGGAAGATGCTGAATGGACAACCCTGGGGAACGAAGTCCGGCGCCCGAGGACGCTCAGGTGGGTGCGGAC
>VXBB01010834.1:653464-756344 GCA_013399915.1 Illadopsis cleaveri
GCCCCGGCTCTCGGCGGCATTCGCTGCCCCAGCCCCGCTGCCCACCCGGGTCCGGCGCTGCTGGGGACGTGAACCGAGCTCAGCCTTTCCCGTGCTCACCGCCTTGGATCACACATCTGCCCTGCCCTGCATCCCCGCTGTCATTCCCGCATCATGCTGCCCCACATCCTCGCTGTCATCCCGGTGTCCGCACTGCCCCATATCCCCCCTGCCATCCCCGCATTGTGCTATCCCATGTCCATTCACGCATTCTCGCTGCTTTACATCCCCGCATCCCGCCGGGGCGCGGTGAGCGGCATCCGGGCTGGGCTCGTCCCGAAGCCCATAGCGCCGCCGTTCCTCCGCGCTCCTCGTTCCCCAGCCGCCGACGGGGAGGTGCCGTGGGCGCCCTGCGGGATGGGATGGGATAGGGTGGGATGGCTGCCGTCGCCCTCGTTACGATCGTTACTGTTGTGATCGCGCTATAGTTTGGCAGCGCAGCGCTGGGCACCTCCGAGCGAGGCTTGGGAGGCTGCGGTACCGTGTGAGGGGCTGCGCCGGTGCGCGCCTCCCGCCGCCGGTGTGAACGTGGAAGGTGACGAATAAAGCCGGCTGCGCGCTCGGTGTCCTTTAGCCCCTTCCCAGCGAACACACAACGGCGGCTCCGGCGTGCGATCGGGGAGGGATTCGCAAAATCTCTGTGCTATGCCGAAATAAATCCCGGAATCCCGCAATCGCCTTCTCCTCCCTTGTCTTCCTTGCGGGAAAATTCTTCCTTCTGCCTCTGGCCAAGCGCCGGGGTAGGGGGAGCCAGGGGAGGGGGGCTGGTGTGTAAACAGGGCTTAACATGAAGGTCACTGGTTAAAGAGGAGACGGATGGGAGAGAAAAGACAGGCATTAACCTCACTTGTTCGCTCCCCCCGGCTCCTGCTTGGGGAGGACAAAACAAAAGCAGAACCTGCTAACGGGGGGGATGAATATTCATGATCCTCCTCGTATGCTCCGGGACACGGAGGGGAGAAAAGTTGGGCAGATGAGCCGCCTCCCGAAGCTGCTTTTCTTCCAGCTTGCGAGAAAATCCTTTTCTGCTGAGCGAGAGCTGTGTCGGGGTGAATTAACAGCCTTTTGCTGGATTTCTTTTTTAAATTTTTTATTTTTTGTTTTCTTTTGTGTGCGGCTGCAAGAATTAAAAAAAAAAAAAGAAGGAAAAAAAAAATAGCTGAAGCTATTGACTACATCAAAGGTTATCCATTTGAAAACACCATTTTCCTCTGAACAGCGGCTAATTGCTTCCTGAACAATCCCAGGGTCTTTTGTATATACTCAGTGGGTAAAATGAGTGACTTGATGTCTCTCTCTCAAGACACTGGTGACCGAACAGGGCGGAAAGGTGGAGAAGCCAAGGAAAAGCAGTGGGGCAGATGCCTCTGGGAGGATGCATGGATGATTTCTTAAGTGGCTGCAAGGAGGGAAGGTTTTTTTCTCCTTCCCGCTCGCCGCTGAGTGATCTGCTGGTGCCAGAGGATGCCGGTGCCGGCAGCGGTGTGGCGACACGGGGGTATAAGGAAGGCTGGTAAGGAAGTTTGGATTCAAAATACCCGATCATGCGTGTGATCTGGTGCTCCCCATCCGCCGGTGGCTTTGGCTGCCGGTTTCGCTCCTCCGAGAGAGGCAAGCCTGGATGCGCTCGCTGCTCTCCAGGGGCTGCGGGGAGGCAGCGCCGGGGGCTGGCTGGCTCCTGTTCCGTTGAGTGGCTGGGCTTTCTGCAGCTGCTACCCTGAAGATTAAAGTTTTGGCGACGTTGCTTTTGTTAGCATGGTGATAGCGGCGTCGGGGAGACTTTCCCCTCTTGGGTTTGTTGTTGTTTTTTTTTTTAAATAGAAGCATAGGATTTGGAGCGGAGCGCAGGCATCCGCCTTCGTGCACGCTCGGGCTGTGCACGGAACTGCGGAGCAGAGCCCTTGTGCTCCGTCACACAAAGCCCTTTCCCCGAGCGAGGCAGTGCCCTCCGAGAGATAAACAAACTCCTCTGAACTCCGCTGTAGACGGGGCCGAGGGCCGTGTCGGCGGCTCCCGGGGAGCGTGTTTCGCCGGGGCTTTGCGCAGCCGAAATGGAAAAGGGTAATAAAGCGGCGCTGCTGCATGCTGGCAGGGCTGCCTCCCCTCCTCCATGGCGGCGGCAGCCGGGGCTGGCCCCTGCCCTGCTCCCTGCGTGCAAATGTCACGCCAGGCCGGTTATTTCCGTGGGTTCTCTGCCTTAGACTTCTGCTGAACAAAGCGAAGGATCTGGCCCTGGGATCAGACTTAATGAAGGGAGCTCGGATGTGTTTATTCTCTAGGCTGAGTGTGGGTCAGGGCCTTTGTTGCTGCCTGCCTTGCTCCTGGCTGCAGCACTCGCTGCCGCCGAGAGCCGGACCCGGCCCTGAGCTGGCAATTTCGGAGCAGCAAAGAGAGGCTGGTGCTGCTGTGCTGGTGACACGGGCTCCCTGCAAACCGGCGGGAGCATTACCTGTATTGGGCTTCTGCCGAGTCCCACTGGGCTTTGTTGTAATTGTCTTTCTGTGCAGGGTGTTTTGGTGCCTTGGTTGTTTGTGTCTTCATTGAGGAGCCAGACATGGTTTTTGGCAGCTCTGGCTCAATAGAAGGGGAACCTTGAAAAAGCCAGGACAGCAGAGGTGCTGCCATGTCTGTGCAGTGACAGGATGGTGGGCATGGGTCACCGCAGTGCCCATGATGCCATCCTCACTGCCTGCAAGCTTGAATTTTTCACTGTTCTGAACTGGTGGAATGTATGTCTCAAGAACTTGGGTTGCTTCTGTCTCTGATCCATGAATGTCTCCTTCAAGTTTGTGTACTATGTGGAAGAAACTGGTGAGTGGAGGGTTCCTGGCCAGGGTTTGACCAGTGGATGGCTTGGTGATGTACAGTGTGTGTAGAGGAAGACCCAAGGGCCAGGAATTATAAGTGATGTGAAGCTTGGTTCAGCATGGACCATGACTCCTTACCTTTCCTGAGTTTGGACTGGGGCTGCTTTTCCCTGCAAGGGGCTAAGTGCCATGGCTTCATGCAAAATGAGGAGGAGCAGGTGTTTGTCACCATTCGCTGGTGAGGTGGTTGGTTTGGCTTTAGACTGTAGACAGCCAGCTTCTTCTCTGGCTGTAGCTTGGGAAGTGTTCCATGCAGTGCTATGGGGAACATCCCTCTGCAGATTTGTGGTACTTGGTGAGAACACGTGCTCTGACACCATCCCTGACCCACAGCCTCACCCATGGCCCTCTTGGTCTTCCCCAGGGTGCGGCATGGAAGCTGTGTAGATACCCCAACATGGTCTGCCTGCTATACTTGGAAGTCACATTTGAGCAAGCATCTTGTGCATCATGGAGGAGAAAAGCTGCAGGCAATAAGTAAGTTTCAATGGTTTCAATGCCAGGCATGGGCAGTCCTGGCTCTTCTGCCCTGCACTCGGCATGGGGTGTAGCCAAACCCACACCTTCCCATGGGTTTGTCAGAGCGTGGCCAGACACAGGAAGGTGTCCTTGTTTGCCTTGCTTCCCTGAGCACTCTGCAGCTGCCTCCAGCCCTTGTTCCGGGTGGAACATTTAAAAGCCACCATTTAAAAACCTGAACGAAAAACATTTCAAAGTTTATTTTCCCTTTAGCCAAGGCTTGGCACACCTCCTCTTTGTTGCTGGAGTGCCGAGATGTGTGAGTCAGGAAGAAAACTCCACATCCAGATCGTTGGGCTCACTCTCCACAAACACTTTTGCTCCTTTCTCCTCTGAAGTTGCCTTGCATGGTGCAAGATGGACTATATTGGGTGATTTCTCTGTCCCCATGGTGTCTTGCTGTAATGAGAGCCAAATCCACCCCTGCCCTGTGGGCTGCTGTGTGCTGGTCTGTGCCCGTGGCCAGAGACCCTCGTGAGCTGTCTGAAGCACAGAGGAGATTTTTTATTGCTGGGGTCAACTCAGGGCCTGGTGCAAGCCAGGGTGTGATATCCTCTTTGCTCCTTGAGCTGAGATTGTGAGGGATTTTGCTAGAGAAAGTGCCTGAGGTGAGAACATGCCAGGGGTGCCAGGGACAGGCTGCATCGCTCTGGGGGATATACTGTGCAGGGACCATCTCTTCCTCATCTCTCCTCCTCCTTACTGGCAGCCTGCAGAGCAGTCCTGCAGCTCGCTGCCCACTTACCCCATCCTGAGCATCCCACCATCTGCCAGCCAAATTGGCACAGAGACCCAGGAGCGCTGGTAATCCAATTTGGGCAGTTTAGCTGCACTTTGCTTTCCATGCTGCTGGCCGGAGCTCGGGAGCTTTAATCCGGCTAATGACCCCAGCTTGAGTAACCACGACCATTTGCTTGATTCAGTTTTCCTTTCTGTCGGCGAGGGTAAACGGGCTGAGGCTGTTTCTGAGTCCTGTTCGTGGTATCAGGGACGGTTTCCAGGTATAGGTATGTGTAGGGGCTGGAGGGTGAGGCAGCGTGGAGGGACACTGAAATCCCTGCTTTCTCTTTGGGAGATTTCTCCTTCCCTCTTCCCGTTTTTCATCTTGTCTCCCTCTTCTTCTGGTAAAGATAAGCCTTTCTTCCGGAGTTATTTTGCAACATAGTATTATTTTCAGAAAGGCAAGGCCAAGAAAAATAAAAGCCTGTCTCTTCCTTGGGTTGCCTACTGTTTAATGTACAAAATACAGGGGTGGTAATTGCATTAAAACATATATAATTATACTGGAGGGAGGAAAAAAAATCCTGCTAATTGCACATGTGTTTTGAACTGATAAATGTTGAGTGATTCTTCATGTTTTCTTGGGAGTTTGGAGGAGCAGAGATGCAGTCTGGCATGTGAAGGGTTAGGAGTGGAGATGGTTTCCAAAAATTATTGGGAAGCTTGGGTGCTCTGAGCACCTCTGGGGTAGTGTCAGTGTCAGGGGCTCGATCCTTTGCAGATCCTCATCTGATGTTATCCCCATCCAGTCAAGTCTTGGTGTCATTGTAGGAGCCCTGTGAGTCCCTTTGCTTTATGTGCTCAGTTAAACAACTGTGCGTCAAAATATGCAGGCTCTCTCACAGAAATAAATTCCTGGCAAGAGAAGAGGCAGATTCCTGTATTAGGGGGAGAAATTTCCTGTGTACATAGCCCCACATCGAAGGGCTGTTCCTTCACTTTACCATGGTGTTGGCATGAGTGGGTGCTGCTGGGGGGCAGGGGAGGGGGAAGGATGGTCACACTCGTTTCAAGTGGCACAATGTGAAAACCACATTTCCTTCTGCGAATGCTGACCCTGTCAGAGCTGCCGATAACATCGCAGGTAATTGTAATGGCAGTAAGTTGTTTGCTTTGTGCATGCAGCCCGGCTTTGTGTACGGGCGGGCGGTTGCTTCGCTCTTCCTGTGCAGACTGTTAGTTTCAACAGGGGAAGAGGAAAACCCAAAAATATTTTAGGAGGAGTTTAAAAATAATCTTGGAGCTTGGCTTGGTGGGCAGGATGTTTCTCAGGATCGTGTTCCCTGCTGGTCCGTGTCCAGCTTTGTGGCCCTCGGAAAGCTTTGCTGGATGGTGTTGAGTCCTGTATTGTCATTTTGGCCAGCCTGAGGGCTTGCTGTTGGGCTCTGGGAGCTGGAGTGAGATGGGAGTCTGTCTTGGGATTTGGGTTTTGCACTGGGTAGATCTGGCTGCCCTGTAGCAGAGCAGTGTCAGAGCCGGGGCATGAGCCCCCGCTTACAGCTGCCATGGCCTCTGTAAAACATTTATATCTGTTCCCCAGCATCGCATGCCCTCCACCCCCATTTGCTTCGCCGTGGTTTTTATTCCTACGAGTGTTGGCATGCTGGCAGGGTCTCTGCCTGCCCGCTGCTGCTTATCTCTGTGTCCGGGCTCCTCGATGGCTGCTTCCTTTCTGGAGTCGAGGGGGGACTCTCCCCTCTCTGGCAGGACCAGAATCGGCCCGATGAGCCCTGCTGAAGTCAAAAACCTGTTTTTCAGGCTGATGTCATCGGGAAGAAATGGGGGAGGAGGAAGGCAGGAAGGCAGCCCTGTTTCCGAAGGCGAGCCGCTGCCGAGCCCCGTGACGCTGACAGCAGCCCTGGCGTCCATGGCTCCCACTGTTATTCCTATCAGCATGGCCGAGGTGCCCGTGGGGCTGCTGGCACACGCAGGAGAGGTCCTGCTCTGCTTGGCCTCATCCCTGCGTGGGAGAGAGCTGGGAGGGAGGGATTCAATGGTGCCAGGGGAGTGTGTGAGCTCCCAACAGAGCAGCATCTCTTGACCCACTGGCTGTGCCTTGTCTGGCTCCCTGGCCCTCTGTGAGGGTGATAGCAGTGGCTGGAGCTGCCATCCAGCCACCTTCATTAGCAGAAAGTGGGTTTTTGGCAGAGGTGCTTGGACAGCCCTCCCAGCGCAGGCGAGCAGCCGCTTCTTCTTGGTTTTGCACTGAAGGAGCTGATTGATTGTGCTGATGCCTGTTGGAATCTCAGCTCCTCATGCATGGTGGCAGGCCATCGTAGCAAGGTGACCAACATGGCTTGGGGCTGCAGCTGGAATCTGCAGGATGAGGAGAAGCCTTGCTCTGCTCTCCTTCCCAGCCAGCAGCTTTTGGGCTGCACCCATGCTTTGAAGTGTGCTCTGCCCAGGTCCAGTGGGTGAGACCCCCTTGCTGTAGGAAATTGGGGTGGGGTGTGCTGTGTTGGCACTGACCATAGGAAAACAGAGTGCAGGCACAGCCACTGCTGTGGTACTTCCCTGTTAATATCAGATGCTCTTTGCCCATGGTGCTGTGAATTAAGCCTCTTTTGGAGTCTCAGAACAGCTTCCCCTGTGGTGATGTTGCTGTGGGGGGACTTTTAGGCTTTTCCTCTTCCTGTCTCTGCCTGTCCTATTGCCAGGTGAGGCTCTGCTATCTCTCTGGATGTCTCACTTCTGGGTCAGCTTCACCTTGGGCAAATAAAACGTGGGGCTATGCTGAGCTGGAAACTCTGCAGGGGAAGCAGAGCCATTTCCAGCTGTGGTTCTTGGGGCAGCATAACTGAAACAGAGGGGGAAGGACGGGAGGTTGATAGGGGAAGGAAAAGCACACATGGCTTGAGAAAGCTCATTTGGAGAAGTTTTGTGGTTGTTTTAATCAGAACTAATGTGATGGCAGTCGTGCTTGGCTCGCCACAGGACAGTGCAAGTGCTGATGTCAGCAAGGGGCCAGGCGGAAGCATGGGAATTTCACTTTAGCTGGGATTAAACCAACCCCAGAATGACCTCCCTGTGCTGGAACAGAGGGGATCCAGCAACCAGGAATCCTCCTGTGGCAGTGCTCCATTGCAAAGAAGGAGCTCTCCAGATTACCTGTGGGATTTGGGAGAAGTGCTTGTGACAGAGAGGTGAAAATGCAGCTTGGAGAGCTGGGCTGGAAGAGGGGCATTGATCTGGGGACAGTAAGATCATGGCTTGTGTTTGTGGCTGCCTGGCCCACTGAGGGATGTGGAGCAGGAGGCTGGGGAATAAGGAGTGATGCGTTATGCTCCAGGGAATGAGGTCAGACAAGGGAAGGATGCTGATGGGCAGAGGATCTCTCGTTAGACTTCTCTGCTGTTGAGAGACCTTGCTTGTGAGTGACCTTCTGGGTCTCTGCAGGTCCAGCTGGACCAAGGTGACCTCTGCCAGCAGGGCTGGTTTTTGGGATATTTATGTGGGGCAGTGGACTGATGAATTGTGAGAATCAGAGTCTGGGAGTGTGTGGGCCAAAGCCAAAGGAGGGGTGGCCTTCAGGGAATTGGTTCTGTACTTCTTTGCTCTTAAGATGGGAGCAAGATGTTACTAATTGGACCTGACTGACGTGACAAAATTCACATCAGTCTGCTGTTCGAAGCCTTGGGTTGACCTGGGTGTTGATAGTAGGAAGCCACAGTCCCATGGCTGGTGTCCTGGTGCCTTGGGTTGGGGTCTGTGAATGATGAGCAGCAGAGAGGGGTTTGAGGTGTTGTGCTCTGTGTATACTGATGGACAAACTTCCTGAAATAGGATGGGAAGCAGCAGGCTGTGTTCTGTGTGGATGATTACCCATGTGCTGTGCACTGGTCTCCATTCCAGGCATCAGTCAGTCCTGGTCTATGTACTCCTCTCTTGGCTGCAGGGAGTAGAACGGAAGGTGGGGCAGACTTTCCTCCTGGGAAGTCCAGAGCCAGCATGTGGGCTGCAAACAGAAAGCCCCTTGGCAGCCCTTGTAAGGTCCCTGTTTGGACTATGCTACCCAGCTGAGTTGTGGGAATAAGGCAAAGGACAGCCACTGACTCTTGCTTCTGGTGTGCCTGGATGGAGTTGGGAAACGTGTGTAAGGTCTCGGTCCATGCCTGGTTTCCTGGCAGAACCTGCTGAGACTGTCTTCGTGTACCTCATTGCCTTGGGACATTGTGGTTGCAGGGAGCCTGGGTTTCCATATTGGCAATGCTTGTAAGCCCTTTTTGGAAGGGCTCTCTGCAGGGCAGCCTGCAGTCTCTTGGTGGAGAGTGCACAAAGTGGCTCCAGAGCTGTTCTGGAGTTCAAGCTGTTCTTGGTGTGACATGACTTCTTGCAGAGGACCAGAGGTGGGGAATTGCACACTTGAGAAATGCTATTTAATTTCCTCACCTCCTGTTCTTTTATGCTTCTTTTTGCTGAGGGTCAAGCTTCATGAGCCCTTGGGCAGTAGATGGTTGCTTCTCCTTGTCACATTCCTCAGGACAAAAGAGGCTGAATTCTTTTCCCAGAAGATCCTTGCAGGGCAGCAGTAGAAGCTGGAGTGGATGGCAGGATGGGGTTCTCAGCCCCTGCCTGGGAGGGATGGCAGGAGCCTGAGAGGAAACTGAAGATGGTGAAGATAGTCTTCATAGGGTGATAATAATGGAGGTTGGGGCACTGGGGCAGTTTCAGAGCCTGCCGCTGATCTCATCAGGGTGTGATTTGAGCCAGGGATAAAGTTGTTAATCATTTAACTCACTGGCTAGGGAGGGACCCCAGCCAAATACTTTTCAACGTCTGTGTGCAGTGAAGGAAGGAGTTAAAGTTTAGCCCTGCTGCAGCAACTGCATATGTAGTGCAGCTCGAATTTGTACCACCACCAGGCTTTCCTCATTGTGCAAGGCTTTTCCCAGGCAGATGAACCTAAAAATACACCAGCTCTATGGTGAGGCTGCCTCTCCTGTGGTCCGAAGGCTTTTCTCTCCCCTGGATAATTTCCCCTCTCTCCCCTTTGCTAATTACTGGCAGCTTGTAGCTGGTCTCTTCTTCACTGTTTCTTATTGCTGTGAGCAGCAAATGACTTGGAGGGATGACAGGTAAAGGCTCTTTAGATGCCATTTCCCCTTTTGTGGGTCAGTTGTTTGGGGGTTTTCAATCCCATGCCTTCTCTCCTCCAACCTCCCTTGCAAAAGTGCAAGGCTATAAAGCTCTTGGGGTGTTTTGCCGGGAATGAACCTGCTGGGGTCCTGTGATGGAAGAGCAGGGTTGGCAGGCGGGTCTGTGTGTGCCAGAAATGCACCTCTGTGCTTGTCTGCATGTTTTAAACCCTGTCTCCGGGTGTTCCCATGAGGGCTGCTGCTTTGTAGGCTAGTGCTGACTCTTGGACTTGCTGCCTGGATGAGTGGAGAGCTGGTCCTTAACACTCTGTCCAGTCTTTGCCTTTTAAGGTTAGTTTTTCCATCCCAGTACTCCTGCTTTGTGCTATCAAAAGTGGTGATTGTTTTCCCAAAGAGTGATCTCCCATCCCAAACACAGGTTTTTGAGCATATTGCAGGACCAGGGAGCTCTCAGCCTCGGGGGATGAGTGCTGCTGCCCCTTGCCACCTCTCCAGCAGCCGGGAAGTGGGGCACTGGCATCTCTGGGGTGTGTCTTTGGCTTGTTGCTGAAAGGCTCATTGGAAGCTGAAATGTGTGAATGTTGGCCGTGCTGAGGGGGGTAATCTCCATGCAAGTCTTGCAGTGGCTGCAACCGTCTCAGTGTGGCCTCTTTGAGGAGAAACTGTGTGCAAGTGTCCTTTCCAGTGTGGGATGAAGGGGACTGGGGCGGATTTGGCTCTTGTGCTGGCTTTGTTTCTGATGGTGGGTTTCCTTCTGTAAATATGTGTCTGTGTGCGCGTGGAAATCAAAACACAAGCCTGTGGTGCTGTCTGGCTGGCGGTGTGGCCCTGCTGTGGGGTGAGCCCTGGGGATGCTCAGTGCTGCAGATGCTCTGGGCTGCATCACTTGCTGCCCAGCAGCACAGCCGGGTGTATTTGTGGTCCTGCTCTCCTAGCTGGCATGCATGCAACCGGGATGGGGTGAATTATTTTATTGCTGCCTGTTTCAGGACAGGGCTCGGCTCCAGGGTATCTGTCCAGAGTTTTCCATGCCTTTGGACTGCACTGGATGTGTTTGTGGTGCAGGTCTTGCTTCCTCGTGATGGCAGTCATATAGTGGCCCTGGACTGGGTCCCCTGAGGGCGAGGTGCTACTTGGATGCAGCCTCAGGAGTTTGGGTGCCCTGTAGTGTAAAGAGTGTGCCAGCGGAGGAACTGCCCTGCCTTAGCTGCACTGTGACCTCTCCGTGGGACTTGGAGGCTGTGTGACAGCAGGGAAATGCCCTTTGGCTGCTGCTCCCATGGGCAGGGAGCAGGAGCTGTGCTGGCACCCATGCTCCAGTGCAGGGCTGCCTGCACCATGGTGGGCTTGAATTCAATCCAAAGTTCAGGAACCCATATCACTGAATCCCAAAGAAAGCAGACAAACTAACCATTTGTGCTGTTTTATTTTTATTAATAATTGTTGATGATTTTAAGCAGGACTGGACAAAACCACCACTGGTGTCAGGTCACTAGGACGAGATGTTGCTGCTGTAGTATATTTAGGAGCAGAAGTCTCAGAGGAGCTCTGCAGAGTGTCATCTCTTAGCTCGCCCCAGCTCTGCCTCACTTTGCTCTTGTTCCAACTTCTGATTTGCAGTTCTCTACGTTAATTTGGGAATCTCCTGTTGGGCTTTCTAGCCCTGGTTTGTGACAGCAGCTCGACCTCTCGTTCTCTCACCCACTTCCTGAAATAGAAACAGTGAATCATAGAAATGCACCAAGAAAGCAAGTTCCCTGTCACGCTCTCATACTGGCAGGAGATGCTCTGGGTGGCATCCCTGCGCTGCACCAATCCCTATCTCCCCCATTCCTTCTCTCCTTGGCACGTCACTGACACATGAATTTGGTGTTGGTCTCCTTGCCAGGCAGCCGCTGTGCTGTTACTGAGGGGCTCAGCTGCATGGGAGCAGTGGCTTGGTGACAGCTGTGCCAGTTTCTTGGGGTGGGAAACCACTCTCTGGTTTCCTTCAGGAAACCCCAATGCCTGCAGCTGCTGGGCTGTGGCTTTCTGGGCTAGCCAGAGGGTTTATGCTGACAGTGCCACTCGGTCCCACATCAATGTGGTTTGGAGATAATAAGCTCTGATCTGGGGTGCTTGTCGTTATTCCCTTACCAACAAGCTCAGAAAAATGGAGATTTCTGGGCAGTGTTGAGTGTCTTCTGGGAGTGCCCTTGCCGTGACAGTGTTGTGACAACCTATTCTTTGCTGGGAGGCTCCCAGTGTTGAAGAAGGTGGTAGGAATGGGTGATTAGGACCGTGGGGATGATTTCCAGGGTGGTGCTTTTATTGTCTCTGCACCCATGGAGCTTTGTGGCACCTGGATTTGGTCTCAGTGCTGCTCATGTGCCATCGTCCAAATGTCCCTTGAGATTGTTGCCTTGGAGGTGGATGTGTTAAGTTGAAGAGGGCAGGGTGAGGAGCATTGTGGGCAGAGGCAGATCTGTAGAGAGGGTTTGGAAGTGGTGCAGAAGCTTTGCCCAACCTGTCTGGGGCTCAGGGGACTGGCAGGGCTGCAGGGGTGGCCAGGGCTGGGCTTGCCCTGAAAAAGGAGAGGGAGATCTTGTGTTTGTTGGGAGTTGGAGAAGGGGTAAAAACGTTTCTCCCTTTCCTTAAATCTCTCCCAGTGTGGCTCTGTGGCTTGAGAGGGGAGCATCAGAAGTGAAGGATGCTGAATGGAATGTTGGGGTAGCTGTATGGCTCACTGCTGGCTCAGTGATGATGCAGCCCCCCCAAGGTTTGCATGTGGCCTAGCTGGTGGGTCCTGCAGCCCTGCCAAGGGCAGGATGCTGAGGCTGGGGCAGCGTTCAGCCCCACACAGCCCTGCTGATACGGCAACTGGCTGCCCTCTGACACCCTGCCTTGCCGGGGATCGGATCTGGCAGAGCTGCCTGTCACCGCGGGCCATGTTTCCTACTTGTGCCACTCCCTGCTGGGGATCCTCTTGGAGGTTGTCCTGGGCTGAGTCAGAGATGGACGATAAGGATAGGAAGGAGACAGAGAGAGGCTTTCCTCCTCCTCCACTCCCTTTTGCAGTGGCTTATCTGCACTGGTTGGGAAACTGAGGTGGTGCTCCAGCCGTGGACCTTGGTCTCACCTCGGGTGGATGGATTGTGATGGTAGGATGGGCTGTGTGCAAGCAGGGGGATTTGCACAACCCCAGGTTAGTCTAGGGATGCTTGTGCCTGTGTGGGGAGGGTGGATGGAGAAGACAGGGATGGAGAGTAGCAGGGGGGTTGCTGAACTGACATGGAGAGCAGAGCTGTGCATTGGTCTCCTGTGGCCATCTTGTCTCTGCTGCTGGGATGCAGAGGTCACCCTGGTGTGGGGTATTTGGCTGGCTCCCCGCTGCTTTGCTGCTCCATGTTGGTAAGCCCCAGCTGTGGCACAGCAGCTGGAAGAGCATTCCATCCCCCTGCATGTGCCCCCTTGTCTTTCTGGAGCCTCTCAAACCACCTGGCTCGTGTCTGGCCCTGTTTTTTCTAATGCATAGAAGTGCCAGAAGGACAGGCTTGTCCTTGCCATGCCCGCGTGCTCCCTCCAGCCCCTCCTGCCCATGACCCTCCTGGCAGGCAGGTGGCAGGATGGTGGGCAATATGCCAGGGCCATTGGCTCTCTCAACTCCTTTAAAAGGTGCTTTTGAGATCCTCCTCAGAGTAGGCGCTTGGGCTGTGCTTGCTGCTGGGATTTTGCATCCATTCCCAGCACTGCCCTGGAGTGGGGTTGGGGCAGCCGGTCAGGGAGGGTCTCTTCTGCTTGCTAGAAAAACGTGAAGCAGCAGTCTTCTGGGTGGGGTGGAACATGCTTGAGACTGCAGGAAAGCCTCCTAACCTGACTTTTCTTGTGTTTCTCCCTCTAGGGTTGACTGGACTGGCCATGCCCACGATGCCCTGAATGCTGAGCGCAGTGGAAGCAGAGGAGTGTTTATCCCATTAGCTCCTCCTCCCTCCCCCATCCCTTTAGTTTGGGTTTGTTTCTATTTATTCTGTGGTTGGGTTTGGGCATGGCCTTGGCTGGATGTGACGCTGCTGCAATGTGGCTCCTTTGGCTCAAGCACCACTTGTCCATCCACATTTGGACCTTGCTGCTCTTGGGGAGCTCCTGGCTACCGCTGGCAGAAGGCAGCTCCAAGTCTCCCTTTAGGACTTTCCTGGTTACAGACTGGAGCTTGACACACTTGGTGGTCCATAACAAAACCGGGGAGGTCTACGTGGGGGCTGTCAATCGGATCTACAAGCTCTCCAATAACCTCACACTCCTGCGGACCCACGTGACGGGGCCCGTGGAGGACAATGAGAAGTGTTACCCTCCGCCCAGCGTCCAGTCCTGCCCACACGGGCTGGTTACCACCAACAACGTGAACAAACTGCTGCTGGTGGACTACTCGGGGAATCGGCTGATTGCCTGCGGCAGTGCCTCCCAGGGGATTTGCCAGTTCCTGCGGCTGGATGACCTCTTCAAGTTGGGTGAGCCCCACCACCGCAAGGAACACTACCTCTCCAGTGTCAACGAGTCAGGCACCATGTCTGGTGTCATCATTGAGGTGCTGAATGGGCAGAACAAGCTCTTCATTGGGACGCCCATTGATGGGAAGTCAGAGTACTTCCCCACTCTTTCCAGCCGCAAGCTGATGGCCAATGAGGAGAACGCGGAGATGTTTGGCTTTGTCTACCAGGATGAGTTTGTCTCCTCGCAGCTCAAAATCCCCTCGGATACGCTCTCCAAGTTCCCCACCTTTGACATCTACTACATCTACAGCTTCAGCAGTGAGCAGTTTGTTTACTACTTGACTCTGCAGCTGGACACCCAGCTGACCTCTCCTGACTCCACTGGGGAGCAGTTTTTCACCTCCAAGATCGTCCGCCTCTGTGTGGATGACCCCAAATTCTACTCCTATGTGGAATTCCCCATTGGCTGTGTGCAGGATGGTATCGAATACCGCCTGATCCAGGACGCCTACCTGACCAAGCCTGGCAAGGCTTTGGCCAAGTACCTGGGCATCTCAGAGCAGGAGGATATCCTCTTCACCATCTTCTCCCAGGGCCAGAAAAATAGGGTTAAGCCTCCCAAGGAGTCTGTGCTCTGCCTCTTCACGTTGAAGAAGATCAAGGATAAGATCAAGGAGCGTATCCAGTCATGCTACAGAGGGGAAGGGAAACTCTCACTGCCTTGGCTCTTGAATAAGGAGCTGGGCTGCATCAACTCGGTAAGTTCCCACCTGTCTTTACTCAAGCCAGACTCTTTCTGGTTTCTGGTGGTATTTTCTGGCTGGACCTTTCCCAGTGATTTGACCTGAGTTGTATATTCCTGGTGGATTTGGGCAGTGTCAGTCAGTTGGGCTGGGAGGGTGGTATGCTCAGGCCTCAGGACATCTGCTGTAGCTCTGCTGTGGAGTCCCTTGCAGATGGCATGTGTTGCCATGGGCTTGTGGGTGTTGTGTCACCTGGGGCTTGGCAGTGGCCAAGCAGAAGGTATTGGAAGCAGCAGGATGTGCAGGACAGGGAGTACAGACCTGATGGAGGGAGATGGGGAAGCTGATGGTCCCAGCAGAAGCTGGTCAGATGTTCAGCATGGGGGGAACCATGTCCTCTCCATGGGGTGCTGGGAGGGCGCAAGGCACTGTCAGTGAGGTGGCTTTTGGGAGTGACCAGTGCAAACTGTCAGCCAGAGATGCCGGAGGTGAGTACTGCTGTCCTGGATTTCTTCCCCAACACTGGATCAGTCAACCCCAAACCAGCTAGCACTCCCCTCTGTCCCCAGAGAGTGTTTTCCTGCCTGGTTCCCACCTGGATGCCTCTGCTCCCTGCTGGTCTCAGCTGCTCCCTGTGGGACCTCTGAGTGGTGGTGGCCAGGGGACCTCTCAGCTTGGCTCCTGGGGTTTGTTTTCTCATTGAACTGTTACTGTTACTGCATTCTTTTCTGGGCAGTGTTATAAATCACCAGGAGTTGCTGGAGACTACAACTCCAGGTGATGGAGAGGTCACAGGCTGGATAGTCACCAAGTAGGGTCAGATATGGGACTGAGGCAGGCTTGGGCTGTCTGGTGTGTGTGTTTGGGAGGGTCTGGTGGAGGTCCTGACCCACTTGCTATCACCCACCTCCCTCAAATCCGGCTTGTCCAGCACCCATCAGCAAGCCCCCAGCCCTGCTCAAGCAGGGCTTTGGATGCAGGCAGGTAGGCAGAGGGTCCCTGTGGAGCAGCCCTGCTTTCTGTGCCACCGTCCTCGCTGCCGCTGTGAAGGAGACTGCTAACAGCTGCCTGACAAAGTAAAGGGTTTGCTGTCAAGAGTGCTGGGCTCGCAAATCAGATTTTGGCTTTGAACTAATTCAATTTTGCTGGAAAATGATGAAATCGTTACACGGCTGCCTGTTGGGTCGTGCAGCTGCTGGCTCAGGCGGTGGAGTTGCTCACTGCTGCCTCCTGCTCTCCTGGCTCACCTCTCCCAGTGCCCCACTAATGCCGTGTCTCCTGGTTTTGGGGAGGGTACTCTGACCCCCTGCACTCTAGGGGTGTTTTTAAACTCTGATGGTCCTAGGATTGCTACCTGGTGGCCAGCCCCAGGGTACTCTCTGGGTCTTGCAGATATGGCTCTTGTGGGGTGGAAGGGTGTGCACCATGATGGGGAGGCTCCTGCTTTTGTATGGGTTGAGCTGGGGAGTGACACCTCCCCCAGGGGAATCAGATGTTTTCTGTCCCAGTCCTCCTCCAGCTGCTAGGCAGAGTGGGGCAACACATGACTGGATCATACGTCAAGCCCTCAGCTCTTTGCTGTGTTGAGCCCAGACCAAACCAGACCACTGGAAGTATGTAGCCTCTTTCTGGCAGGAATTTCTGTGCCCCTAATAAAATGAAGCCACCTTTGGGGTGGGTCTTGGCACTAATGGATCTCTCGGTGGTGAGGACTGGCCAGAAAATAAAGGACATGCAGATTTTTTAGTTTTTAAGGAGGCAAAATGTAATTGCTCAAGTCAGTAGTTGCTTGGAATTTAGACCCCATCCATATGGAAATGTGCAAGGAGCTGTCTTGCTCTGCTCCTTCAAGGCAGTAAGGGGCTGAGGCTGGTCCATGCTGGAGGAGATTTTGTCAGCACTGCACTCCCAGACCTCAAGCAGTGCAGGGCCAATGGATACTCATCCCCGGTGCTGCAGGGTAGCTCTGATTCTCCAGAGCTGGTGCTAGAGCTGGGAGGAGAAACTACCAGGGTTGGCAGAGAGCTCAGGAGATGTCAGTGATTCTTCTCCAGTGATGGTGAGTGGAGTGAATTCCTGCTTCCCATTTCTCTCTCCCTCCTTCTGGGATGCAATGATCTGGAAGGGGGATGGGGAAGGGAGCTGGCTCTCTAGGGAGACTCCTCACACTGGTGCACTCAGACCTGAGCATGGACTTCCAAATGCAGCAGAAGCACCTTGTGGAAGCATCCAGGCCACTTCCCTGTGCCAGCCCCACTGCTTAAATTGCCCCTGAACCTCCCCAGAGGTTTTGCTGCTCCCAGTGTTTCACTGTTGTGTATCCAGGCTCTTTTCTTTCCGTGTGCAGTGCAGGGCTGGGAGATCTTTGTGCCTGTGGCCAGATGCACTCAGTGCATCTGCCCAGTGCTCCTGTGTCCAGACTGGGATGAACAAGGACTGGTGTAGCAGGGGTGGGAAAGGGCAGTGGGCTGGAGCTGGAGTGCAGATGTTGGAGTAGGAAGTTATTTAGAGCTCCTGGAGGCCCTTGATTCCTGGGCTGCCAGTGTGGGCAGAGCCAGTGCCTGGAGCCAGCAGGATGTGGGCATCAGCTTTCCCTGGGCTACCCCAGGGAGAAAATGAGTTTTGACTCCTCAGTAAGGCTTGCTGCCCAGCTTACTGGCAAAGGACAATAGCTGGTGACAAACCGGCTGAAAGTGGGCCAGGATAAGCCAAATCCTTTCCGGGGCAGCCAGAAAAATGCAGGTGGTAACAAACTGTACCACACTCGGATTACTCCTGAGCAGCGATTAATGCACAAAAAGCCTGGCATCCCAGCCTGGCACGTAGTACCAGCCTCCTGTAACTTCCTCCCTGGCTCTTTGCATCCCTCCACATCCTCCATCACAGCCCCTGGAGGTGCACAGGGGGATGGGGTGAGCCTATAATGGTGTTAACTGGCGAATTACTGGCTAATTAATAATGCTGAGTGATGCGAGCCTTGTCTTGCTGTCTGCTCCCTCATTGCTTTCGTAAGTGGGCTTGAAGGAAGGCAATGAGACAAGGCATATCAGGAGACACCCGCTCCTGCTCACTTGGTGCTGTGGGCCTGTTTTCCCTCTCCTTCACGTCCCTTTCCCCAGGAAATCCGAATTTCCTGACCCTGTTTTGGGGAGGAAAAAGTAGTGCTGTGAGAGGGAAGACTGCTGTGCTGTGCAGATAGCAACCCTGGGGTGTTTGAGCCTGGGCAATTGAGAGGGATGCCAAAGAAAAGCATGGAAATAAAAACAAAAGATAAAAATAATAATTAAAAAAAAACCCCACAACCCAAACCCCCAAAAGAAACACCACATCCCCCCTTGCAATACACTGAAGGCTATGGTCCCTGCAAAGACCCATGCAAATGTGAGAGTGGGCAGATCCCGACACCTTCCAGTGTCTCTTGCAGATCCCAGCATCTGCAGGCTGAAACGCTGCAAGGTCAGTGGCCCTCGCGTGCCGTGGTGCGTGTCAGCCCCTGCCAGCACCAGCTGGGGGACAGCTGTGACTTCTGTCCATCCTTCCCTCCGTCCCCCTGCCTTTCCTCTCCCTGCAGCCCACATCTGCCAGAGATGTCTGTGGGTTCCATAACCCCAGCACTGCTGCCCTTGGCCCGACCTCTCAGTGCTGCCTGCGCTTCCCTGACGAGGCAGTTTGCTGTTAATGAGCTAATTGTCGGTGTAATTATTTATCGAGGTGGTGTCGGCATGGCGGCGGCGGGAGTTCCTTGGTCCCAGAGTGCAGCTGTATTTGTCATTTCCCAGAGAGTATGTTGAGACAAAGCAGAGAGCAGTAAACACCATAAACATCTCCCCTTTTGCATATTCAGCAGCTACGGGGTTGAGGAAGCTGCAGACTGAGCTCAGAGAGAGCAGGACCTGCACCCAGGGGTGCCAGGGCTTGGATACCTTTGTGGCATTGCCCTGAACCCTTCTGCTACTGCAGATGGCTGGGTGGAAGGTGCTGGGGTTTATTTGGGCTGCGGGGGACAGAATCTTTTCCCCAGCAAACACCAGAGAAATCCCAGGTACTTGGATGGGAGCTGTGTGTCATTGGAGCATTGCTCACATCTCACTCTGTCATTAGGAAGATAATTTTCTAGGATCTGCTGTTTTAAAATTCCTAGTCTTGTAATGCAGAGAAGGATGCTTAGTATGTGTGTTGGCCAATGGATAGAGGGGAGGGCAAGTCTGGCATTTAGTGGATGAGTGGAGAGGTTGTGATTTCCCTTCCCTCTTTTTCTCGGGGTTGCAGAGACACGTGGTGCCCCATGTTCCTGTTTTGGGGATTCCCGCATCTTTCATGACTGGCTGAAGGAGTTCCCCTAGTTCAGGGAAGGATGAGCAACAGTCAGGTGGGAAAGGGAGCTGATCTTTGTACATTAACTCAACACCCAAAACCAGAAGTTTGAGTAACTGAGGCAGCAGCCCAGCATCCCCAGAGTGCCTGGTGAGCTGAGTGTGACTGGTCCTTCCTTTTGGAAGGCTGGCACAGCACTGAGTTCCTGCTGCAGCAGGGAGTGAGACTGCTGCCCTTGGAGCTGGAATGCTGGCACAGTGAGGAGGGCGAGCAGCCTTGCCATGGCTGTGGGAGGCTGATGCCATTGTAGCTGCAAGTGTATTTTGCTGGGGCACGGAAAAGTGCTGTGTTTTCTCCCCTCCACATGGGTGACTCTTGGTGGGAGCCGGTCTGGGCTGATCCTCGCTTCCCAGGCAGCGATGAGTGGGAATTACAGAGCTCTGTACTGCCCTTGCCTACGTGGAGCTTGGGAGCTCAGCATTTTCCCATATGCTCTGTACACATGTGGTATGGATTTAAAACCCCTTGGGGACTGGCATGCATTTGGAGCCTGCTGCTTGCCAAAAAACCTCTCTCCCCTTTAAATTCGAAATTATATAAGGAACCTTGTGAAGTGGAAGAATCACGGCTGATGTCTCCCTGTCAGCTGTACCTGCCTTGCCACTTTACCCTCCTGCACCTAGGCTTGCTGCCACCCTTGGGGATTTGGCAAAGCCCTTCACTGCCTGGGACAAAATGGAGATTTTGCTGGTGCTGTGTGACCACGTGAGGCTGTTGCCTTGTGTGGGAACACTGGGAGGCCCGTGTGCCCCCCCCAGGCCAGGCAGCTGTGGCCAGGGTCTGTTGTTCTGCTCAGCAGGTCAGGGTGAGGATATTCAAGGTAGGGGTGAATGTTGTGGATCTGGTCCTGATCCCACCCCCCAGCCTACATCTCAGCTTTCAGAGGAGGCATCCCTTTGCTTTTGCCTTGCCCACAGTTGGACTGTCCTTGATGGAGTACCCTGCTGTCACAGCCTTGAGAGTGGACAGAGGTCACTGCAGCCCTGCTTCTGCCTTTCCCTGGGCAGAGGGAAAGCTTGCAAAAGCTTCTCCCAGATCTGTGGGCTCCCACTGAACTGAGGAGGCAGATGGCTGACCCAGGCGCCTTGTCTGGGGCAAGGCAGCATGGAAAATATGTGGGGATTTCCCAGAGACGTTCCTGCGGGAGGAGGAACAGGGCTGGCAGGTGGGTAGTGTGTTTGCTGGAGGCTTTGCTATGTGAAGTGAGGCTCTTCCAGGAGCCCTGACTTGTTTGCCTTGGCATGGCCTTGTCTGGGAAGTGTTTTGTCTTTGGGGGAAGGCTGGGGTGCAGGATTCAGCCCCTCCTGCCTTGCTGCCAAGCTGGTTTTTTTGAAGCTAGCACTGGGAGGAGGAGGAGAGAGATGCGTGTGTGCTAGGGAACTTGTGCTGGCATCCCACATGCTGAGATGGCATTGGCAGGGATGGAGGGGTGAGCAGGGATGCTCCACTGGCTCCTGCTGTGCTTGTAAGTGCTGCCCTGTAGGATGCAGAGGACAGAGAGCCTCAGTCTTGATCTGCAAAGCCTGTTCAGATGTAGAGAGGGCCTGCATATGCAGTAGATCTGTCCCAAGTGCCTTACATCAGTTTGTAGGGAATATTAGGGAAATATCAACTCATGCCTTCCCTTGGCTGGTGAGGTGGGATGGCTGTGGTAGGAGGCTGCCAAAGGTGCTGTAGCTGTGGGGTGAAGGTGGGAGATGGCTGATCGCCATCTGTGAGGTCCAACATGTTGAGGCATTGGCAAAAAGCTCATCTCTCCTCTGCTTTCTTCCAACAGCCGCTGCAGATCGATGACAATTTCTGTGGCCAGGATTTTAACCAGCCGCTGGGTGGGACTGTCACCATCGAGGGGACCCCACTCTTTGTGGATAAGGAGGACGGGATGACCTCGGTGGCTGCCTATGACTACAGAGGACAAACGGTTGTCTTTGCAGGCACACGGAGCGGGAAGATCAAAAAGGTAGGAAAGCCCTCAGTGCTGCTGATGGGGAGGGATGACTGCTTGCCTCACTGGCCCTTTGCTGGGTTCAGGTCGGGCTGGGCCTCCGTAATAGAGTGACTTGATGTATTTGGGGTAATGTGCAAAGGGCCAGTGAGGGGCAATTTCCCCTTGCTTCTCCCTGCCAACCGAATTTACAAAACTTCTGCCTTTTGGAAGGGTTATGACATAAGGAAGTTGAGTCCTTGCTGATGGTTGATCAGAGCCCATCCTGTCGTGTAGGTAGGTAGGCTTGCCCTGGAGCTGCCACGAGGCAGGCTCTGTCCATCTGGGTCCTCTGTCCATCTGGCCTTGTCATTGACCTGGGCAGAGGTGGGTGCTGGTGGCTCCATCCCGGTGAGGGGGAGACTTCACTTCCTGTACCCTGCCAGGGCACAAAAGGCTGCTTGTCAGTGGCAATTAGCAAATAGCTCCATGCGTGCCTTTCTCTGCCTGCATCTCCACAGGGCACGGATTTCCTGTTATCATAACATCATGCCTGTAATTACAGCTGTACATGCCCTGTATAAACATAGCTTCCATTAACACATCCTCAGCCAGGGAAAGGCCACGTGAAGGTCTTGGTAGGGTCCCTGCTATGGACCAGAGCTTGGCTGGGGGGTTTGGCCCATCTCTCTGTGACTTGTAAGGTGCTTCAGCACTCTGTTTTGGGCACAGCATTCTGCATTTTTGTTACATCTCCTGGTCTGTGCTGGCCAGGGTGCCCTGCAGGAGGCAAGGTGGTTTCCCTGGCAGGAATCTGGAGCAGGATGCCATTGTATAGTCCCCATATGTCCTACTTGCTCTGCCCCTGTTCCCCCATGACCCCTGACAGACTTGCTTGTGCCCTTGCCTATTAGCAGTATTTTTGGGGCATGGGCAGCGCGTGTTGGTGTGGGAGGCAGGATGGAGGAGTCCTCTCTAGCCCCACATCTTATACTTGCCTTTTTGCAGTCCTTGGAGGGGTGCACAGCAGCAGTAGGGCTGTGAGGATGGAGGCAGCTCGTCCCCTTTCTGGATCGATGAGGGATCCAGAGGGACTGGTGTCATGTTGCTTCTCCTGCTGCTGGACTCCAGATGGGGGCTTTTAGATGGGGATGGGAAGGGAGGAGCATGTGGGAGGACGGTTCAAAAAGCCACAACGACAATGTTTACACCTCTAGTTTCTCAGTTACCTAGAGAGGCTGGTGGTTGGTTTTTAGACTGCAAATTGGATTTTTCTCCTAACTGCTTTTTTCAGTTTTTCCCTGGTCTTTGCACCTTCAGAGCCGTTTGGAAGGGGTCAACTAGTGTGGGTGCCTGGTTGGTGTGTGGGCTGCATACTGCAGCCATGACTGCAGTCAGAACTTGATGCCCAGGTGTGGTTTGAGTGTCCTCCTCACCTGCAGGGTTTTCTCAAGCTTTGTTTTTCCTGGTTTTAAACTTGGTGCCCCAAAGAGCTGGTGGGGCTCTCTGGCCCTGCAGGGCATGAGGACATGGAACTGATGAGACTCAAGAGATGGGTCTCAGTCCTGTCTCAGTTCTGGAATGCTGTCTAGGTTTTATATGCTTATCCTACCTGGAGCCCCCAGAACCCCTGGTGTTGCAGAGCTCTCTAATGGCAGCATGGGAGCACTTTGCAGGCTCCAAGTCTTGTGGCACGAGGTGCTCTCCTTGTCTCTGCAGTGACCTTGAGGTGGGCAGCCCAGCCCTCCTCCAAGCAAGGGCTGCCTGGCAAAGCGCTGCCTCAGCAGCTACCTGATCCTGCTGCCTGGCTGCCAGGGCTGGAGGCAGGGGAGGGCGAGGAGGGGCTGCTGACCTGTCTTTGAGTGGAACCAATGTGTCCCCAGCCAGGGGATGCAATACCTGGCAGGGGTTCAGCAGAGTGTAGCCAAGGTGGCTCCTCCAGGCAGAGAGGATGTGTGGGAGAGTGTGGGAGGGTGCAACCTTCAGCAGTGGTTGCAATTCCTCTGCTTTTAAGCTGTTGGTGTTTCCCTCTGTCCCCTTGGCAAACATCCACATTAGGCTTGATGCAGCCTGCCGGCCCCCCGCACCCTTTTCAGAAGCGCTGGCATCTCCTCTGGGAGAGGAAGGGCTGCACCGACAGCTGGGTGCCCCCCTCCCCACCCCCAGGAGCCCTGTAATGGATGCTGCTCTGCTCGGGGGCACTGATCTCGCCATCTGGGCTGGGGTAAGGTCAGGCCAGAGTCACTGCCGCGTCTGGCTTTTCCTTGGATGGCAGCTCCCATGCCCAGCATTTGTCCAGACTACTGCATGCAGACAGAGCCTCCCTTTGTCCCCCAAAAACGCCACACGAGCCTGTGGCTGCCCTGCAGCCTTGCCCCAGCCCTGCCACCAACAGTTGCTGTCGGGAGGGCAGGGTGCTGGGTAGCACCTGCTGCCACCACAGCTGCAGAGAGACCCCAGCTTTAGGGGGTGGAAGGATCTTGCAGGCAATGTCAGGTTTGCAAAACTGTCTGCGGGGCAGGGACTGTGGGATGTGGAGGCACCAAGGGGGATGGAGATCACAATCCCTGGGATGCTGAGCCGGTTGCAGCAGTGGAACCTACGGCAGCCCAGTCTCAGCTTGTCCTGCAGCATTACCGGGCAGGCGGTTATCTTTGGCTGATCCCAAGTTATGTGGGAAGGCCAGGCTTGGAAAGCCCTTGGTCCCACGTGCTCTCTGTCCTCTGTGCCAACAGTCATGGGACTGGGGCACTCAGGGAATTCCAGCCATGCCCAGGTGAACAATGCAGGGATGGGTTCCAACACTGCTGCAGCTGGCACTGATCCACTTCCTCTGTGGAACAACACTCCTCAGCTGGCACGACAAGGACCTGGCCTTGCACCCTATAGTCTGAGAGGGCTGTGGATGGGGAAGTGACATGGGGACATGAGCCATGAGCATGCTGCAGCAGGAATATCAGGGGATGTTTTTGAAAGGAAAATGAAGTTTGCGTCCTAATACTTGGGTTTTTCCTGGAAACCACATGTCCTCAATTGGCATTGTTTTTATTGGGCAGTTATAATTTTCTCAGGTTGTCTTTTCTATTTTTCAGGTGGATAGGAAGCTGTGTATGATTGCAATGAGAGCACTCAGTCATGTGCTGGAAAGGCACGTTTGACATGCAGTGCCCATGTCAGCTCTTGAGCTGTGCATGCCAAAGACTTGATTTTGGGTGTGCTTGAAGTGTTGTATGTAGAGAGGGAAAAAGGGTGATACTGAAGGGGGTGTGCTGATGGAACCCTCTCCCAGTGACTGCATCATGCTGGGCTGGCGACTGGAAGCTGGAGCAGTGGGACACCCTGGGAGGTGCAGCAGAGGCCGGCTGCCCTCCTTCACTGCCATCTGCTCCTCGTTATGCAAACACGGCACCGCCTTGGGGCTCTGCTGAGCTCAGTGTAGCCCTTGTGGGTTGACCCAGTTTTGGGTGCTGTCTGGTTATTTTTGGGGGGATGAGCTGAATTCCTCTCTCAAAGCAGCCGGTGACTCCCTGCCCACAGCTGTCCCTGGCTGCTGTGGAGCGGGTAGGCTGTGAGCTGTCCCTCCTGCCACAGCCCTACAGGAGATACCCAGCACCACTGGGGATCCAGGCACTGGAGATCTCTAAGGCAGGCGTGGTTACAGGGCAGTGCAGCCAGTGCATCCCAGCCAGGATAGCATTGGACTATACATTCCTTGCAGCTAGCTGAGCTCTCATTTTTTGAGGATTATCTGTCTCCCCAGTCACCACTGCAATCCCTGTAGCTCCCTGTTCTGTCCTGGAACTGGCTGGCCTTGGGCATGAACGCATCATGTCTCCTTTGGGAATCTGCTCCTCCCCGGGGCTTGTGCTTGCCACGGCTTGTTTATTCTCTCCCACAGAAAGCACAGCTGAACTGGGCCTATGTCTGGCTGCTTTGATTTCAGTTCTTTGATAATAATAATAATACAAATAATACTACTACTAATAAACTCTTCATGCTAAGTGGGTTATCCCCATCCCTAACAGCAGGACATGGTGCTCCTCTCCTGGCCTGGAGAGGATTGGGGGGCTCCCCTGCAGCTCCCTGTCCTGTGGGCAGGGAGATGATGGTGCTTTGGAAGAGCAGATTTGGCAGCCTATGGGGGAACTCCGCCTTGAGTTCTCTAAAAGCTTTGAATTAAGGATGCTTCAGTGTGTTCACAACCCTTGGTGTGTCTAGACAGAAGATGGGTGCTGTGGGGAGAGGGAGTTGCTGACTAGGACCTTTTAAGGGTTTCCCTTTTACCTGCTGGATCCCTTCTATCACAAAAGCCCCCATGTGTTGGCGTCCTGAGTATGATGCATCATGGTCCACATGAGCTGAGAGAGGAGGCCGTCAGGCTCCCTGCCCACCCTGCTGATCCCTGTCCCCACAGATCCTTTTGCATCACCCGCTGCTTAGTGCTGAGGGTAAGCAGCTCTGGCTGAAAAGGGGCCCTTTGTGTCTCGGCCGTGAAATCCGGCTCCTGGAGTGCACGGGAAGGCTTGGTCTGCCTCGTGACCCTGCTGCTGGCTACCCTACTTACTGCCTATGCCTTGGCTGGCTTTTCTTTTGGGGTCTGTGTGGAGGGACATGATTTGGGGCATGAACCCTGCCCTGGCCCTGGCAGTGTCAGCCGGTGACCCTTGAGGACTCCCCAGGCATCGACCCCTGTGCAGCCCCTGGAAATGCTCTCCTGCCTGTGCTGCTGCCTCTTCCCAGCTGGCTGCCCGGCACAAGGGCCTTTTGTTCCTCCTGCCTCTTCCCTGTGCCCTCTCCTGCTCCGTCCCCATCCCATCCTCTGGAGACCCCTAGCCCCCTCCCCACACGCTTACAGCCCCCGTGGGCGCCTGTGCTCAGCCCCATGGGGGAGATGCGCTCCTTGGAGCATGCGCCCGTGCCTCTCCCCAATCAATGGCAATAATTTTATTGGCATGACAAGGTAGCCGACGGTTGCCAAAGTGAATCCATCAAATACCTCTTGGCGGCTCCCCACCCCCTCGAGAGCTCTCGCTGGAGTCGTTAAGCTGTTTTAATCAAGGTGGAGGCTGGAGAGCAGGCGTGTTAAGTGGATGGGGTGGTGGGGAGGGGGCGGCGGAGCCTTCCTGTCCCCGTGCTCGTGGCAGGGAGCGCTCGGCATCGCCCCCTTGGTGCTCAGCAGGAAGAGGCCCTGCTCGCCGGCGTTGGGCTTTGTTGCGCCGCCCAGTTCTGAACAGGATGTCTTATTGTTGGAGGAAACAATTAGAAATTCATCGTGAACCGCTGGCCTCTGGGATCTGCCGGGGCGGCGAGGCCGTGACTCCAGGCAGCTGCCAGCTTCGTCCTGGGGTGACTCCTGGAGGGGAATGCCTCTGGGGTTCCTGCTCCTGCCTCTGCCTCGTGCAGGATGGATAGGGATGAACATTTCCAGGCTCCTGGCACTCCGAGGGATGCTCCAGCATGCTCATACAGCCTTGGGGAAGGAGAGGAGGTGTCAGGGACTCACTGCCCTCAAAGCCCACTCCCTCCACCCTCCATGCCCGCAGGCTTAGGGACTCACAAGCCGCAGCTCTCTTTCTTCTTTCCCCCCATCTGCTCTGCTCTCCATGTAAAGCCGGCAGGTGAGGGAGGCCTGGGAGCCTGGCACCCGGCCAGCCGGGAGGCAGCAGCAGCCAGCCCCGCTCCAACCTTCGCTGCCGAAAGCGCTGACGGTGCAGGTCTCGCCGCTCCCCGGCGCCGGGCGCCCGCAGGCAGCCGTGTGCCTCGCCCCCATCCATCACCCGGGCGCCCTACGGCAGCGTGGCTGCTGGACTTTACCGGTGTCAGGCAAGGTGACTTTTGGGCAGCAGCGCCTTGTGAAAGTCAGAGGAAGCTCGGGGATGAAGGTGGATCCCAAAGATCCTGTGTCTTCAAAAGGGATACCAGCTGCAAACCTGGCTTCTGTAATCGCTCTGTGAAAGGGTTTGAGGGCAAAACGCTGCTTGGCAGCCCCTCAGGACGGGTTGGTGCTGCCCTGCAGGGGAATGTGCAGGAGCTGGAGGGTCCGTGCCAGCCAAACACGGCAGCATCACCTTCACAGCTGGTCCCTGCAGACCATCCTGTGCCCTGGCAGGGGCTGCCACCCTGGAAGTGTTGTGGAAATAAGGTTGGGAAAGGAAAATCAAGAGCCTGCAGGGTTTTGTGACTGTGCCTCGCTGGTCTTGCCCCTGTTATTGCAGGGCTCTGTAAGGCATTGGTAGCCATGGCTTTGCAGTTCTGGGAAAAAAAAGGCAAATGAGCGATCTTTAGGGTCGTGGATGGGGAGGGACAGATGAGCGATCTTTGGGGATCATTTGGGTCGATGCTGAGCCCCCATAACTGTTTGGATCACACTCATTGGGGGCTGTTGTTAGGAAAAGGGGTGTATGGACTGGCTGGGGCCAGCAGTGAGCAATGGGTATTCCCTCCTAGCTGGTGGGGTTGGTTTGGTTGCTGAAGCGTGAAGCTGAGCATTTTCTTCTGCATCTCTCCGCTGCTGAAAGCAGGGCTGTGGCCCCTGTCTGTGACCTCTATTTTTCTGGGAAGAGTGGGAGGACGACTCTTGCCTTGGACTGTGCCTCCTGCTGGGGACCTCTGTGGTGGCCCCAAGGGGACAGGGCAGGGGGAAAAGCCGCCCCATTAAAATGGAAATAAGCTGGGAGGGCCCAGCTCTGTTGGATCACTCCTTGTTGGAGCCGTTGTGCCTATTCACTGGCTAACTTTCACAAACACTGACTAATTTAGCTTTTCAGGTGAGAGAATGGCCCCTAGTCCCACCAAAGGGAGCATGGGAGGATGTCCTGGCTCATCAGGAAGGCAACGGTTTGGGAGGTAGGGACTGTCGGTATGCCTGGTGTGAAGGGGCAGTGCTGGTGTCCTGCTTTGCCTTTGTGCAGGCCCATTAACCCAGATTTAATGGTGCCTTAGGAATTTGCCCTGAGCCCCTGGCCTGCTGGAGGAGGGAGGATGTGTGCTTAGCAGGAACTCAGGCAGCTCCAGTGTTGTGTGGGTCTCTTTGTGTTCCAGCCCTGCCTCAGGTAGAGACATGACCGCGGGGAAGGTCAGGTATCCTCATGAGCTGACCTCCCTGCTTTTCCCTTCTGGGCTGGGAGGAAAATCCATCATAGATCAAGAGCAAGGTGAAGGTGTGGTATGGCACTTGGGGATGCAGGATGTGGACTCCAGCTGCCCCTTAGTGGCTGCTGGATCCTGTAATCCATCTCTGAGACTTTGATACATGGGTGGTCATTTGTCTCCAAGTCCAGGTGGGGATGGTGTCAGTCCCAGGCTGCTTGGAAGAGCTGCTGTTTCGCCTCTTGTTGTCACCTGCCCTTGTTAATTATAGACTTTTCTGAAGTGGAACAGGAGAAAGGATGCTAATGGCAGGCTGGTACTGATGGGGAAGGCAGCAGAAAGGTGCTGCATGGGGTCAGTATTGTGGGGTGAAATAGGAATAGAGGAGCTGGGGTGGGTGCTGGGTGGTGCTGAGGGTGCAGACCCCTGGGACAATGTCCCTGTTTCTCTTTGGTGCTTTTCCTGGATGACCTGTGTTACCAGAGCTGATCCTGGCACCTCCCTGCTCTTTGTGAACCCATGGACCAGCCACCAGCATGAAATCTCCCCGTGGCAGTGAGAGCAATTGTCTACATGGGAAGCAAGTGGGAAAGTTTTATTTAATGGATGCTTAGTTCTTTTAATGCCATTTAGCAGCTGGAGAGAAGGAAGAGAGCCAGTGCTGTGTGACAAGCCGGCTCTCTGCAGACAGAGAATGGGCTGAAGTAGTGGGGAGCATCCCTACAGTCTGGCAGAGAAAGGCAGGATAATGTGATAGTGCTTTAATTTGTCCATGCTTTGTGCTCTTGAGGGCAGCATCGTTTGGTAGCTTTGTACTGGGACAGATCTGGCATGACTGGGGTGCTCGTCCCTGGGATGCAAGGAGGGGTTCTGCTGGTAGAGCAGGTGCTGGGGAAAGCAGCTCCCTCCCACCATAATCCCTGTATGGGCAAAGGAAGCAACGCTGGGCTGAAAAAAGGCAGCGTGGTTTTATTAGCTACAACCCTAATGATGTATTTTGGATTGCTCTCCTGCGTGGATAAAAATTGCCAGTCCTTGAATGAAGGGGAAATAAAAAAGTGTCTCTGACCTTGAAGCTGTTCGTTCACTTGTCTTCATTTCATTCCCCTTGGCTGGGGATGCAGGTCAGTTTTGGGTCCTATTTATAGTCTGCTTCGTTTGGTGGTTTTCTTTACAAAGCGAAAGGTTGTCACCTTTGTTTCTGATACTGCAGAGAAGAGCTGCTCTAGGGAAAAGGAAGAATAAATGAGAAATTTCTCAGAGTGTTCCTGTATGCGGCAAAGCCTTGTAATCTGGAAAGATCAAAAAGCCCTGGACTGCCTACCTGAGCTCCTTGTGTGGAGGTAGCCAGGGTCCATGGTGCCTTGAGAGATACGGGGTGGTGCTTTTCTGTGCTGGCCAGTGGCTCCTGGGGCTGGTCAGAGCCTTTATTTGTACCAAAACAGAGATAGTTTCCCTTTCCAGGCAGCTTGGCTCATGTCTCCACATCTGGCATGGTTGGCTTTTGTTGAAACAACATGTGGGCTTGATTCTTCCCTTCTCCTACCCCCATGAAGGAAGCTGTGACTGTGTTGTCCATCTTCACTGAAGCCACATATCCACAGGAGCCCGACTGCTGAAGTTGAATCCCCTGCCTGTGCCTACATCTCCTCTTCCAGCCCTGTCCCTGACAGACAGACTCGTTGAAACAACAAATGTTGCCATAATTTAATTTTCAGGCAAACAGTAGTCCGGGGACAATGTTAAATTCATGAAACTGGCTTAATGCGATGACATTTAATGAAGCAATTTGTGCGCTAGCGTGGCTGTTCGTGGCTCTGGAGTAGTGGGGATGCTGCTCCACCCTGCTGGGCAATCCCTCTTTGGGAACAGACTGGGAAAGGTTGGTGCTCCAGGGTAAAAGAAGGGGGGTTGTCCCGCTGCCCTCCAGGCTGTGTGTGCTCTTGTGGTGCAGCTTTCCTGCTGCTTCCTGATGCTGCTGCAGTGTGGGCTGGGAGCTGGTGGGTCCAAGCTCCGTGGTTTGGCCTGAAGGGAAGGGTTGATTAAAAATGTTTTGGAGCAGTAGGAGACTTGTCCTCTGCAGCCTCTGCTTTCCTTGGACTTTTCCTCCCTCTGTCTGGAGTCCTGGAAAGGTTCTTTGAGCCCCCACTCCCTTCCTTAGTGGGCCAGATTGAAGCCTCAAGCCCTGTAGCACCCCATTTCCCATGCATGCAGTGCTGGCTCTTCCCTCCAGGGCCTCCCTGGGTTGCAGTATCCCATGGGTTGTTAAGAGGCTGTTCCCTTTGGAGCAAGAGTTAGGAATTATGTTGCTCTGGGAGAGCCCAGGCTTGGCTTTGGGGGATTTACTGTTTGTAAAGCGGGTGAGAAGAGGCAGTATGGAGGGTGGAGAGACTGGCTGCTTTCTCCCGGGGTGGATTGGATTTGTGCCATCCCACCAGCATCCCTTGGGCATCCTGGCACCAGCAATGCGTGGGCTTCTGCTGTGTCCCAGGAGAGGGTTCCCTGCCGTTTCTTTCTCCCCTTGATTGACAGAGCCCTGTAGATCTTAATTACGTGCCGGCATCCGCAGAGCAAACCTGGTGCTGCTGTAGCTGGAGGCTTAATGCTGGTAATGCTGCTCCATGGGCAGGCAGTTCCCAAGGTAAAGGGTTTCCTTGCATTTCTAGGGACAACTTGTGGTGTTTGCTGGATATGATGGACCACCAGAGCTGTGGGAGTGGGAGCTGGACTAGTGACTGGTGAAGGGAGGATGTTAAGCGTACATGGGATTTTGGTGTGGCTGTTCTTCAGTGGAGCCCAGGGAGGAGGGGGCTGGAGACACTGGGTATCACTTCCTTGGAGAACCCCACGTCATGTGTTCCACCTTGAAGGACACAGTATCTATATATATCCAGCAGCAACCCTCCCAGCAGCAACCCCAATCAAAACCTGAGCTCTACCAAACTCATGTCACTGCTGATGCTCTTCCCAAGCAGGACTTAAAACCAAATTTTTACTGAAAGACAGCCAGATCCTTCTGAGGATGGTTTTTGGGCTTAGCAGAGGTGTTTGTGGGCAAGCTTGAGGTGTGTAGAGCAGTTTGCAGTACTGCTGATCTTGGTGCCTGGCTGTTCTCTTGTTCCCCTGACTTCTTGCTTTCCATTAACAGTGGTCAAAAATTAATTGGTAGTTGTTGAGCAGAATGCAACTGAAAAAATTATTGGAGGAGAATATGATGCAGTTTGATGTGTGCACGTGTGTGTGTCTCTCTCTTTCTACATATGTATTTATTTTTCTGTGAAAGTTTCTAGAAATAGGTCCATGTCTTGGCCAGGGTGACTGCATTTGTAATTAGCTAAGGAAAATGGGTGTCTTGGTGATAGCCACACAGAAATGCTCAGCATCCCTGGCGAGGATGTTGGAATGTGGGACCTCGGAGGCATCTAATACTGGCAGCTTCCTTGGCAGAGGGAGGGGAGCAGCCTCTGTCCCCCTGGATGGAAACACTGGATCAGGCTGGGCTTACTGCCACTAGCCCTGGTTTTCTGGGGGAGGGTCATGCTTGTGATGGTTTATTTGAGAACTAAGCAAAGTCCTTTAAAAATACCCAAACCCATGAAAACTGCACCTTGCATGCATGGCTTGTGCCAGCTGATCCCCACCCTGTGTGAGGGATGGGAACTTCCCAAACTGAATTCTCCCTTTATTTCTCCAGGATTACTCCGTGTTGCTGTCCTTTTCTTTCTGGTATGTTTATGAGGCTCAAGGGATCTTGTTTTTTGCTCAACATTTAAAATTAAAGATGTGTTTCTAGTAGGTGAGATAAACACTCCCTGTCTCAGCTGGGGGTTTCCTTCCTGCTTCTCCCTCCCTCCTCAAATCTGCTGGTGGGAAAGTGTGAGCCTGTGGCTGGAGCACTTAACCTGGGAATGAGATTCCTGGGCTCTCCCAGGGGCATGAGTCAGCTTTGATGCAGGATGTGTGAGCTTTGGCTTCTTCCTCCAGTGGCTTCTTACTTTGAAAGAGGGAAAAAAAAAAAAAATGCTGCCTTTGGCATGGAGATGGAGGAGCAGGGAATGGGGAGGAGTAAATGTGCTTGCTTGAGCTTCAAAGTGTGGTTCACCTTGGTGTCCAAGGGCACACCATGTGGCAATGTGGTGCTGCTGCCCATCTGCAGGTGTGCTCCTGAAATTGTGGTAACTCAGTTGTATGGCAGCATCAGCATTTCTGATTGGAGGCAGGGCTGGCACAGCCTGGGTTGGCACCCACCACCTGTGGTCCCTGCTGGTTTTGCTGCTTGGCGTGCCTTGAGCATGTCCCCCTGCTCTTCAGCCACTCATCCCAGAGATGGAGCGCGTCTATGTCCCACCCTTCATGGAGCCCAACATCACGACTTGCCTTCCCTTCTGCAGCCTCATCCTTCCAGAGCTCATGCAGTTGAGGTTGTCCTTGCCCATTGCCTGCTCACCTGGGATACTGAAATAAGACTGGGCTTTATTTTGGAAATCGGAGTGATGAAGAGCATCCAAACTCCCCGAGACCTTATTTGCCTGGGTGGCTGTTGACGCCTCCCTCCTGGGACAGAAGAATCTCTACTCATCTCTGCTTGGCTTTGGTTCCCCCTTGCATGTGCTGTCACACTTGTGTGTGCATCCTCACCACTGTGCTGTGAAAGCCTTGGCTAGAAACCCAGCCAAAATCTCCAAGTATATGATTTTTCGGCTGAGACTTGGCCCACTGTGCATTTCTGAGTTGAAGCCAGAGGTGACACCTCATACCTGAGGACCAGAGGTATTTTTGCAGTATCTACTGAACTCCAAGTCCTGCCCTCAGTGTCCCTGCTATGGGTGGCAACTCACTGGTCAAAGCTGTTGAGTCAGAACTGTTGTTTTTGACCCCTCTAACCTCCTTAATTCTGTTTATGTCGAGACCAGGGAGAAACAGAGAGAGAGCTAATGTTTTTTTTAAATAGCTTGCGAGTTTCTGGTGTTGTTTTTCATGAGGAAAATGATAGTTGTATAGAGACAATTAATTGGAGGAAAAGTTTCTGGTAATAAATGTCAAGAATGTTTCAAGGGTGGTTTGGATAAAATACACTTTTTTTTAAAGCTTCTCAGCAAAACAAAAGCCTTACCCTATTTTGAACCTTGCCAAAGACAAACAACTACAAAACTTCAATTTTATTTTTTTTTGTGTGTGTGTCTGTGTAACGTTTAAGTGCTTTTTTCCCTGCTCAGCCTGTGCTCCTTAAACAAAAGCATGTGTTTTCCTGGCGTAGCTCCCTCGAGGCAGCTCTGTTGGAGTGGAGGGCAGGGGCTGTGGAGGTGATGGCTGTGCAAGTCCAGGCAAGTCCTGGTTTTTGGCAGGCGCTAGAGTTCTCCCTTTTGCGGGGTGGAGGGGGGCCGGAGGGGAGAGGGGAGGGAGGGCGTGGTGGATTGTGGGCAGTTCCCTTCTCCTGCCTACATTGCCCAGTTCTTCTCTGTGCCAACCCTGGGTGGTGATGCCTGCAGCCAAAAGGAGGAGCAGTCCTGAGACGTGTGGAGTACTTTGATATCCCAGGGCAGAAGGTGATAAAGGAAAGAATTAAAGTTTCAGAATGATGTTAGAGCCTTGGCTGCCTCTCCTGGAACAGCTACTGCCTGCGGCTTGTGGGCTGTCGGTAACCCCGCTGTGCCTCTTGCTCCCTAGAGCTTGGGGAGGTTGGCATGGAAAAACTGACATTTTATGGGGGAGGTGATTTCCTAGTGGGGATGTCTGTTTCTGTGCATGGTCTGAAACATCCCTGGGGTGCTGTGGCTGTGTGAACCTGCCAGGGAGCTCTGCTCACCCCGGAGTGGTCGAGCCCTGCTGTGTGCTGCCTTCCAGCCACAGCTATACCTTTGGTCCCAGCTGTGGGGTTCAGTGCTGGTGTGTTTTTCATAAAGGCTCTTAATCACATACAGGATGTTTCTGTTTGTTCAAGCAATGAAATCACACAAACAACCCACCCCCAGTTTGGCTTTCACAGAGCATCAGCTGCTCGACCCAAGTTGTCGGCAGAGCCGGAGCAATCCTCCCCTCTCTTCCTCCAGCTCTCGACCCAGCAGTGCGGCAAGAGCGTGCCTTTCATGTTGTGGACATGCCCTGGAAGGCCGCCCGCCCAGCACTGGGGACAGATTACATCAGGGTTGGGAGCTGGGGCTGCCTCATCACTGGGGTGCTTGACTGAGGCAGCAGCAACATCTCGTGGGAGCTGGCAGAAAGGCTGGGACACCTCAAACCGGGACCAGCCCTGAATTCTGGGGGCTCTGTTGCAGGCAGGCTGCTCCCCAGACCTTCTCTTGAGAGGAGCATGGTGGTTTTTTGGGTGGGTAGGAGGTGAGTTGCAGGCATCTTCTTGTTCCTGGGCGCTGGGGTTGTGTATTCTTGCATTACCCCAAGTACTCAGTCCTGGATGGGGACATCACGAACCTGCCACTGCATCATCATCTTTTGCTTTGGGTTTTGTCCTTCGGAGTATTTAGCAGAAGGAGAACAGGAATGCGTCAGGGTGGATTGAAATAAAAAAAACACCCTGACTTTTCTCACTCCTGTTGCGTGCATTGGTCCCATGGCTGTCGTTTCCATGGTAAAGCAGCAGGCCCGTAACCCAGCCCGCCCTGTGCTCCTCAGCGTTTGGAGGAGCAAAAATCCTCGGAGATGACAAGAATAATTTAACGAGCCATTAACGAGAGTGGGGGAAAACACCGGAGGGGCTGGAGCAGGGTCGGAGTGGGGGCGAGGGGAGGCAGGGCTGGCTTTTGGCAGGGAGAGGGTCACGTTGGCAGCCTGCTCGCCTCGCCTTCGATGTGTTGTGAAGTTTTGGAGGTTGCTTGAAAAGTGTCTGGGGAGCGGTGGCGAGCCAAGCGGGCCGCGGGCCAGCTCACAGCTAAACATGTTGTTGTGTAAAATTGCAGTCAATTAATTTAAGACCTGCCAATTTCAACTGCAAAGCGCTAGGAGGTTCTGTCAAGTTTTCAATGGGATAGAAAGGGGGAAGGGGAGATTAGTTTTCAGCACTTGGACGGGCAAATAGTGATCCTCTGCTCAAGCCTGCAAAGCACCTCCTCCTCTCTCTGTGTCTTTTGCTTGCGGTAAACTCAGCCTCCACTGATGTTAAAAGTACTTCTGGTGAGTGCTGTTGGAGCTGAAATGGCTGAAGGATGTCACACAGAGCCTGGTGATCTGCTGATGACCATTTCAGGGCTCGGGGAAGCACTGGCTGCAGGGAGATGACCCACTCCCTTTTGACTTTGCAGTATTCCTCCTCCATAGTCTTGAGGGGAGTATCCCCTCTCTGGCATTCCCAAAGTGGTCTTCCCCAAACCTACTGATTCATGCAAGCCTGCAGGTCCTTGACATGCTGAGCAGTGTACTGGCTGTCTGAAATAGAGGAGGATCTGGAAAATGCTTAGGGCAGGCCCAAGAGCTGCTCTACATCCCCTGCGTGCAGCCCTGGAGGTCAGTCCTCACTCAGGATAAGATGCATAGGCTGGTACTCACCATGCAAGAAGACAACCTGGCCCAGATGGCCAGGTGGGCAGTGACTGAACCCCAAAAAGGCTTATCCTCCCCATTTCATGTGGCAGTGGGGTGGTGCTGCTCTGCACAGAGCCCATCTTTCTGGCTGTGCCCGCCTTCCAGCTACTCCCTGTGCCTGTTATCCTCTTGTGCTGCAGGAGCACAGCACCCCCAGTAATAGGACCTGGGTTGAAAACTTTGCTGAGGTTTTGCTCTCTTTACAGAAACTTCAATTTGAAAAGTGTTTCCTGGGTTCTGGGGGGATGTGTTTCTATGTGCATCTGCAAGCTGGCTTTTTTTTTTTCCTTTCTTGTTATTTTTTTCTTGTTTTACAGCTTAATGAAACTTCTGAGAAAGTGCAGCTCTGCTGTGAGTAAGAGTCATGAGACTGGTGGGGCGAGCTGGCTTTGGCTTGTTGAGGGTTGAGCTCCTTCTTGGGGCTGCTTGAGCCTGAGACTTGAGCCTCAGCTCTTCCCTGTCCTTATCCCAGCTTGCTTTGCAATCCATAAAAACACTGTACCTTAGATTTACATACATATGTTCATGCATCTTTCATTCCTGTGGCCTTACACTGGGCTTTTGCTGTCACCTCTGCAACACGGCTCTATGTCCCCATCTCCAACCACTGTTGCTTTCTGTTTTGTCATCAAAGGGTGTAAATCCACTTCTCCCAGACTCCTGGGGCTCAGAACCAGCTGTGTACCCCACCTTGGGTTTGTGCTTTTCTGAGCAAGGGCTTTGTGCTTTTCTGTGTAAGGCTTTGCTCAGCGCTTGTGTGTGCGATGGAGCTGCTGCACGTCCCTGCAGGCCTGACTGGCTGCTCCTTGTTGCTGGCAGGAGAGGGGATTTGGAGGCAGGTCCCTCTAGAGCCAGGCTCTGCTGCTTAGGCACTGCTGTCTGCGGACTTCCCCAGAATATATTAAGCGTAATTTCCTCCTGCTTCACCGGAAGCTTGTTAATATTTCACTGGGGCACAGGGGCAGACTGCAAAGCCCACACTTCAAAGGAGTGCAGCCTTCAGCAGCTCTGGGGTTAGCTTTTGCTTTTCCCAGCTCTTGCTATAACTTGTTCTGTGGTTTTGAAAATAGGTTAAAAAAACCCAACCACCCAGCTTAGGAGAAAGCCCAGGTAAAGCCCACCAGGCCTGCCTGTCCCTGCCTTGCTGAGCCAGGCTGTGGCTCTACTGTCTGCTCAGCTCCACTCTTCCTGCACTGACATTTGGGGAAAAAAATTGTAAATTCATGTCTGGATGCTTTGTGAGCCCACTTGGGTTTCAAAAGGCTGGGAGGAACCCAGTGCAGCCTGGATGTGTTCTGCTGCTGCCAGCATGGCTTGTGGATGGGCTGATGTGGGTTCCCCTTCCTTAAGAGGAAATTTTTGGGAATGACTTTTAGGGAATTACTTTTGCCTGATTCTGGACTCCACAAATCGGAGCAGGATTGGCCCTCCAGGAGCAATAACAGAAGAATTACTGCATTGCATGGGCGTCTTTATGTGTTTTTTAAACTGTGCCTCCTAATTATAAATAATGGCTGTGATATGAGATATGATTATGATGGATGGTGATTCTGTATTCCATGTGCATTAGCGGCTTTAACCTTGCTGGGGTAATTATGTCTCATTTCAAATTCTGATACTATTTATTTGAGGTAGGGGACTGGGAATTTAATTTCTACTGCTCTGTCTTTTAGTATTATTATTATTTGAAAAGGATACCTTTGCAAAATTGTTTTTTAATCATTCCCTCCAGTTGGCAGCACCAGTTTATTAATATTTTCAGTGCCCATGTGGGGCTGTTTTGGAAATGTTTGTAAGGATAGATATTTTGGGGGAATGTGAAGCTGAGGGCTGATGTATAGCAGAGGAGCTATTCCTGCAAGACACCAGTGTGCACCCCGCAGCTTCAGTCTTCTCAGAGCAGCTGCCTTTGGCACCGGCTGCTGCTGACCCACATGTCTGCCAGCCTGGGCTCCCTCCTCACATGAGGTCCCTGGAGGTCCAGGAAAGGCTGAGCCATCGTCCTGCCCACCCCTCACCATCTTCGATGGCACGTTTAATTAAAAACCGCATCAACCCGAAGATTGTGCACGTGGTCCTTAATCAGTTTGAAGTCTCTGTGAGAATAAAGTAATTATACTACTCGTTTGGTTACAGTAATTAAAACTTTAATTAACATAATTTCCCACCCCTTGGCCTCCCTTTACAGATATTCAGGCATTTGATGGGTCTGTGCCAGGGTTGCATCTTGGGATAAAGCTGTTTATCCGGGTGCTGTCTGCCTGTCCCCATCTCTGGTACCTCCAGCACCAGGCTGGTAAGGTCCAGCTAATCTTGACCCTGGCCCAGATCTCTCCAGGCTGTCAAGTGTCAACTGCATTCCTGTGTGGGAATGCTCCATTGCCAAGGTGCTGGCAAGTCCTGGTGGGTAGCAGCTCCACTAGCTCCACTTGAGATCCCCTGTAAGCACTGAGAATGGTGGAGAGGGTGGTAGGTGTTCCTTGAAGATCTGAGAATTTAGTTTTGGATGTGGCATGTGGTCTGGTCTAGTCTTAGCAAGAGCTGGATTTTCAGAGAGCAGCCCTGCATTCACAGGAGGAATTTGTTAAGGAGACAGCCAGGCTCTTCTTTTCCCATTGCTTGGACCTGCAAGAGCTGAGGTCACAATGATTTGTGGCCGAGTGCTATCACACCTGGAAAGCTCCGGGTGGGCTCCAGCCCCTCTGTGCCCCATTTTACCCCCTTGGGTAAAGTGTGGCCACACCACCCTGTGGTCAGTGATGGACTCTGTGTTGGCCAACAGGACCTTGTGCTCCCTGAGAGCCTGCAGAAGGGATTGCTGCCTGCAGAAGCAGAGGAGGGAGTTCTGCATCGGTTCCAAAGGAAATCCACGCTGTGTAAAACCTGAGCTCTTAAATATCTTGAGCAGCATCCTTAGGGAAAGCAATGTCTATATTTAAATCTTCTCAATCTCTCCTTCGAAATTGCTCTGATGCACAGACTGAAGGGCCTAATTTCCATCCTGGTTTTAAACAGGGACCCCACTGCAGACAAGTGGTTTTCTTTGCTCCGAGTTCTACATGGTGGGGAGCCATGGCCCCGTACCTTTTCCTTGGCTTTTTGGAAATGTGTAGAAGGGTCTAGTGTAGCCAGGGATGTGGCTCTCTGCGTTGGAAATGGTGTAGGAGGGCCAGAAGTTTAGAGTATGGGAACGAAATACTAAAATGTGAACAAAAAGGAAGATCAGGGAATTCAGCATCAAGAGCTCAGGCTGGAGTGAGTGAGTGAGAGCGTCTAAGTCTGTTGCAAGCAAAATATTTGCAGGCACTCTGGTGTGCTTACTGTGAAGCCAGGCTTAGCTGGCTGTTATCACCAGGATCACTGGCCATGGAATGTTGGAGGATTTCTTCTCTAATCTTGAAAGTGTTTGTGTTTGGAGCAGGGACTGTTTTATGAGGAAAGGCAGGACCTGGAGTTTTGATTGTGGCATGCTGATAGTGGAGCTGTTGATCAGAAAAAGGTTTAAAAAAGTGTGGCTGTAACTTTCTGTCTACTCCTGATGACATGGGTTGCATTCTCATGTAATGTATGGTTTTGTCATTGAATCTGTAAGAGATTCTGCATGCCCAGTCCTGCTGCCTGTGCTGACTCTTAATATTTAATGTCACTGTGCCCTGCGATATTTAGACCCTGATTGTTTATTGCTTATCAGCTTCTCCTGAGCAGTCTGTTGTGATTTGTCCATGGAGATAAAACACCAGTACAGCCCAGAGCTGCAGTAAAAAGAGGACTGATGGGTAGGAAAGGATCAAAGCTGGTGTTAAATGGGTGAAGCTGAATCCCCCATGCTATTGGTGTTGTCCTTCTCCTTCTGTGGAGATGAATGTGCAGTGGATTTTGTTCCTGTTATAGTCACCTTGCTGCAGGAAATGGCTTTTGGCTCTCCTGCTGTGGAAATAGAAGCTGAATGAGTGGGGGACTGGGATGGGGGTGCAGAAGGTGTTGGAATCTGGTGGATGGGTAAATCCAGACATGAGCCCTTGTGCCTGCACAGACAGCCCCACTGAAACAGGGGTTGACTTGTGCTGAATCTGTGTGTGGGGCTGCTGGAGTGGGCATGGGATGGGAGGGGAGCTGACCATGGGGAGTACCCTGAAACAGATCCCCCCTGGGGAATGTCCCTCTACAGCCTCCACTCTGTGGGCTTTTCCTGCCACTGGCTCCTCTGTTTGCAAGACCAATGGCCCCTGCCTAGTCCTCAGGCAGCTCCTTTCTCGCTGCTATGTTGTTTAGGGACCAGGAAGGAAAAAGCTATTTTCCTGGAGCCGAGAGGGGAGGAGGGATCCAGCTGATCTCCAGCTGTGCTGCAGCCCTGGGAGCTCATACTTCCTCCCTGACATGTCCCTGGTGAAGGCCTGTTACCGCCTCCCTGCCTTTTTTCCCTGGAAATGGGGCAGTCCCCATTCCTCTTCTCAGGTAGCAAGGCTTTGAGCCCCTGGCTACAGGCAGAGACTTTGCCTGATCATCACTCCATGTCCCAAGTGGGCAGGATGGTGAGGATGGTGAGACAAGCCTTTGGCATTCATGTTGGGGTTATCTTGGTCTGGTTGCTTATCTGGGTAGAAGCTGAGGGAAGCTCAGGAAAGAAGGCTTATGCTGCCCTGTTGAGCTAAGCAACATCATTAAGAGGTAAATTATTTGGATTTGCAGAATAAACAGCAATTTCTAAGCTATGGAGAGGCTGGGGATGATGGCTCTGGGTCTGCTCTGCTTGCTGTGATGGGCTGTGTGTCAGGGGGAGCCAGTAGCCAAGGGTTTGGGCTGGTCCCCATGTGATCTCTGGAGGAGCCAATGCCTTGGCAGTGGAAGAGATGGTTTTTGTCTTGAAAACTAAGTATTGAGTCCTTCAGGTGAGAGCTTTCTCCCCAGGGCCTTCTCTGGAAGGTTTAGGTATTAACTCGCCCCAGGCTGGTCACGTGCAGCCTGAGTCCTGTGGGAGCTGGGCGGGTGACACATTGCCATGGCTTCATTCATGCCTTTCTTGCCTGGGGCTGCTGAGACTCTTGGGATGCCTACAGTAATTAATGAACGGGAGAAAAAATAATCCAGTATTTCTATGATGTGCTCTGCCCTTGACTGTTGTCACCCAGGGCTTTATTTTTACATGCAGAAGAACAGTGGGATGCAGAGAGGAGATCCCTGTTGCATTTTGCTTTGTGCTCTTCCTGCCCTTGCCTTACATTTTGCAAGGCTAAAATTCCTTCTCCACCTGTTACTGGGCTTTCCAGAGCTCCCTCCTTTCTTCCCAAGGCTTGAGAAAAAGCAGGATTGTCTTACCTGCCTGTGCCCCTCTCCCTTGCAAGGGACATTTCTGTGGTGGGATGTGGTGCGGGGGTTTCACTGGATATTTTTGCTGGAATGGGAGCAGGCACTGTGTTGCTGGAGGTACAGTTTTGAGATGCTCTGTCACTCCCTCCTTGGGGAACTCATGCCCTGGCAGTTGCTGTGCTTCCCCCAGGGACACCCTGGAATTCCTGTCAGTTCTCTTTAGCCTCGGAGGCAGAGCCCTTGCACGGCATCCAGATTGTGCAGGGTTGGTGGCTGCATGCATGCTCTGTGCAGAGGTTAAGTTGCACCACTATTGCTTGGCCAAGGGTCAGAAAAGACTGCCACCTTGCCAGGTCATAGCATCACATGGAGGGGTCCCTGGGGTCCCCCATCCCCCTTCCCTCGTGCCACTCAACAGCCCCCAGCAGCCGCAGAGCAGCACCTGCCCATTGATTTGTTTGTTGGGGGCCCCCTCTGACTGCCTCAGCCCTGAGCGATGCTGATTGGGAAATAATTGCAATAATAATAGAGATATTTTGCTCCTCAGTGACTAGATGATATGAACTGGGCTCTGAGCCAAGAGGGTTTTGAAGGGCAAAACTGAGAAATCAATGGCTCAAGACTGCCGGAGCTGCTGTGGGGCATAGGGCTAGGGGCTGGCAGGGATGGGACCTAGGACTTTATTTGGGATGAAAGTGGGGCAACCCACTTAAACCATCACATATTGTGTGGCTCGCAGTGGGAGCCTGTAATTCCTCCTACCACTTCATTGTGACTTCACCATCCATCAGTCTCTCTCGCACCTGGGTTTGACTCTGCCAAAGGTGCTTCTCCTGTGCATTATCCTGGCACTTGCTCCCTCTTTCCAACAGTTCAGTTTTGGTACAGAAAGATAGGAAAGATTTTTCTGACAGTGTCTTAATTCTGTCAAAATTGCTGGAACAGTGTGTTGGACTGTACTTCTCGTCCTGCTGATGGAACAATGCTGGCAGACCTGGTCAGGAGAGATTTTGGGAAGGTTTGCAGATGGTGAGCATGGAGCTGGTCAGTCTTATGCTGTGCTGCGTGGGCTGGTGCCGGTATAACTGGCTCTTCTGAGCCCACTTAGCATGGTGGAGCACCACTTGTGTGGGTGGCTGAACAAGAGGAAAAGATGGAAATGAGTTTAAATGAAAGGAAAAGGTGGTTGAGAAGTTTTGGGGAAGGTGTTGCTGTGTTTTGGGGGCCTGCTGGGCAGGGTTGCTGCCCTGCCTTCTTCTCTCATCTCTTTCCTATGGCAAATCCCAGTGCTTCACCCAGTTCCCACCCTACCTCCCAGAGAGGCACAGTGAGTGCATCTGTCCTCAGCCCACATGGCTGAACTCAGGATCCTGCCTGGCAGTAACACATGCTTTGAAACCAGCTGGGTGAACCTGTGTCACATCTGCCAGTGTCGGTGAGGTGCTGGATTTGTTGCTGAGTATTTGAACATTGATTTAGATTAAGTATCTCCTTGTTTTTTGCTTTATTGTACCAATATGATTAAAGTCCCCATATCCTCCTACTCAGGGGGATGTTGGGCCCAGCGCCACAAAAGCTGGGTGTGTACTTAATCCTTACCAAGTGAATGGGTTTCACTGAATGGAATCGGGCTGCTTACCTGTCTCCTCGGCAGGTTAGTGATGAGGCAGGAGCATCCCAGCCCTGTGTGAGCCATCAGAGAAACTTTCTCTTGCAGAAGTGGAGAGGCCAGAACCCAGCTGTGCCAGATTCGAGCAGCCTGCAGCTGCCTGGGCTGGCGGGGGGCATGTGTCTGGTCCTGGTGCATTCCTGTGCAGGCAGGGAAGGTGGCTGGGCTGGCAGGGAAGGTGGCAGGATTTCAGGGAAGGTGGCTGGCCAGCCAGCTGGGGGAGCAGTGGGGGCTGGGGGATCCGGGGTGTCAGCTGCCAGCCTGCCCCGCATAGCTGAGATGTTTCTGTGGGGCCCATCCTGTCATCAGTCCTGGGACAAGCCCCTGCAAGATGCATCCCCACAGCCCTGCCCTTGGCCTGCTGCTGGCTGTTTTACCATTCCACTGGGTGTCTGGCTCCTGCCCCTTGGCACAGAGCACCCGTAGAGTTAGCTCTGGTAAAGTGTGGCTGAGGCACTCCTAGTGGCAATTTCCTGGTTATCTGAGCAAAGCCAGAGGCAAATCCTTAGCACCTTGGACACCAAAATTTGGTAACCTGAAATACAGAGGGAGGGAGCAGGAGCCACTGCCTTACCCTCCTACTCTTGACCCCCAGCATGACTGTGTCCCTCTCTCCAGCAGTACCCAGCTCCCAGAGCTGTCCATGGGACAGATGATGCCATGACCCTGCAGCTGCTCCTGTCCCTGCCTTTTGCTGCACCTTTCTGGGTGAAGGGAAAAAGAGAATGTGTCTCCTTGGAGCAGCTGATCCAGGAATTTAATTTAAACCCTTTCCCTTCCTTTTGAAACTGGAGAGGGGTGTGTGTGTGGCAGCTGCTTGTCCAGGGGAAAGGCATGTGGAGGGGCAGCTGGTGTCCCTGTCCCCACTCTGTCTTACTGCCTTGGGGTGATTCCAAGCCATGTGCCTGGAGGAGCTGTGCAGGCTGACCCCCAAGGCCATCCCTTTCCCTCTGAGCCCCCCTGGCTGGATATGGAATGTGTCTTTTCCAGCTGTAGGCTTGTCAGAGTGGTGTTGTGTGACACTGTGCAGCAGCTGTCACCTCTGCCCTGGTGTGGTCAGGCTGTATAGGCCCTGTGCTGCCTCTGGGAGGTAGCCTCATGGCTTGTAGGGGCAGCTCTGCCAGGACCCACTCCTCTCCTGGTTATGTTTGGCCTATACTATGCCTTTTGGGTGGATGATACCAAAATCAAAGCAGAATGCTAGGGGTGTTCACACAGCCCTGCTCTCAGGGAGGGGATGTGCACCTGCTGAATCAGGTGTGGGAGCCTGGGACTTCCATGGTGCCTGAGCTGCGAGCACCAAAGGCCTTGGAAGGGTGAGGTTTCACTCCTGGGGCTGCACTCTACCCTCCACCATGACAATGCATCTTCCTCCTCCCAGCTCCGTGATGTGCTACAGAGCTGCTTACTGGTAAGGTGACAGGTCAGGAGGGGACCAGGACATGGGCACAGGTAGGGCAGGGTCCTCTTTCCAGCATCCTCTCCTCACAGCTGTGTCTTGCCCCTGCCTGTTTAATCTCTGTCCCCAGTGGATATCCTTGGGGCTGGGGAACTCTCTGCTTCCCTCAGCGTGTGTTGAGAGGGAAGAGGGGAGGCTTTGAAATGCACTCCCATAAATAAACCTTTCTTTCGCATTGCCTGTCAGTACCGTGCGAGCCCCGTGGAACTGGAAAGGGTCCCCGTGAAAAGGCTGCGGAGTGTGTTTCAGGCAGATAAGTCCCTGCCTTTGAAGTGTGGCAGGCGGGCAAAAGCGCCCTCCTCTTGTAGCTGCTGCCAGCCGCTGCGAATTAATCACAGCCCTGCACAGATAAGAGTACAAAGCCTGGCTGAGCACTTCTCCTGCCCGGAGGAGGGGTCTGCGGGGGACCGCTTGGGACCCGGGATGGAGGTTTGAGAGCCTGGAGGTGGGGAGATGTAAGGCTGGGGTGGGAGGGAAGACTGGCTGTGGGGCAGANACGGCTGTCTGCGAGGCATTGAAGAGCCCCCTCTTCTAGGTGCTGGGCTTAGGGGTGTCCCCTGTACGATTAGGTCTCTTGGGGACCTTCTCCGTGGGCCCCCAAAAATGTGGTTTTGGTCCTATGAGGAGCCAGTGGCCCACCCAAACACCTCCCAGACCCTGCACAGACTTCTGCTGGCATGTGTTAAATCCAAAAGCAGCCTTGGCATGTCTGCAGCTGCCTTCCCCTCTCCAGCTGTGCTTCCTCCCTCCCCACCTGGTGTTCCTGGCCCAGACTGAGCTGCAGCCCTGTCCTCCAGTGCCATCCTCCTCTGGTCTGCTGCCAGCTCTGGGTAGGTGCCAGGTCACGGCTGCTGCCCTGCGTTCCTCTCATTGCCTGTCTTTCCAAAAGTCAGCTCTGGGGAGATGCTCCTCTCTGCCTCGTGCCCATTGCTGGTGCCATAAGGATGTTGGGAGATTCTTCTCCTGGTGGTTGGCTGATCAGCAGTGGTTATGGCAGTGGGGAAATGCCTCCTCACCTGGATAAAGCCTGGAGGTCACCTTACCTAGGTGAGGAGCGTGCTGCCACGGAAGGAACTGTTTCTTAGCAAGGCGACATGTCTGCCTCCCCCAGAGCCTTGTATGGGATGGCAGCTCCTTTCTCCAGCCAAGACAAAGCCATCCCCAGGAATCCTCTCTGGATCTCTTGGGAGAGGACTTTGTGTATGTCCACCTGGGATGTGCAGCATGCAATCACTCATTACACCAGAGTTGCCAGGGGTTGGAGCATTGCACCCCATCCTTTCCCTCATCCTTCCTTTGACAGGGTTCTCAGCTTCTGGGGGTACAGGTCTTAAACCCCTCTTAGAGTGAAGTCATGCTGGGTGCTGGCCCCGTGGGGGTGGCCTCGTTGTTTGAGTGGGGAGGGTGTGCACGTGGGTTTCTGGCAGAGCAGCCTCTGGGCCTGCTTTGAGATGATTCACCCGAGCAGGGAGTTTATAATTTCATGCCTCTGGTCTTCCCCATGTACTTAACAAGACAGCAGCCCTTCAAGCCGACCCCTACTCCTTCTCCTGTGTCTCAGTACAGCCCCAGGAGCTGGTTGCCCCTTGGGGCTCCTGCAGCTCCTGGGAGGAGGCACCACCGCCGAGTTGCTGTCTGAAGCCCGCCCAAGGCAGGCAGGAGTGAGGGCAGGAATCCTGAGCAAGAAATTAGTGTGAGTAATTATTAGTATTGGGTAATTATATCAGCGTCAGGATGAGGAGAAAGGTTAATATGTTTATTTATTTATTTCTTTATGGTAAATGTCTTTTCCCCTGGGTGGGAAGGCAGCCAGGGTGGGCAGGAAGGAGTGTGTTTCTGAGGGGGTGTGCTCTGATTAAACTGCATCCTCTCCCTCTTTCCCTGCTCCCAGCTACCCTGCAGGGCCAGGGAGGGGGAGGAAAGTGGCCCCTTCCAGTGTCTGTAGGAGAGATTGGAGGCTCCTTGTGCATTCCTTGTGCTACTCCACCATGCTATAGTCCAAAGAGCACATCCTTATCCTGCTGGCCAGGATGGGTAGGTTCATGTTGGGCCAATCCTGCTGGAAAGGCTCTGATGCTGGGTTCCCACCTCTGTCTGCACAGCAGTGGGTGCTCTGGGCAATTGGGTCCTGCTTGGCTTGGGGGGAGTCTGGGGTCTATCTGCTGACACATGCTCAGGAAGTTGTGGATGTCCCATCCCCAGGAGTATTCAAGCCAGGTTGGATGGGGCTTTGAGCAACCTGGTATAACAGAACCAGGGAGTTGGAACAGAAATATTAGAACTAGATGATCTATAAGCTTCCTTTCACCTAAACCTTTCTATGATTCTGTGATCTCCTCATGCTGGAGAGGAGTGTTAAGAGTGCTACTGGCATTTTCCTGTCATGAGCTAACTCACAATCTCCCTCTGTGCCCTGCACTTTGGCCAACCAGAAAACATCTTGATTACCAAGTCTTCCAAATTTCATTTTCCTGATTCTTAAACACATCTACAGATTATCCTTAACAGGGGGAGAGGTACTAGAGAGAAGGGTTCTTGTGTGTGCATGGCCCCACCAGAACATCTTGACGTGTGTCAGGCTGGGTTCCAGCCCCGTTTTGACTACTTGAGAGTATTTTTAGGTTCTTCCTGGAGCCTCAAATTAACTGGAAGTGCTTCATGTCTGTTGTTTTTTTAATACATCTCTTTCCCAGCACTGCACAGTGCAATAATGTAATGGGGAAATTACCCCGCTAGTTAAAAATTACTGCCAGCGCGACATCCAGCCATAGATCTATTTTAGAACCTGGGTAAAACTGTATCGATTATTCTGTGCTGCAACTGCGGCCCATAAAAGGATTGGAAAGGTGCGTTTGTCACTTTGCCATAGGGAGGTGGGGACATGGTGCCTTGCTGGGGCACGGAAAGGGTGCTCCCTGTTACTCTCCTCCAGAGAGCTGGCTTGGGAAGGACTTGTAGGGGAGAAACTGAGAGCTGGGAGGGGAGCAACTTGCAAAGAGAGGTGGGGAGGCAGGGTTGTGCTCTGGGGGTGATGCTGGGTACCACTGAGCCAGGGACACTGCTGGGCAGGGGTGCCAGATGGGTACTGTAGGTGTCTGGGGCTTGATCTTCTCTCATCTGTTTGGAGTAGGAACGAACATGGTCCTGGACCTGGGCAGAAAGATACCCCTGCAAGAAAGGCAGTAAGAGGCTTTAGCAGGTCTGGGTTCCCCAGCATACAGTGGTACCAAAGTGCAGGGCTGATGGGGAGCAGGATCTGTGTAGGGGTGTAGTAAAGGTTGCTGAGAAGGTGGGTGAATACCAGGACCATTTTGGGTTATGGTGAAGGCTCTTCAGTCTTGTGGAAAGAGGTACTGGGGGTTTTTGGCTGTGCCCCAAGAGTTAGCCTGGCCCTGCAAGCCCAGTTGTCACATCCCTGGGGAGAGGGCAGCCCCGTTGCTCACTGCTATGCAGGACTCATCTCTCTCTGGTTGCTCAGGGGTCTCTTTCTTAATTAAATACATTTGTTTTGTAAAACTGCCTAAAAATAATCCGGGGCTGGTGCATGCAGGAGGCTGGCAGTGAATCAAAGGCGCCGCTCTAATTAAACGGGCCCCGGTTTGTTTGTGAGCCGCATACATTTCCATGCTAATCAGCTGCACACCGGGATCCTGCTTTCCCGGCCCGTATCCTCCTGATTGGAAACTGTGCAAATGCTGGCGGCAATTTACTGCAGGAGGGGGCGAGGTGGGGGCACAAGGGGTGGTCATGGATGTGCTGGGCTGTGGGAGTGGGTGTGATTGGGGCAGGGCTGGGGGATGTATTTGGGGGGTGCTTCCAAGCAGCCAGTTTACCCCTCTCCTATGGGGGGATCCTGAGTCCTGCAGATGGGGATGCTGGACTAGGCCTCTGTGTGTGGCAGCACCAGTGTGGAGATAATCACAGTTAGAGTTTGCTTCATCTTGCTGGGCATGATGCTTCACTGCCTACCATTGGGAATTTTTCAGAATGTATGGCTAGTGTGGCTCCCATGCCATCCCATGCCATCCCATGCCATCCCATGCCATCCCATGCCATCCCATGCCATCCCATGCCATCCCATCCCATCCTCTGAGCATTTTTCTGTCACTGTCCCCCTTGAGGCTGTCCCATGCCAGGGTCAGCCTGAATCTGGAAGTATCACAAGTAATAGCATGAGCACAAAGTACTTTCAGCTCGTGGAGGTGCCAATCAGGGTATGCCAAGTGGCAGAGCTGAGTTTAGCCCTGTGTGGTGTGTGCCTCCAGCCTCACAGTGCCTCCTGATGTGCTGATGGCAGGGACAGCCAGGAACCAGTGCTTAGGAAGAGCTTTAATGTAATTGTGAGCCATAAGGAGATTAAAGCCTTCGCCATGTTCCTGCTCAGGGAACAAAGGCACTTTCTGAACCTCTGTTGACCTCCAACTTCCTTGAGACCCTCTTGACTTCCCCGGTCATGAGTCCAAGTGTTTCCTGTGATGGATGGGCTGATGGGAGCCGAGCCTGTGTGCGCTGCAGTGTCCTGCCTGGCAGGGCTCGGAGCTATGTGATGTGCGAGCTGTTCTCGGTGCCACTGGGGCAAGATGGGGTTTGATGCCCTGCTGCAAGCTAGGGTCTCATCTACTCCATGCTACAACTTGGAGGGGCTTTGGGGCTGAGCAGCAGCACATAGTGGGGTGCAGTGTGAGAACCAGGGATGTGTTCTCCCTCCCTGGAGAGAGATGAATGCCATCAGCATGAACATGATGAAATGCACCAGACAAATGTAGTGAAGTGAAGGAGTTTGGTTTTCTGAAAAGGGCTGGGATGCTTGCAGAGCAGCTGATACTTTGCTGTGCTGCAGGGGCTGTAGAGTCGTCATGTTGGTGTAGGATGGAGGAGTGGTGTCCCTAATGGGGCACATTCTGCATCCCACATCCTGGGTAGGGGCTGAGGTGTGTGAGGGATCATGCTCATCCCCTTTTGCTCTCCCCACAGATCCTCGTGGACTTGGCAGCTGAGAGGAAGCACCAAGCTCTGCAGTACGAGAATGTTGTGGCCCATGAAGGCAGCTCCATCCTGCGAGACCTGGTGCTGAGCCCTGACCGTCAGCACATCTATGCTATGACTGAGAAACAGGTAAGGGGAGAGGTTGGCAGTCCTCTGCTTTCTTGGCAGCCCACACTGCAGCCCTAGTCTACAATCCTGTGTACTGGGAAGCCTTTTGGGCAGCTCTCTGGGGGGATCTGCTCTTTGCTTCCCGGGATTGGAGCTGCCTAGGGACCCTGGGGCGGTTCCTCCCTGCTCCTCCCTGCAGAAACACTGTCTTGAGGCTTTAATTGTTAGCAGCAGCTGCTTGAAATTCCCATGGTCCCTGGGGACCGAGGGCTTCCTGACCCTTCCTTGATGTGAGTGGCTGGCCATAAACCTCCTCCCTGTTTTGGCCGTCCCCTCCTGAGCAAGGGTTTTGCAGGTCAGCAGGAGCTCCTTGCTCTAAACAAATTTTGGTCCTCTGGAGCAGTTGTTTTTGCATGACAGGGCAGAGGAGACATAGGGCTGGTGTACCCCCAGGCTCCTGGTGTGCACCCCTTGGTTCCTGCCTCTGCCTGTGCTGAGCTAACTGGAGGTGCAGACCCAATCTGTGTCTGGTGTTGTCATCCTGGCAGTGTGGTCTGGGCACATGATAGGAAGTTTTGGCTGTCTGAGTGAGCATTTGCTTGATCCATGACCTGTGGGAGGGCTGCTGGTGTGAGTTCATCCATCCATGGGCTGAATTGGAGGGAGTGAAGCGGGTTCCTGTCGTGGTGGTGACACTCTCTGGATCTGGTGTCAGCACGCCATGCCTGGTAGGTGACACAGGGTGGCTGTGCCTGTGTCTCCCAGCACCTCTGCTCCTCTGCCCAGCCAGAGGTATGTGCATGTGAGCAGGACTGCAAGCAAAGCTGGGAGCCTCACAGTCTCCTGGCCACCAGCCCAAGGGCTTGGGAGGGGAAAGGATGCTGGAGCAGGAACGTAGGTTTGTCTAGACAGTCCTGAGGGGACAGTAGAGCTCTTTTCCCCCTCCTCCCAGTGGCTGTTTGTGGTTTCTGCTCTGCTGCAGGAAGACATGCTGCACTTTTCCGGGTGGGGCAGAACCTGCATTTGGGCTGCTCCATGCAGCTGTCCTGGGCTGTGTTTCCATCCCTGGCTGTTTCTGTGCCAGAGCTTGCTCAGCTAAGCTTCCCCTCTGTGGGGCAGATGTTGGAGAAGTGGATGCCCAGGGGGCAGTTGCATTGACCTGGACTGGGGATCTCCTCCAGGGACCAACACAGTTGCTGGGACCTGACACTTGTCGGTGCAAGATCTGCCTGGGGGGTACCCTCTGCCACCACCTGCCTAAAGCAATGTCAGGGATAAACAAATGGGAACATTACAGGTGTATTCACCACCCTAGGGGAGTCTGGTTGGCCAGCATATCCCATGATGTAGACATCATGCTGAGCCTGTACTCTGCTGTGCTGTTTGGAGGGAGAAAAACCCCAGATTTAGCCTTCAGTAGAGAAGTTTGCAAATTTTAATTAATGAGTGAGTGCTGCCCCATGGGAGCAGTGGGGAAACTGAGGCACAAGCACAGCAGGCATGGACAGCTGCTTGGTGCTGCAGATTCCTTGTGGCAGGGAAGCAGGAACCCCCTTCCTGCCCCCCCTCCCTGTATCCCCTCTTCTCCTCCACTCTCCTTAATAAAGCCCACTCTCTTTCCTAGTATGCTCAGTGTTATCAGAGTGCTGGTGAAAAGTAATTAAATGAACAGTTGTAACACAGCTCGAAGGGCTTGGAGAATGAGGGGATTTTAATCAAATCTGGAGGAGCAATTAATAAAGGACTGGTAACCCTTTCAGAGCAGGGCTGCAGCAGCCATGGGGTGCCTGGCTGGCACTGGGAGCCGATGTGGAGCTCAGTTGGCCCAGCCCACTCTCAAATACTGCAAAGATGCAACAATGAAAGGAGCTTGTTTGGAGTAAAAGTCTCTCTGTGGGGGAAGTTGCCTGCAAGTGCATTGCCTGGGCCTGGACAGGAGTGGTCAATGGCGAGGGGCTCAGCCTGCTCCCTCTTCTGCCTTCCCACTAACAGGCGAGTCTGTGCTGGGTCTGTCTCTGCCATGTCAAGGTGTGGGCACGGCAGCCTGACCCCCTTCATTCTGAGTCTGTTCCCCACAGGTGACACGTGTGCCGGTGGAGAGCTGTGAGCAGTATGAGAGCTGTGAGCTGTGCCTGGGCTCCCGGGACCCCCACTGTGGCTGGTGTGTCCTCCACAACATGTGAGTACAGCAGGATTGTCCCCGGAGCTGTGCCAGTGACCTAAAGCTGACAAAAATGTGTCCATCCCCACTGCTGGTCTCCTTGTGGGCTTCCCTCGTGGACTTCGGCCCCAAAATGCTGAGGGATGGAATAGTCCAAGGGGTCAGTCATCCCCTCCTGTGGTGCCCAGACTGTGCTTAGGAGCATCCATGCACAGTGAAGCTGCTGCCAGGGCCTGCTCATCCTTCCCATGGGCTCCTGGGTTTAGCATTCTTGTGCCAGTAAGAAAAACTGAATGTAAAATACTCCTGAAGTCTCAGGGGAGAGCAGAGCTCTGGTACGAGCCTCAGTCATCCGAGGTCTCTACCTGGGCATCGTTTCCATGCCAGAGGGTCTGTTTGCCATGGTGCCAGCCCAAAGCCCTGCAGACCCCCAGGGGATTCTCCTCCTCACCCCGGTGCTTTCACCCCCTGCAGCTGCTCCCGCAAGGACCGGTGCGAGCGGGCGGACGAGCCCCAGCGCTTCGCCTCCGACCTGCAGCAGTGCGTCCGGCTCACCGTGCAGCCCAGGAACATCTCCGTCACCATGTCCGAGGTCCCGGTAAGGCACCTCTGCTCCCTCAGACTTCTCCCCAGCCACCTCCCGGCCCCCTGGAGGCAACGGCCGGGGAGAAGGCAATTGAAAATAACTGACTATATGATATAACTCACTATATGATATATAACTCACTATATAATGAATATAATATAACTCACTAATATAACTCACTATATGATGAATAGGGAAAAAGGGGAAGAGAGGTCTGAGACAAAACAGATCAAAGTGCAAGGCATTGATGAGGGCGGGCCGTTGGCTCCATATTGATGGAGATAATAAACCAGTTGATGATTATTCAGAAATGACATAACTGAGCAATAGATATTTCTCTCTAATGACAGCATGACCATCAGAAATGCCATTCATAGGCCAGTGATCTTGCTGTAGTTCAATAGCCTGTCTCTGACTCCAGCCTGCCGTAGATATTTTGGGATGAGACTTTGATGCTCAACTCACTGCTTTCTCTCTGTGCCGGCAGAAAGGACAAGGCACTTCCCTGAAGTATTTTCAGGCCATTAGCACCATGGAGAGAATAAGAAACAGCATATACTAGCAATAAACTGCCAGGTTTCTGCCATATCTGAGTGCCATATCTGGCACTCAGGAATCCTACAGAAATTGGCCAAGGAGTTCTGTGGCCTGGGGATGTATGTAATAATATGACTTTGTAATAAATAACTGAATGCTGAGAAAAACCCCAGAACAGAAAAGGTGCTCATTTCTTTTCTCAGATGCATAAAGGACCAAATAGCCAGAGACTGCTTAGTTTTACTTCAGAATTAGAAGAAGAAAAGAAAAAGAACAGGTGCCTAATACACCTGATAATGATTTAAGGATGGGAATATAATTTATGCCAGTCAACGTGGGTTTGTGTCTGACAAACCCCATTTTGCTCTTTGGTGAATTTATGACTTGAATTAGAAGAGGGACTGTGGGGATGTGATGTCTTTAGGCTCCTACAAGGCTTTTGACTTGGTACAACACAACGTTCTGATTAAAAATTAGCATTATACAATATTGATAAAGCATGTGTTAAGTGGATTAAGGTCTGGGTCTGTGACAGGTCTCAAAAAGTTCTCATCAGAGGGGAATTGTCACTGGATGGAAACAGTTTGTAAAGCACTTCTGCAGGGGTAAATTTTCTTTGGTAATGTGGAGATAAATATGATATGGCTGCAGATGGGACGTGCTGGATGCTGGGACTGGAGGGTGGTATGGGTGAAGTTCCTCCTGAGCAGTTGGGTTTGAGTGGGGCTGTTTAGCAGAGAAATTGAGGTTTGGTATGGCCAAGTCTAAAATTAAACATGGATGGAGGTTCACCTGGTGTCCTGGAAAATGGTGCTGGGGCTGAGCCCTCACTGTGGGCTCTTGACGCTCCTGGGATGAAACCAGGAGCTGGGCAGTGTTTTCACTCCTGGGGTAATTATCTCCATACTGCTGGCAGGAAGCTGCACAGGGGATGCTCTGCTTGGGCTGGAGTGCAGCTTTCAAAGGGAGGGACTGAAAAACTTCCGTAAACATCATGTAAATGAGTTGAAGGCTGGAGAAAATGCCTTGCAGTGAGAGACTTCCAGAGCTCAATCTGCTTAGCTTATCAAAAAGAAGATTAAGAGGTGACTTGATTACAGAGTATAAGTGCCTTTACAAGGAGCAAATATCAGGGACTAAAGGGCTTTTTAATCTATCAAGGAAAAGCATAACAAGAACTAATGGCTGGAAGCTGTGAAAAATTCAAATTAGAAATAAGGCAGACGTTTTGTAAAGTGAGAACTGCTGACCCTGGGGATGACTTTGTGGAGGAAGAGGTGGATTCTTCCCCTCCTTGCCTCTCTTGAAGTGGGTGCCTTTCTGCCTTTCTGTGCAACATACTTCAGCCCTGATGCTGTTCTTGTTCTCTGTAGACAGCTGAGGCATGAAGGCTTGTGGTGTGTCAAGGGCAGAGGACAGAGGCTGTGAGTCATTCCAGCTCTTAACCCATTTAAACCTGTGCTCCTTACTTGAGCAGGGAGGTACATGGATGGGGCTCCCTTGCAAAAGCCCAGAGCAGGTCTCCCCACCATGTGTGGGTGGCAGAGGAGGAATTGCACCCCCTGCTCTTTTCTGTTGGCTAGATTTTACACATAGAGACACAGAGGAGCCTATTTTCCTAGTTCTCTATGTTGATGCTCTTGCCTCTCCTCCCTAGCTGGTCTTGCAGGCCTGGAATGTCCCAGACCTCTCGGCAGGAGTTAACTGCTCCTTTGAAGACTTCACCGAGTCAGAGAGCCGCATTGAGGATGGGAAGATCTACTGCAACTCTCCCTCTGCCAAGGATGTCATCCCTATCACCAGGGGCCGCGGTGAGCTTGTTCCCCAGAGTGGGAAAAAACCCTGAGACAAATGTCCCGTGTATTACCCCACAGGCAGATTTGCACAAGGACAGTCCTTCTGTGACAGTGATCCCAGTCTCGGGATCTGAACCCCACTTGAGTTCTTGGGATATAGGAGGAGAAGAAATTGCTGCTTGTAGGAGGCTGGTTCTTCAGTCTGCTCCAAGCCATGGACACAGCTGCTTGGATGCAGCCAATGGTGTGGGCTTGGAACTAGATAATCCTTAAGGTCCATTCCAGCCCAAACCACTTTGTGATTTTACTTGCTGACCACTCCTGGGCATCCTGGCCTTATTTTCATCTCTGAACCATTCCTGGGCAGATGTGGTCATGGGGTCTAGGACTTTCTCCTGACCCCAAAACTATTAAACCCTCCTTCAGTACACCCAGTATAACCCAAGGCCCCAGTCTGCATGCCAGCAGGTTGTGTTTAGCTGTAGGGGCTCAAAGCTGTACTTGGGCTCTGCTGGCCTCTTAGGTGTCTGAATGGGGGTGGATCAACACTCTCTTTTTATTGCCACACTTGGAGGATTTTGTTAATTAACTAGACTAAATGGTGCTGCCCATCTTCCTCCAGCCCATCGCAAGCCTTGGACTGAGTGTTGGGCCATGCACTGTGTCCTTTCTGATGTCTTTTTTTGCCTGGGTCTCTTGCAGGTGATAAGCGAGTGGTGAAGCTCTACCTGAAATCCAAGGAGACGGGGAAGAAATTTGCCTCTGTGGATTTTGTTTTCTACAACTGCAGCGTCCATCAGTCGTAAGTGGCCTGGACTTTGTGGGAGGGCTCCAGGAACAGATTGGTGAGACTGGGAGAGAGAGTTCTCAGTTTTGTGGGTGCTGATGTTGCAAGAGGAAAGGGCAGAGGGCAGTTGAGTACAGTGGTGTTTACAGTGAGAGACCTCCTCCTTTTGCCTGTATAAACTGGGACAGTGACCAGAGCACCCACAGTTGGTTTGGGTGTGTGGGAACATGTAGTGTCAGGACAGAACCTCATGTAAAAACAGGGCTTTGGGTTTGGCAAAACTTTGGAAGTAAAAGCGAGTTTACTGCACTGCAGAATGTAGAAATCAATCCATGTGACCGAAAACGCCAAGTGTCTTGTTATTCCTGGAAACTGTTAATAGGAGTGACTTGGCGATGCAAAAGGAGAAGCCTGTACTTTCCTGCCACAGTACCTGCTTCCTAGGCTTGCTGGAGAGGGAGCTGGAAAGTTACAGCAACATGGGATGGAACATGCCACATGTCCTGAGGCGTTTACCCAAGAATTTTCTAACTGGAAGTAATTGTGAATTTGCTTTCTTGTCAGGCTGCTGAGAAATCTACTCCTGTAAGGGTTTTTAGACAGCTTGAGATATGCGTTTGATGAAATAGAGGAGGTGTGGATTATTGATGTGCTGTCTAAGCAAGGTGTCTAAAGTCTCAAACCGCAACTCCTGATGAGCTGCAGACAGTGTTCTTGAGCAGTGGGGGATGACTGTGCTGTAGGACCATCAGAGCTGATTCTGGGGTGTGTTTGGGCAAAGAATTTGGAGCTCAAGAATGCAAGAGATTTCATTACTCTGCCAGAAACTTCCCATGGATGGTGGCACTCTGGCTGATCAGTAATTAGAGACAAGCAAATGCCAAGTGATTTCTTTTGGATGTCTTTTTGTAAAGTGTTGAGCCTGGCTTGGGGGCTCTGCTGGAGTTTGCTCCTCCAAAGCCTGTTCAGAGTTTCCACTTTGATCAGGGAAGAGCAGGTGAGATGCAGGTGCCTTGGCTGGGAACCCACCCACAGTGAGCTCCAGGAGGGATGTGTCAGAAGCCAGCCCCTGCAAAGTTTCTGCATCACAGGGATTCCTTCCCTCCTGCTCTTTGCACAGGGAACAGGGCTCCTCCTGGGAACACTGTGCCAGTGAGGGAGGAGAGACTTTGCAAACCTGACTTTCTCCCTCACCTTGACTCTGAGATGAGCTTTGTCTCCCTTCACGTCCTGTGGTTTCAATAACATTAGCTCAGCTTTGGCTTGGGCTGGCTGCATGTCAGTATTTTGCAAATCAAAAAGCAGATATGACTTTTATTTTTCTAAATGAAAGAAAGATGACTTTTAAGTACAAATGGCATCAGATTTGGTCCAGTCAGTGGTCTGGTGGGAAGAGGTGGTGAGGGAATTGGCATTTTATGTGCCTGACACAGGAGGGGAAAAAAAAACCCTACCCCCCCTGAAACAAACCTACAACAAAGAGCCTGACTGATTTATTACTGCGTTGATGTTTAATTTTGGATGCATTATTTAAAAAGGCTAATTATGGATGCATTAATATTTATGGGCTCCAATTGAAGCTGATAGAAAAGTCCATGTTCTAAGCTGGTGAACATTATTATTTTTTTTATGTTAAGAGTTTTAGGGTTTGGAGGTAGTTTTAACTATGTGACCTGCAGTCGAATCGTAGCCAAAGAGCATGACAATACCTCCTGGGATGATGCAATACTTTTAAATACCATTTGCAGACAGGCGTCTTTAATGGATCTCTCTGGAGTTAATAGCCTTTCAGATCCAGGTTTCATATTTTGTGGAGGAAAATCTATACATCAGCCTGATAAATTCTGTATTAGGAACAATATACTTTTCCACAAGGCTAATGTTTTTCCTGTGGAGATCTCTGATCACTGTATATTATGTTTTCTTTTTGTATTTGGACGGCTTTGCTTAGGTTGGAAGGCAGAGTTCTGCATGTCAAATCATTTCTCAGCTGAGGACAAAGTGTTTGAGTGAGATTTTTCAGATGGTTTTGGAGAGATGGGATGGTATTGAGGCAGCTCTTTGCTGATGTCAGCTGGGGTAGCTCCAAGGAAAGCCAACGTAGCTCCACCATGTGCACCAGGGAGAGTCTGACTCTTTTTATTTTCAGCAGACATCTGGAAAGGCATCAGCAAATTGCGGGCTATGGGGCTGGTCCTGCTGCTGCATGAGCATCCTGCCTCTCTTATATCCCACCACTTTGGCAGGTCTTCTTGCCATGCATTTTCAAGGGCTGCTGGAACCTGCCTGGTCAGAGGAGGGGCTGCAGAAGGGAAGATGCATCTGATCACTTCTACAGAAGAGGGGGTTGTGCTGTCTGTATGTTTGGCTGTGATGTTCTGAGCAGAGGGGGTGCCTTCCAGGTGGAGCTCCAAAGCTGTCCCATCTGTTAATGCAGGGCTTTATGCCTGTGTGATGGAGCTGTCCCCATCACAGAACAACATCAGTGGCTCCTGGGATACTTTGTGCAGGGCCCCTGGTAGCCCTGGCCTGGAATTTGCATCCTCTCTGGGGCTTCATTCCTTTCCAGGAGTCACCTGGGAAGCTTCTGGAGGTCCCAGCTTTAGGTACTCCAGGCTCCTGAGGGGCTCGAGCATGTCTTTCGGGCATCCTGCTCCTAAAGGCTTGGGCATTAGGGGATGCATATGGCTGAGCTGTGGGATATGCATTGAACAGGGGAGTGGAAAGAGTTTGATGCAGAGAAATGGGGCCCTTGCAATGGGGGATGTGGCTGGCCGAGGGTTGCTGCCAGCCCACAGCAGAGGAGCAGGGTTGCCCACAGGCTTGTCTGTAGCTCCTGGGGACAGGCTCCGATTCCTGCAGTGGAGAATGAGATGAAACCCCCCATGGCAGGGACTGGGTGGATTCCCTTGAGGATTTCCAATGGGACACCAATCAAGTGCAGGCATTTAAAAGGCCTCTTGGCACTTTGATCGTGTAATGAATCAGCCCGAGCCCAGCGTGTGCATGGGCAGATGTTGAGGTCGCCTTTGTCAGAGTTAAACGTCTTCTTCAAAGCATTTGTGGGGAAATGAGTCCCCTTTTAAGATAAAGATGTAACAACAGGCTCCCTGCCTGCCTCTGGCAGAGCTTGCTGGCGAGGTAGGGAAGTAGGGAATCCTCACAGAAAGCTAGTGAGCAATTCCTGGGAAAAGTAAGATGTATTTATTTCTTCCCACTGTTACCATGTTTCTTGCTGGATTTTTCCTCTGGAAACTCTGTTTCATAAATCCTGTTGTGGTTTGGCTTTTTGGAGTGTGTGGCTGTGGGAATGGAGCTGGCAAGTGGAGTGGGATGGGGAAGAAGATGAGAGCCTTTGGTGCTTCCTTCAATTCTGTGGGCAGTTGTTGCACAGCTGCTGGTTTTTCAACTACTACCGTGCTCAGCACATTACCAGCACATCCTGCCACTGCAACATGGAAGCAAAAATCCAGGTGGTGGCACAGGCAAAGGGGGAAAACTGTATCAGCAAGTCTGATTCCAAGAGGGAATCCTGGAAACCTGTCTCCAGTCCTGGAGGTGGTCATGATGCTACAAGCCTTGTGGTTGTGCCTCAATGTAGTGACAGCTGTGACACCCATGTCCCATCAGCTGCAGGGTGAATTTCTCTAAAGCTAGAGCAAGTGCAGACGTGCCAAATGGCTCTAACTCCTCCAAGCTGGAGAGATGTGACTCTGCTGTGTCTCTATCCCACAGGTCAAGCTTTCCCTGTAAGCCTCCATTAAGTAAATGGGATTTTAATGCATGTCCCAAGTGCTGGGAGCAGCAGGGTTGTGCTGGTAAGGCAGGGCTGGGCTGTTTTGGTGGCCAAGGCACCTGTTGGCACCCCTGGCACAATGCCTGCCCTTGAGCCACTGGGCTCCTCTCTGCAGCCTTTCTTTCTGCCTGCACATGATGTGCTTCTCTGTTGACCCACTGCTGCTTGTTTCCAGATGCTTACAGATGCTTTCTTTTCAAAGGCATAGACAGATGGCTGCAAGCAGTTGAATGAGTGTATCTGAGTTTTCATGGCTGAGCTGTGTGGTGGTAACAGATCCCTGTGTGTTCCCGGACTGGGGCAGGTGGGAAATCCTGTAGGATGGCTCCAGAGACAGCTCAGGATAACCTGGGTTACATCATGTATGTTGTGAATGAGGAGGGCTAGTACAGGCTGGTCTTACTCTTCAGCAAGGGGAGGCAGCTGAGTGTCTTTCAAGAGAATTATCTTAAAACGCAGGGCATGATTCTGCATCCTCCAGTGATATTGGGTGCTCTGAACCACCCTCTGAGTAAGTACCTTGGTAAAACCCAACAGGGGTGGAAAAGAATTGGGTTGGTGTGAAAGGAAGGGCAGAAATGAGCAGGGATGGAGGGAGTTGAGAGGTGACTCCCACCCTACACCTTTCCTGGGCACCAGTGAGGAAGCTGCCTGTAGGTCTGTGTAGGGGCTGGGGGAACATTGACTGTCTGGTTGCACTGCTCTTCAGGAATTTCACTTCTCCCTAGAGCAGGGATGGATATAAGCCCAAAGCACTGCAGTTCAGCCCCTCAGCCCTGACAGCTGCTGCTCCAGATGCAGGCTGTGCTGGAGCTGAGTATTCACTAAGGATGCATCCTCCTGCCAAGAGGAGATCTGAGGAACAGTCGGGGGGCTTGCAGGCGGCTGTGCTGTGCCTGCACAGATGCTGTTTTCATCAACATTGTGTTTATAATTTCCCTTCTTAATGGACCTCCCCTGCTCTGCTCTTGGTGCCATTCAACTTCCCCCTATTCCTCCTCCCTGCCCTTCACTCCATGTCCTTCCTTCCTTCACAGACGTGCTGAGCCATAGAAATAGCCTCTGTGTCTGTGTGTGTGTGCAGTGCTCACACCTCCTTGTCCTGCTCGTGTTTGCTGCTCGGGCTTATCTCACTCCTGTGGATGCTGTTTTTGTTTTCTGCCCCTGCTGTTCAGTGTGATGAAGAGCTTTGGGCTCCTTTGGGCACGTGGCATGCCTGGGGCTGGCAATGCAGGAAGGCGAGTGAGTGAGGAGTCTGAATCCAGCACTGCTGGCTCTCCACACTTCCCATCAGCTACAGCTTTGCTTTGGGTCATGTTTGGAGACAGCTGGAACCTCTCCATGGTCACTGGAGGTGCCTGCAGACTCAGGGAGGAGTCAGTCCCTGAAGCTACCCCTGGGTCTGGGCTCATTGTGCAGTGATGCTTTTGGCTCTGTACCCACCCTGGAGAGGTGTCTTTGCTGTCCTTCTGCCCTGTCTGCACCTGTGCTTCTCTGCAGCCCTGTCAGGTGTTTTCCTAGCATGCCATTACCAAGTTTGGAATCATTTATGGAAGTGGAGGGGAGCAGTGCTGGCAGTTTTTGGCCCAGCTGTGGGCTAAGATGTGGGCAAGCGTGGGGGCTGTGGGGAGGCTCTGGCTTTGACCCTGGGGCGCTCAAAGTTGGGCAGAGCTGCTTTGTTGCCTGCAAGGATGCCTGCCCTGGCTGGGGAAGGTTTCAGGCCTGCAGTGAGCCTGGACGTGTTTTGGGATGGGGCACTTGGCACAGAGTGACCCTGAAATGCTGCTCTGAGGCTGGTGCCCTGCCTCTCTCATGAGGTCATCAGGAGGCAAGGAGGGGACTACCAGTGGGTCTGGCTCCCTTTCCCTGTCATGCCAGGGCTTCATCTCCACCAGCACCTGGCAAGGCTGGGGAGAAGGCAGATGGGGAACAAGCTGTGGTCCATATCAGTGCTGCACCCCCACCATCGGTTTTCTGCCTCGCTGGGCTTCTTGCTCTCCTGGCACGCTTTGGGGAGGCGGAACACTTCAACACATGAAGGAGAGCCTCCCTCTAATTACCAGGAGTGATGAAAGCCTCTTAGGCAAGAAGTGATGAGGGAAGAGTGCCTGACCGTGGGAAGGAGAGAGACGGCACAGATGGCATCATGCTGCCGAGCAACCTGTTCCTGTGCCAGGAGCAGACAGCAGTGGCACACGGACACACCAGGGTATGGACACACTGGGACACAGCCCCAGCCACACTGCCCAACCTGACCAGCAGCCAGGGATCCCTGCCTCATCTCCTGTCCTGGGCTTTGGGCAGCCTTGCAGGGTGCTGTGGTGGTCAAACAGCCGTGCTGAGGCCAGCAGGACTGAAGCAGGCTGTAAACAGTGTTTCACCATGTTACTGGCACCTGAATGCTGACTCACCACTTTGACCTGGATGGGCTCTAAATGTAGCAGAAATGCTGCAGAGCAAGGTGTGTGTGGTGAGTGCTCTCACAGTGGCATTTGATGTCCTTACGGCAGAAGGAGAGCCTGTGCAGAAGGGAGGATGTGGAAACCATAGCCGAGGATGGGGCTTTAGGAATGGCTCAGTTAAGTTAGAAGCAACTGAGAGGGCTAAAGTAGGAAAGAGGAACAATGCACCTCAGTGTGTACGTGGAGGATAACCTGGGATCCCTGGCAAGTGGAGACTAGGAGACCAGCTGGGACCTGCAGTAATTAAATGGCAAAGGAGACCCTCAGGTGAGGAGAATCTTGAAATAGCCATGACTTGGCTTTGACCCTGAAGAACTGCAAAGTGGGGCTGCAGCTGTTGGGGCTGGGTTGCCTGGGGCAGGGCTGCCTCAGGAACTTCACCCAGCTGCTTTGAGATGCCTTGTGAGGTGGTGGAAAGGGAACTGGGGAGTCTTTTTGCAGACCCTGAAGGACCTGATGACTGGAGAATCTCTTCTTTGGAGGATGGTGCAGGCAATTCATGGGAGGTTGTGCTACAGCTTGGTAGTCAGGCCCCAGCATGTGGCTTGTGGCTGCTTGTGCTTCTCTCTTGTGTGACCTCTCTGGAGCTGCGCTACTCTCATGAGGATTAATTTGTATGTTCCCTGTCCCGCCCCTCCATATCCTGGATTTATCTGTCCACTGGTCCTGCCTGAGCCCTTAGCAGGAGGGCAGGAGCTGTCCTTTGCCTTTGTTTGTGTTCCCTATTCCCCCCACCCTCTACACCTCCCTCCATCAAAGCAACCAGAGATAGGAGGCTGTGGCTCTGCTTTTAAGTCGAATCTCTGCAGCTGAAATAAAATTGCATATATTTGCATAAGGAGCATCTCAATTAGCATATTTGTGGGTAAAGCTAAAAGGGCTGTTCATTTGGAAGTGAAAATGTGAGCGAAACATGGAAATGACTTCCAGCCCCCTTTGCAAGCAGCTTAATTAAATATTTCCTTAGTGAGTGCGCATGGATTTGGGAAGCTCTTGCTGTATATGTAATGGTGTGTGAAACCCCAGGGCGTGCCGGGAGACCTGGTCCTGCAAAGCTTTGGGTGTGTCTTTGCACCCTGGGCTGCCCTCGCCCTGTGGCTCCCTCAGGTCCCCACACCTCCAAAGTGACAATTCTGCTGGAGGGTGAGGGATTTGGCATGCCAGGCTCTGCCACCAAGGATATCTTCTCCAGGAAGATTGTCTTTCTGCTGCCTCACAGGGTGATGCTGTGTTTTCCTGTCGTTTCCGAGGGGTAGAGGCAGAGAGGTAGCTGTGATTAGGAGGAGGATTGGGTTGGGCAGGGCTGCCTGCCTCCTGCCAGAGCTGTGTTGAGGGAAAGAGCCTGTCTTTGTTTAAATATAATTGCTTTGGGCCTGATCCTTTTGATGCTTAGATCAGTGAGGAGCAGGTATGAGCCTTCTAGGGAGAAAAGTACTGCTGTTGCTTTTTTCTTTTTTTTTTTTTTTTTCTTGCTGTTGGTCAGAAAAAAACATTTCTGCTGGCTCTGGNCACAGACATATCTGGTGCAGACCCGCCCCGTGAAGGCTCATGTACTAAATGTGGTACCTGTCTGCTATGCCCCCCTAGACAGCATGGCAGGGAGGGCTCAGCCTCTTCCCTCCTCACAGGAGTGAAACCTCCAAAAGCCTCCCTCCAGCTGTGGGATGCCCTGTGCCTGCAAACAGGGGTGCCTGGGAGGGGGTTGGTGAGGGAAGCTAACCAGGTTGTCGAGGTGCCACTCTTATGAATGCCTGTGGGACTCTGTGTGTCCCCTCCTGCTTTGGGGAGTGTCATCAGGTCAGTGGGGCTGGTTTCATTGCTAAGAAGAATGGAGAACAGAACATGAGGCTCCTGGCATCCCTGGGTCCTGAGCACACCCCCAGAAAAGATGGGGAGAGGGGAGCAGGAGTGATCCCTGGCACAAAGAGCCCTGAGAGGAGGCTGGGGAGAGAGACGGAAGCGTCTGGGGCTGAGGAGGGGTGGAAGCCACAGACACAACGCACGCGCGGCTGTGGAGGGCTGGGGCTGAGGGGGCTGAGGGAGGGGGTCACACACAACCTATTGTGAGCGGCTGAAAGGCGCTACAGTCCCGAAATGTTAATCTGACCCAACCTTTCGCCAGTTATAATTTTCCTCTCAATGAGCATGCATTAATCTGGCCCTTTCTCCCCTGTTCCCCTGTGGTGCAGAGCCCTTGTTCTGCTGCCTCTTGCTAAAATCGCCTTTCATTGAACCCAAATAAAGCTCCCGAAGTCTGGAGCTCAGCCCCTGCTGGAGGGTCAGCCTGCCAGGAGGAGGAGGAAACGTGGCCTCTTCAGCTGGGGCACAAATCCTGCAGTGTCTGAAAGACCACATCCCCCCACCCTGCCTGGGCAAAGCCTGGGCAAAGCCTGGGGGTTCAGGTTGTGCAGGCATCTCCCTCCCAGTGCGTGGCTTGTGCCCCATGCATAAGGGATCCTTTCCACCTCGAGGTACAGGATGACCTGCTTCTTCCTGCTGAAGCATCCCAAGAAATGTTCCTGTGGACTCTGCCTTGATGCTGCCCTAACACTGCCCACTTCTCTCCCTCTGCAGCTGCCTGTCCTGTGTGAATGGCTCCTTCCCCTGCCACTGGTGCAAGTACCGCCACATCTGCACCCACAACGCTGCTGACTGCTCTTTCCTGGAGGGACGTGTCAAGCTCTCTGAGGTGAGACAGTGTGAGATTGCTCCCCTTTCCTGTTCTGTCACAGTCCCCTGCTCTCTGGGGAAGGGTTTAGGGGAAGGCAGACTCCTTCAGAAACCAGTCCCACTGCCTCTCCTGGGGTGCTAGAACTGCCTGAGGAGCAGTGAGGGAGGAAAGGGAAATGCTGATAGAGCTGTGTGCTGGCTGGGAGAGGCTGTGTGGCTGCGGAGAGGCAGCTTGTGAAGTCGGCTGAAGCCCAGAGCACTTTAGGTTGAATGAAAGGAAAAACAAAGGCAGAGACGCTAAAGTATTTTCCTTTGATGTTTGTGAAGGGAGCAAGCTTGAACTGTCATTGCAGAACAACTTGTTTTTGGAGAGGGGAAGGTTGAAATCTGTAAAACAAACTGTTTTTACTGCACCTCACGCCTTCTTCATCTCAGCTGCTTTGCTAAGGAACATGTGCTTTCGTGGGGGTTCATCCTGTGCAGCATCCGTGCCACCCACCGGGGAAACCTGCCATCGGCAGGGTGTTTGCAGGATGTCCTGCTGTCCCCAGCCTGTGGTGGCATTGCTGGCCGCTTGGCTTGGGTATGGAGGTTTGGCAAGCCACTGCTGGCTCTGCAGTAAATGCTGATTTGGATCCTGAAGGGAGAGTTACGGGAAGGAAACTCTGTCCCGATCCTGGAAGGGGGCTCCAGTTGAATTTATCTGGGTTTCCCCTTGCCTGTACATGGCCCCAGTGGAAAGGGTCCTGCTGCCTCCAGGGGAATTTACTAACCTGAGAAAGCTGGAAAAAGCTGTTTTCTCTTAGCTTGTGCTGTGAAGAAATCCAGTGAGCAATCTGCCTATCTCAGGCGTCCCAGAAGCCTGCTCCTGAGGTCACACTTCCAGCCAGCCCTGGCTTTGCTTCTGCAAATGCAACACGTGGTGTCCAGACCACTGGAACCCAGCTGTTCTTGTCTGCCCATTCCCCTCACTGAGGCCACGGGATCTGCCCCCTCCCTGCCAAGTGAACCCCAAAGCATCTGGATGTACCCCACACTGGTGGTGCCCTTGGGATGTGTGCAGCTCTCCCACAGACTGGCTGCTCAGGAACTTGTGTCACTCCCCAGTGTGAACAGAGTGTCCCCCAGCAGACCTTTTGGTCTCATGGGAAATGGACCAGTGCCTGGTTTGAGGTTTGGATCACTTGGCTCAGCCTGTTTGCACATTGGTGTGACCTCAGCAGTTCCCAGCAGGGATGGTGAGGCACCCTCAGACCAGCTGCGGCTGTGGGCTCTGTGACCAGGCTGGGATGAAACATCCTGTCCCCATCCCTGGCCATCCTGGTCCCCAGCAGGGTGGTGTGGTGGATGGGGGGGCTCAGTGCCAGTCCCATAGCACCACTGGACAAGTTAATGGTAGACAGCCAGCCCCATCCTCTCTACAGGAAGGTTATTTTAAGCAGGATTTGGTCTGTCTGTGTTGGCTGGAGTGTGGTGGGCACTGGTCAGGAAATGCAGGGACAGAGGATAACTGTCTCTGCTTCTTCCCTCAGGATAGTTCACCACAATTTCCTGGGTGGGAAAGTGGTTGTTTTGTAGGGAAACAGCGTGACCTGTGGCACTCTGTCCTGGGCATGCCAGGAATGTTTGTCTGGGTTTCTGGGGGTGGCAGGGCTGGAATGGGGCATGGGTAGGAGCCATCACTCACATAAATGTGCCTGGAAATGGTGACAGTAGTCAGGATGTCCCTGTCCACTGGCAATGGTAGTTTTAAAGCCTGGGCTCTGGAGATTGCTCTCCTCTGTGGCTTTGCTGGGGGTGTGCAGGGCTGGGGAAGAGGTGATGAAGCAGCACAGGCTGCTGTTCATTTTTTTCCACTTGTGGAGTTCTGTGGTGGCCAAAGAGCTGTCAGTGATGGACATTGGAGCATCCCATCCCAGAAGGCTGCTCTTTTGAGACAGCACCTGCTGATGCAGAGCTGCTGTGGAGGGTGAAAGGCTCCCAGACTGTGGGAAACAAGTGTTTTGGTTCAGATTAGGTAGATTCAGCTAGTGTTTGTTCTTCATTTCCCATCAGTGGGAACGGGTGAGGACTTTGTGAAGGAACCTCAGAGCTGGGATCAGGCCCAGTCCCAGACTGCTTTCATCCTGTCTGCTGATGCACAGCCTTGCAGCTGGAGCTGGGAGCTGCCAGAGAAATCCAAATGGCAGCATTTACCTCTAAAGCTCTTACCTCTCTGGACAAACCTGGACACTCATGTCATGTTCTCATCCAGCTAGAAAAATGGTTTTCATGGAGAAAATCTGAGCTGTGTGATGTTTGGGAATTTGTGTGAGTTGGGGCCTTGCTTTTCTGCTTATCCTATGCCTTCATAGCTTCCTGCTCCTGGGGCCTGGGGCTCTGCTGGGAGGGGCTATTTTTGGCAGGAGACAGGGCTCTGTGGGCTATGCCAAGTGTTCCCAGGGGCTGGAAGCGCTGGGCAATGCCAGAGTAAGTTGTGTCAGCGGTTGGATTTGCTCATAGGGGAAATGAGTTGTCCTTGTACCCCCACCCCTCCGGGCACCCTGGGCGCCCACCAGCACCAGGTGCTTCCTGTTTGGGCGCAGGCTGACATTTTTGCTGGATGAGACACTTCTGCTGGCAGATGTGGAGTGTGTGACATCATGGGGGGGATTCAGCTCAAACTGCGAATCGGCGGAATGAGCCCACCTGCCTGTGTGGGGAGAGGGACACACGTGCCCGTGCTCCCTGGGCACCAGCCTGCAAACAGCCACGGTGAGCCCAGCCTGGGGGGCATGGACTTACCCACCACCCCAGCTGGGCTGTGGCAATAATTACTGAGAAAAGAGGAGATGGAAATGTTGGAAAGTGAGCCAGGAGTTACTACTTGCCAAGTGTATGTGTGACCCATGGGGTCCCCCTGCAATGTGGAGATCAAGTGGGTGGAAGCTGCTTCCTCTGACAGCACTTCCAAGCTGGGAGCTGGTGGGGAACAGCCACCATGCCATCATGGGGACACTCTGTGGAAATGGCAGTGGGCATGAGGTGTCTCCCCACTGTGAGTTGAGCTGATTCTGGAAGTGGGGGGAAACTGAAGCCCCACTTTGCAGAGTGGCAACCGTGATGCGGAGCAGGGAGGTAGCAGAGCAGTGCCCAGCATCCCCAGACTGACCCAGCCCTGTTGCCATCTCCAGTTTGGCGCTAGCACTACTGTTCCTCTCAGATTTTGTTTTGTATGTTTTGGAGATAAATAGTTCCTTCCCTTGAAAACTGTGCTTTTGGGGAATACAGACTTGGGAAGAACAGAAAACCCAGAGTAAAAGTAGTTGGGTTTTTCTGTCAGGATTTGTTAAAGGAAACAATTTCTTTTCCTTTTCTCTGCGTTGTTTGAAAGTTAATTGATCATACCAGCTGAGATAAAGCCTGGCACTTTGCAAGGTTTGGCCTGGCTTGCTGCAGGATGGCAGGTGGCAGCTGGGCATCCTTGGTCACATGTGGCTGCTGGTGGCCTTGGGGCCAGAGCTGCCCCTGCAGTGGCACTCTCGCCATTGGAAGCTTTGTGAGAGCAGTGGAGCAGCTGTGTCCACTGCATTTCCGTTTTTAAAGCAGCTCACGTGTTATTCCCTCTTGATGTTATTTCAAACCAACACTCCCAAGAGTAGCTCCTGTAGGTGTGAGACCTCTGCCTGGCTCGGCAAAGCCGGCTTGGGATTGCATCATGCCGTTGTTGCTGAAGTGTTACCCGCTGGGGCTGCAGAGCTGTTTTGCTGCCTGAGCTCATTTATTTTTGCTCCCTCCTGCTCCCCTGTGCTTTGCACACAAGAGTCACCAGCTCCCCTGGAGCAGCTGGGAGCCTGCAGCTATTAGAAGTGGAGTGCCTTGCCCTCCGAACATCTCCTTCCCCAGGGGCTGGCAGGGAGGTGCTTTCCTCTCCAGCTCAGACTCAGCAGCATCCCCTGGCTGGAGTCACTGTCTGCTGGGCAGCCTGCAGCTGGGCTGGGTGGGGTGACACTGCTTTGAGCTGGTGCAGATAGAAGCAGCAGCAGCAAAATTTGCTGCAAAGCAGGATTTCTGCCACACTGCAGGAGCACATTGCTGTATCAAAGAGGGGAAAGGCTTTTCTCTCTACTTATGAAGGAAGGGAGTGGAGGCTGTAAGGGAAGCAGGAGGGCTGAGCAGGTAGCTTGACAATGAACAGTCCAATGGGCATTAACTCTAAAACCTACTGGCTGCAATGATGGCATTGAAGTCCATATTGTTACCAGTTGGCCCAAACACGTGTTGCTGTTGCAGTGGCAGGTTACAGGTTTCAGAGATGGATCCTCTCCCCACCTCCCACCTAATTCAACCTGTAGATAGTAGAAAACACTCTACTGCCCTGCCACCAGATTTCTTTGTACTCTTCTTTCCTGTCTTCAGGGCTTTGGGCAGAGCAGGCATAGGAGGCTGGTTTGGGGTTGCTGCACATGAAGATTTTCATAAGCATGTGCTGAGGGTGGTGTTTTTGCAGTGCATTGCCAAGTCTGCCAGCAAGAAGAGGGTCACAGGGATGCGGGAGGAGGCTGTGCAGTGTTCCTGTCTCATCATCTGCCTCTTCTTCCCCTTGCAGGACTGCCCTCAGATCCTGCCTTCCACCCAGATCTACATCCCCGTGGGTGTGGTGAAACCCATCACCCTGACAGCCAAGAACCTGCCCCAGCCGCAGTCAGGCCAGCGCAACTACGAGTGCATCTTCCACATCCCCGGCAGCACCACCCGCGTCACCGCCCTGCGCTTCAACAGCACCAGCATCCAGTGCCAGAACACCTCGGTGAGTGTGACAGGAGCTCTCCTTGGCGTGGGCCCTGTCTGTGGGCTGCTCCTTCCTGCCTGCCCTGGGACCATCCCAGCTTGTTCATGAGCAGTTTTGCTCTCTCATGGGCAGGTAATGGGGATTTCTGTTGCTTGTGGGGTGTGAGGCAGGCTCCCTGCCACTACCCCCCGGGGCACTGGGAAGCTGCTTGGGGTTGTTCCAGATAGGATCAGTGTTGAAGCCACCAGGCTTTAGGAGCACTTCCAAGGAAACTGGGTTTGCAAAGCTGGAGAAAGTTGCCTTGATGGAGCCAGCTGGGCCTAGATGTTCTGTAGCTCCTCCAGCACCAAGCTATCCCATTTTACAGGTGGGAAGGAGGTAACACCTCTGTGACCCATTGCACACATGGAGCCCTCCACATGCAGCTGTGCCTGCCAGCCCTGCAAGCGCTTCCCCTCCTTCCCTGCAGCCTCTGTCCATCCCTGACTCCATCCCTGATCTGACCAGCAGCTGCCTCCTTCCCCTGCCTGCCCTCCATCCCATGCCCCCTGCATCACTCTCTGCCTCTGTGTCCTTGCCCCCTGCAGCCCTGTCAGCTCTCTCACTTCAGCTCTCTCCTGCCGGCATCTCTGCCTTCTCTGCCCTCTCTAGGCACCTTATCCCCTGAGTGGGAGGGGGTTTAGCAGTCCTGGGCGAGCTGTGTGTGTGCCTCTTGATGTGCACCAGGCCCATGAACAAAGCCACTCTAGGTGCTAATAGCCCCACTGGGAGCTGTTGTTGCTCAGCTCCTCAGCTGCCCGCTGTGCTCTACACCGACCTGCCCTCATCTGAATGGAGCCATCCCCTCCCTTTGCTCTCCCATTTAATCCCTTTAAAATTTGTTTTTCATCTCTCATACTGTGAAAGCTCATTTGCAGCCTAACACCAGTGCCGATCCCTGCTTCCTTTGGTGGCACAAGTGACATTTAGAAGCCATTGAAGATGAGCACTGGCTCCCTTTCTCCTCCAGTGATCCCAGGGCTGCAGAGCCTTTGGACAGGAGGAGCATCCTGAGCCATTGCCTCCTGCCCTGGGCAGCAGTCCTGGGGGGATGCTATGCAGCCAGTCCAGCCTCCTGCCAGGTCTCCTCTGCCTGGAGCTGGCAGCTGTCTCCTGCCCAGTTCTGTAGTGTGGGGTTTGGCTGAGTTTATTCCAGAGCAGTCTGGGACATGTGTACTGCAGGATGCTCCCTGTAGGGAAGTGCTGTGGCTGCACAGTGCTGACAGCAGCAGCCTGATGGCTCCTGTGGGGTGCTGGGGAGAGGTGCCTGCGCCAGAGGGGAACCTTTACATAACGGAGGTGGAGCTTGCAGAGAGGCTGTGAACAATGTGGACTCATTTCTCCCCAGTATGTTTCAACTTGTCAAGCAGGAGGGAGAGTCTAAAGCACAATGCATTCTCTGTGTTCCCCAAGGGATGCCGTGGCTGCCAGGATTGATGCCATGAGCTGCACGGCCTCTGCAGCTCTCCAAAGGGGTATGACAGCTGTAACCAGTGCCTTATCCTGGGCTGACAGTGGTGGATTTCCCTGGAAATTGTCAGGGATGCTGTGAAAACAGCACAAATTGTCAGAAGAGCATGTGTGTGGTGTTGTGAGGTGCATGGGGAGCAGGTAGCAGCAGCTCCATGGGGCTGCAGTCGGGGGCAGGAGATGGGGCTTTTGGTTTCAGGGTGGTTTCACAAAGAGAAAAAGATAGTTTTGACTTGAAAGAAGCTGCTTTGCTTTCAGGGTCTGCTCGCCTGCTTTAATATTCGAGGGCATTGAGCCAGGCTGCATTATGGTGTGGGGGATTCAGATTCACACTTGTGTGGTGTTTGTCTCCTTCGTGCCTTTTTGCAGTCCATCTGGCTGCTTGATAGTGCTTCAGGCTCTCCCAGCCATGGCCCAATGGCTTCTTCCATTGCACTTCATCCTTTGGGTTAGAATTTTGGTGTGGAGAGCGCTGGAGGGTGGAGAAACAGGAAAAGGATGACATCTTCCCAGCCAGCATGTGAAGGATGGATGACAAAAGGTATTTAAGCACACAGTGTTTCCAGGAGTTCAGTGGGATCTAAACAAGAGGTTAAATACTCTGTGGAATTAGGGATGCTTTCCTGAATCTCTGGCAAATGAAAAGCATAATAAGTCAAGCCCCTTAAAACTCTTTGTCTTTTGTTTTAGTGCTTGTCAAACTCCAATGACTTGTTAGCACTTTGAAGAAAGGACATCTTGGTTAAATATTCAACAGTCCGTTCATTAAGGTCGGAGTGTTGACTATAAACATCGTTTGAAACACCCAATAGGTCTTTGGCAAACTCAAGGGAGACCAGCTCTGGTATTCCTCAGCATCCCAGGCCATAAACCAAGCTGCAACGACCTTTTCTGCCTCCACTTTGGTCTCTTCCTGCTCTTCAAGAGGAGAGCAACCCTAATGGTTTTCCACATGTATTGTAAAGATGCAAAAAGGAAAGACAAGCCTAACTAAGAAAAATGAAGATCTTTGCCAATAAACTAATTTTTGCAAATTGATTAGTTTTAATCTTCTGGAGGCAGACATTTCCAGGCTTGCTTTTTGCAGCAGAGGATGGAGAAATGGTCACCTGTCTTAATGCATAAGGTTGATGCCACTGAGATTCATTTTTCAAATATGCTTTCTTTTGGCTGTTCTTTCCCATCTGACGTGCCTCAACAGAGTTCATCCTCCTGATTGCTGCAAAAATGAAACAGTTTTGCAGTTGAAAAGTGCCACAGTCCCCAGCCTGCACTAATGCTTGTGACATTGGACCTGATCTGATTTAGTCCTGGCCTTTGCAAAATGGCTACAGGTGTTTCTCACTGTCAAGGGTTTGCCTTTTTCTCTCTAAAATGTTCCTCTTAAGGCTGAAATATCCCCAGAGCTGCTCTTTCCCTTTAAACGTATGTATAGGAAGAACCCCTTATCTCTTTTTCATGAGCTTGTTGTCTCAGTACTTTAAATTAAACATCATGCCTCAGTTATTTCCCTTACTTTTTAACCAAAGCCCCACGTGGTGAGAAGCAGCTGTGTCACCTCCCTGGCTCCCTTTTGGTTCCTTCCTCACCAGTGCCCCTGGCATGGAGAGTCCACCTTGCCCACTCTTTCTGCTGTGGCTGTGGAGGTTTCTGCCCTCTGGCTAGACTTTCACCCTGGAATGAGCATTATTGCTGGGACAAAGTGATGCAAGTGCAGAGCAAGCTGGGCTGGCAGGGTGGGCCCATGTGTGGTACCCCAGTGTGGATGCTAAAGCCCAGCCCCATGTGTGGATGCTGTGGAGTGAAGTGAGACCTCTCAGATTTACGTTTTCTGGGTAATTTTTTGTTTCTGTAGAACCTGGGTGTTGGTCTGACATATTCCCAGGGTCTCAGGTTCTCACACCATGCTGGATTTTAGGCAAGAGGAATCCAGGTGAAGAAGCTTGTGTATGATGGGGGAGGAAAGGAGGAGATCCATGTGAAAAGAGAAAAAGGAGATGCACAGTGTGAGGCTGAGTGTTGCTGTCAAGTTGTGCTGTTGTGCGGATGACGGTATTTTACTCGGCCCAGGGTATATTTATAGAGGAACATAAATCATACACACATGCCCTGTTCTGAGCACTGCACACCTCCAGTGTATGTATCTCTAATTAACCAGCCATGGAGAGGGAAGCAGGATTGGAGCCCACAGCCCCAGCTCCGTTCGCCAACAAAGCCGCGCTCTCTGTCCTAGCGCTGCCTACATTTATCTTTCCTGCAGCAGTGTTTAAAGTGAAAAGGGAGTATCAGGAGAGTTTGATAGGATCCAATTAAATTCCAGCAGATAAAATAATGATGAATTGCAGTTGAGCCCTGGCGAGATGCGATGTACATTACTGCTGTCCCCGTAGTGCGGGGAAGGAGTTGAGGTCATCAACTGCAGAAAAATAGGACACAGCTGCAGCCCAAGCACTCCTCCAGAAGTGCAGCCCAGGGGGATGGTGCATGTGGGAGTGAGGGGGGTTGCACAGGAAATTTGGATGTGTGTGTTTGCTTGCAGAGGAGCAGCCCTTCTGCTGTCTTCCCCAGGGATGGGCTGGGTGGATTGTGGCTGAAGTGGGATGGATGCCCTGTGGAAAGGGGGTGTGATGGCTATGGGGCTGCCCTGCCTCCTCTGGGATGGGAAGGGCTAGTGTCTTGTCCAGTTGGCATGGCATTTGCAGGAGCATCCCAAAATGCATCTCAGTGTGATCTGCCCACAGATTTGGGGTGTTTCCTGCTAGCTGCAGCTGTGTCTCCTGTGTGGTTCCCTGGAGGCACCTTCTCAGAGTGCTGAATCTCTTATCCCAAGGGAAGCTGGGTACTTGCAGTGCCTGTTGCTTCTAGCTGGTTGGGTGTGTGAGCAGTGGGCTTCCCAGAATCAAAAGTGGGATTTTCAGGGCAGCTGACAGTCACAGCCCTTGTTGTGTGCAGGGCTGATGGCATTCCCCGCATGGGGGCAGGGTGGATGTGAGAATCAGAGGTGTGAAAAGAACATAAGGTCGATGATTGTTACTTGGGAAGATGCCTGAGATAAGTTTTGGGTAAAGAGCTTTGAGAAAGGCTCAACAAAGAGTTCTCTTGCCTGAACTGCATCTCTGCAGAAGGAGACCTTGCTGGGAAGACCAGTATCCAGGTGGATGGGACTGAAACATCATCTGTCCTCTCTTCCACATTTGCCTTGTAAGCTCTTCAGGGAGGGACAAGGAGGCTGGCTGGGTTAGGTAAGGAGCCAGGCAGTTCTCATCTCAGTTGCTGACTCACTTGATTACATCTTTTCTCTCATCCCCTTCTGTGGGCTGTGCTGCATCAGAACACATCACTTTTGAGCACCGTTGGTTTGCTCTCAGGCTCTGCCTGTTGTTTTTTGCTCCCAGAGCAAACATCCCTTTCCCATAGCTTGTCATTATAGCAGTTGTCAAGCCAAATCATCCAGCTGGGGGTCCTGGGCATCTCTGTAGAGTGAAAGATGGTCTGACAGCAGGACTGCCTGGGTAGGTGCATCTCCTCACTCACACCCATCCTGCTGCTCATCGCAGTCTGCTGCCAGCCACTGGGATTGATTAACTGGGAAGTTAATAACAGTTAAGTGTGTTTAATGGATGTTTAACACCATGTTAGCTCTGAACAGGGAGGAGCCAGCATGATGGAACCTGTTGGCTGTCTGTAAGCTCTTTTTTGGATCTCATAGGATGGACAGATTGGTAAGCATCCCCTGCCTGATCCCCACCAGTTGTGGGGCCTTCAGGGTTGGAAGGTGGCTGCTGCTTTACTTGGATGTTGCTGCCTCCCTGGCTGTGGCTGTGCCTGTGGGTGGAGAGGCCACAGCCAGGGAGTGCTTACACTATGGCAAGGGCTGTTGTGAGGAGGCCTTTTGGAAACACCTCTCAAAATATGAGATGCTTTGGAAATTGGAGGGGGATCTGATGGATCTCCAAATCCCAGGAGGCCTGGCCTGGAGCCCCTGCAGCTGCAGCTCCTGCCTGTGTGGAGCCAAGTCCTGACTCCAGCTCCAGCATTCTACAGGAACTAGGAACCGTATCCAAGCCACAGACCCACTGCTGTCTCTGCAGGGCAGGTTAGAGGCTGCTGACAGACATGCAGATGCAGAGGACACATTTTTCATTGATATCCATGTTCCCTTGGTGATCCCATGCTTTGAACACCAGCTGAGGTAACGATTCCTGCTCTGCCGCTTCTGTTCACACAGTCTTGTTGCTCCCGCTGCTCCCCGCTGTCCACACCACCTCCCTGCCACAGCAAAGTCAGCATCCTTGGTACTGTGTCCTTTCCAGAGGGAGACAGTCTCTCATGCAATTGGCCTCTTACTGTCTCGGGACCGGTGCATGAAGAGTTAATGTTCTCCCTCCCTCTCCCCCTATTCTTCTTCCTCCAACCCACCTCCCAGAAGAACTAATTTCCAAAAGCAGCCGGGGCAGAGAGATGCAAATAAGTGTTTTGGACAGCTGCAGGCTGGATGCCTTCCCGAGATGCCAGGGCCCCAAATGAGACATGTCAGAGTACAAATTGAAAATGCCAATTTCACTTACGCTGCCACGTGGCTCGTCACAGCTAAATTCTGCTCTGGTGCTGCCACCACCCTCCCCAGCATGTGCTCCCTCCTACCAGGCAATGGTCTCTGCTCACTGCTACAGGTCTGGCCAGCTCCTCATTGTGGTTCTGTTGAGGATATCCTTGAGTGGGATTAGGATAGGATGAAGTGAACAGATCTGGACTTTTAGCCAAGTTCCGGCTTTTTCTTCCCAGGCCTGGTAACAGAAATGTTGGTGAGAGGCTCTGGTGGTAGATGGTGCATGGTGGAGATGTGATGAAAGTTGCCTGAGCAAACACGACAAGAGGTGCCATGTCTGGGGGTTGTGTTGGGGGGTGATGGGGCTCTGCCTGTAGAGAGGTGATGCTGGTGGAGCTGTTGGATTTGCAGCTGGGTGTGTTATGCCTGAGAACTGCTGTGTATGGCTGACCAGCAGCAGCCTTCCTCCCTGGGAAGGGCTTCCTTTTGGGGTCCTCTACCCTATGTTTGAGTGGATGGGCTCATGAACAAAGGATCACCAACAAAAAGCTATAATGGAGTACCAGGCTTGGCTCTCACTGGCACCCTGTAGAGCTGAGGGAGGGGCGTGTTGCATAGTCAGGTCTCACGCTGGGTGTGTGTCCCATTTTGATGCCATGTCTGATGCTGGACTGGTGATGTTGCCTGTCTGGGAGAGATTCAGCACAGAAGGGACCAGCTTTGATAGGTGAGAAGACTGAAGTGTTGTTTTCCTGGGCACACTGGCCTCCTTCATGAGCCACATACCTGGGCCTTGTGGAGGGGTCGAGTAGAACAGACCCACTGCAGAGGGTCCTGTGGGGCAGCAGCTGAGGCAGTGGTGGAGATGCTGAGATGGCCTGGGGCTGTGAAGGGTGATGCTGGGAGTGGCTGGAGGTGGTGGCAGGGCTGTGGCCAGCCCATGGCCGGGTGAACCACTGCCGGTGCATCTGCCGCTCTCTAAGGAACTCCAGCAACCCATGAATCATTCATTTAATCTCTCCTGACATGTCTGTCATTTTCTCAGGCGAGGAGCGGGGAATCTCTTGCCGAAGGAGGTCATTAGCTGTCAGGGATGGTTCCAAATGCCTTCCTGCCTCTGTATCGATTAAACCTCTCTGTCTGCATGCAGGGGCCTTGCAGGGAATACTGATGGTGCTGTGGGGCTGGGACTCAAATGTTGAGGCAGGGGAGAGGGGTCTGGGTGGGGAGAAGGCACTGGCCCGGCTGGAAGGAGCAATGGAAGTAGATAGGTCTGGACAGCAGAAGGTCCAAGGGCCTGAGTTTTGGGTCCCCTAAAGCTGGGAGGGGTAGGATTCCCTGGTGTCACCTTCCTACATGGAAACTCAGGGTAGTGGTTCCAGTCCTGAAATGGAGTGCAGCCAATTCCCAAGCACAGAGTGGAGCTGGGAGTGGGGCATCTTGGGGTGTGGTGTGAAGGGAAGGAGTGCTCTCTCCTGAGATCTTTCTGAGGGCTAGTGTTGCACTGGAGTGGTCCTCAGTTCTGTCCCACCCACAGCCATGTGGCCACAGCCTTGTCATTTTGTTATGGGAGATGGGGCTGGAGGGGACTGTGAAGGGACATCGTCCCACTGGCTGTCGGGGGTGACTCTACTGAATCCACTCCTGTGATGTGCCCAGCCTGTCCACCGCAAGCTTCACTAGTGATGACCATAATCCCAAATATCCAACTGAGCATCCCTGGAGTGGGGAGGACATGGGGAAGGGCTCGAGAGCCTTGTGGAGAGAAGTACATCTGTGCTGCAGAGGCACCATCTGTTTCTTCCTTTTCCAGCAGCAGCAGCTTCAGACCTTTGAGTTGATGGGCTTTGGGTCTGTTCACAAACCCTCTGTTTTGCTGCTTTATCTTTTTTTGTCAGTCCAGCCCATTGGTTTCGTCTGCTGTGACTGATGCTTTGTGGTTGTCAGACCTGTTTGTTCCTAGCCAGCAAGTCCCAGCCAGGACCCCATCCCTCTCCTCTGAGCTGATGGGAGACATCCCTGTAATGGATGTCTCTCTATGCCCCTCACCACCAGGACATTCTGCTACAATAATTAACAGGCTCTGCCTCCTTCTGTTTCCTCCTGCAGTATTTCTATGAAGGGAATGACATCAGTGACCTGCCTGTCAACTTGTCTGTGGTCTGGAATGGGAACTTCGTCATTGACAACCCCCAGAACATCCAGGGTGAGTGAGGGATGGGATGGGACCTCGCCAGTGCCCTCTCAGCCTCCAGCCCACCCTGGCTCTGACCATAGTTTGCACCAGTGCTTTGATGGGTTTCTAAACAAGAGGCTTTTTCCAAGAAGCTTTGGGAGGGCCTCTACTTTGGTGTTGAGTCCAGGGTACTGCTGGCTCCTGCCTGTAGGGGTTTGTCCCACTGGGAGTTAGTGGGAAGGGGCTAGAGCAGGTGCCCTTTTTCCCCCAAAACCTTTGCCCATGGGCTGGGGGGCCCATGCTGACCCCAGCCTCCTCCTGCCATTGCAGCCCACCTGTACAAGTGCTCGGCGCTGCGGGAGAGCTGCGGTCTGTGCCTCAAGGCCGACCCGCGCTTTGAGTGCGGCTGGTGCGTGTCGGAGCGGCGCTGCTCCCTGCGCCAGCACTGCCTGGCCTACGAGAACAGCTGGATGCACGCCAGCAGCGGCAACAGCCGCTGCACCGACCCCAAGATCACCAAGGTACGAGGGGATGGCTGGGTGGTGATGCCCTGTGCCGAGGCACTGCGAGGGGGGATGGAGATGGGGGTGTGGATGGGGCTCCCCAGTGGCAGCTCACAGCAGCCAGATCTGCTTGGTGTTTAATACTTGAGTGTTTTTTGTCACCACTTTCATTTCCAAGACGAAAATCCTCTCTCCACCACCCCCATGCACTGGGCTTTCTGGCTCATTTCCAAAATTCCAACCCCTCCTGCACATGACTGAGGGATCCAGGAAAGCTCTAGGTTGCTTCTTGTGTCGCCATGTGCACTGGGGCCAGTAGTTCATCATCATCCTCCCATTTCCTTGACAGCTTTTATGACCTTTGCTTATAAGATTGTGTGTAGTAATATTCACATGCCTCTTGGGCTGGGATCCAGGTTCACAAGGACAGGCTGGTGGGTATTTCAGCTGTATATCTTCTGCTAACCCACAGCTGGCTGGGCCTTGATGGTGTTAATTACTGGAGTCTTAGCACAGGATCTGATCTGTTTGGGTTTCAGTGCCATATCTGATGGGAGCTGGAAATGAGAGTCTTGGCTTTTCCCAGTGCGTGCTGCCTCCCTCTCACACACATGGGCCCTGCAGTGTGCTGGGTGGCAGCCATGTGGAGAGAGAGGGGAACAGCCCTGCCGGGCATATCCTGACCTGCAAAGAGCCCTGCCTGCAAGAAGTACTGCCTGCAGAGTTGCCTGGGGCTGGTGGAGTGCTGGCAGGAGGAGGGATCCATTCCTGAGGAAGTGAGATTGAGCCTCAGAGCCTGCATCCCTACCTGGAGGTCTGCTGTTGTGTGCAGAGCTGCAGGGCTTCCCTGTCACCGTACTCAGGCTAAACTTCCCAAATCCAGACCCCTACAGATGATGGGAGTGGAGAATGCTGTGGGGCAGGTCATGGCCAGGGTGCCCTCACTGTAGGCTGTGCCCTTGTCCTCTTGTGTTCAGGTGACCAGGGCTGCAGGCATTAACACACACACCCCACTCACGGCAGCTTTCCAGCAGCTGATGGTGCCCAGCATACGTAACAGCAGTTGGTCCAGAGCTGATGGTAACAGCTCTCCCACCCTGAATCATGAAATTTTACAGTAATTGAAGGTGCAGCAGGAACAGATCTGTTAGGAGGTGGGCTTGACCTTGGCGCTGCTCTGTGTTAGTGCCCTGGGGAGTGGCAGTCAGTGTGGATGTGCAGTAGCTGTTGGTGTGATGCTGCTCCTGTAGCCTGCCTGTTGCCTGCTGCCTCCCACTACCCCAGTCCCACATCTGAGCTGTGGGCATGCTTGCAAATGGTCCAGAGAAAAGCCTAGTGCAGAGAGGACAGCCAGCATATGCTGATGGGGAAGAAGAGTCTCCTACAGTGGTTTCATGAGGAGGTGGAGCCTCCTTCCTGCCCAGCTCACTGGAGTGCAGGTGTCTTCATGGGTGGTGGGGCTGGGCTGGGAAATGACCATGATTCTCCACCCCAAGGGTAAAGAATCATTTACCCATTGTTCAGTGGTGGAGCCAAGCCCCTTCCAAACCTCTGTAGTGTCTTGTCTGATGCTCACTGTGACCCTTGGAGTGACATCCTTTCCCTTGGGAAGGGAGTACCCCTTGGCCTCTGCATCTCCTGGATGTGCTGTGACCACCAGAGCTGAGAGCAAGCCAGCTGTTTGTACCCACTGGAGCTGTTTGCTTGTTGATGTAAAAGGACCCTATGAAACCAATTAGGAGAAAAGCAGCATTGTTTATTGGGGCCAGGGGTCCGGAGGTGGAGGGGGGAAAGAGGGGGGTTGAGCAGCTATTGCTCTCCTTGGCAGCTCCCCCCTCCCACACACCTTGTTTAGCTGTGACCTCCCTCTGCTGAGTGGCCAACAATGTCATTTAATTCCTGGGCTCCTTCCTCCCTGAACACATGGCCCTTGCCAGCTTTGCTGCGGAGGAGGAGGAATTGAACATGCCGGAGCAGCTTTTAGCACTCATTTAGAAGCACCAAACAAACAGCCACTTCTTGCCAGCCACCCTGCCAGAGCTTTTTTAAGGGGAAGACCCAACCTGATGCTGGCTGCAGCTGCTAGAATGAGCTCCAGTTCCAGACTTGGCCAGGGGCTAAACAAGGTTTAGGCAAACAGTGGTTCCCCACAGCCCTGGAGGGTTTTGTTGCTGTGTAAATAGTAAGTTGTGACTGCCTCGGCATGACCCAGGGCTCAGGCACCACTCCTAGCTCTGATGCTGGCCTGGGACATGTCCTGCAGGATGCCTTTGTGGAATGGGACTGGGTGCTCCTGAGTTTGTGTGTGCTGAAGGTCACCAGACCAGTGTGAATCCAAAGGGCAGAAGTTAATCCCAGTGGCAATGGCTGTAGTGGGACTGTGTGGAAACAGCCCCTGGCTCCATGCAGTCCATCAGGGCTGATAATGCGGACAGTGTCCACTGCTGCATGTTTCCCACCCTCAGTTCATCTGCTTTTCCTTGCTGTGGAGATGATGTTCAGGGATGAGCCCTTCACAAGGAGGAGGAGGAGCATCCATCTGGCTAAGGCCCCAGGGCTGCAGCTGCCCAGATTTTCCAAGAATGCACAGAGCTTACACATGTTTGGTGGTGGCTGGGCTTAGTGCAGCCAGAGGTGCCTGCTAGTGCTAGGGGGGATCTCAGCCAGGAGAGCAGAGGAGGCCATCACCTGTAACAGAACCATCTCTTGCCCTGGGTCAGGATGTGATTTCTTCCTGGACTGTCCCAGCTTGCATTCCCCTCTCCCTCTCCAGCTGCCTGCAGCTGCCTTCTCCTCTGCTGTGTCTTTGTATCACTGGGGACCCAGCTGTATCCCAGGGCCCACCCAGGGCATGCAGCTCTGCCATTCATCCCAGTTAGTGCTGCGGGTGGGTGCTTGACCTCGGCCCAGCAATCATGGATGTAAAACTGCCTGTAATTGCCTGGTTGGAGGCAGCATCCCCACATCCCTTGGAACAGGGCCCACACCTCTGTTTATCTCTCATTCTACCACTGTCTGTCAGGCCACACCTGTCTGCTTTATTGGGCATCATCCTGGTAAATGAGGCGTGGTGCTTGGTGAGGTCCCCTCCCTTCCCAACTGGCCTCAGCAGAGGGTCTGCTGGTGAAGAGAAACACATTTCCCCTCTGCCTGCCATTTTACCTTTGCAGGGATCTGTTGGAGATTCTTTCTCCTTTGAGGGCGTCTTGGACATGGGAATCTCATCCCTGGGCACCTGGGACCTGGCCAAAAGCCAGGCACACCCAGCGGCTTCCTTGCCAGTTCAGCTGGAGCCATGGCTGATGCTGCCCTGTCTCCTTAAACTCTTGTGTCCTTGTCACCTAGGAGATGGCTGTGTCTGCAGCAGGGTGTCCATATCCTAGCCCTCTGCTTGAGAGACATCTCATAGCTCCTGGCTTGCTCCTGAGGGGATTTTGTGGATATAGCTGTCACTGGGGAGGTCTTTCCTGCTCTGTGGGCAACTTGCAGATGTGCTGGCATTTCTCATCACCTGTCTGCTCCTTGCTGCTTGTAGCAGCCATCCTGCAGCTGCCTGGCTGCAGCCTGCCCGAACGAGGTATCCCTGTGGCTCTGCATCCTTGTGACTGACCATGCTCTCTCCTAGTTGTTCCCTGAAACTGGCCCCAGACAAGGAGGGACCCATCTGACCATCACTGGCGAGAACCTGGGCCTGAAGTTTGAAGATGTTCGCTCGGGTGTCCGAGTGGGCAGAGTGGCGTGCGTCCCCATCGAGAGCGAGTACATCAGCGCCGAGCAGTAAGTGCCTCGGGAGGGGTGGCTGTGCTCCAAATCACCTCAGGAGGGTTGGGGACAGCAGTGATGGTGTTCAAATGCTGCCCTTGGCTGCAAAAGACATAGAGCTGACTGGGCTGAGCTGGGAGGGAAGTACCTGCTGGTTTATGGTTGCTCTGGGAAGAGCTCAAAGCTTTGGAGAAGCTTCTCTGAGGGCTGGCAGTGTCAACTGCCACCACCTTGGTTTCTCATGCATCTGCTGGTACCTGAGACTTCCGCTTCGCACAGGGAGTGTCGTGATGCCAGGACACTGAGTTTCTTACTGCTCTTATGTCTTAGGATTGTGTGTGAAATTGGAAATGCCAGCCTGACCAAGGTCCATGAGGCACGGGTAGAAGTGTGCATCCGTGACTGCACGCCCAGCTACCGGGCCATATCCCCCAAGACCTTCACCTTTGTGGTAAGCTCCATGCTGGGGACAGGTCTGTCACCTTGTAAGGGAGGTGATGATGGGTGGTTTTGGGTGGTTTTCTGGCTGAGTTGGAAAATTTGTCATCATTTTCCTGAGGAGCAGGCAGGGATTCTCTGGTCAGGCACTGAGTCATGATGATTGAATTTCTCCAAGGCTGCCACTGCTGTGCCTCCTCAACTGTCCTGCTGGCACTGCCAGGTCTTAGTACTGTGCCCGGCTGCTGTCTCATTGGTCCCTCTCCTCTGTGGCCCTGTCACCTGGTTGCAGCTGCTTGGGGATATGGGTTTCAGTTCCCAGCCTGTCTGACTCCAAAGATGCCCTTTTCCTTTGACAGACGCCCACTTTCTCCCGTGTTGTCCCAGCCCGGGGTCCTCTCTCTGGTGGCACCTGGATCGCCATCGAAGGCACCCACCTCAATGCTGGCAGCAACGTCTCCGTGACCATCGGGGGACGGCCCTGTGCTTTTTCATGGTGAGGGGCACAGACGGTGGTGGAGGATGGGCAACAGGCACCTTCAAAGGCAGTGGGACCTCCAGACAGAGCAGCAGCCAGAAGCCTAGGCTAGGAAGCCAGGAGGGACCATGGGAGCCAAACCCCCTGGGCGGCCAAAGGTGTCTCCTCTTGAAACCTCTGTGTGTCAAGAGGCTGCAGGAAGAGCCCTAAGAACAGAGATTTTTCTCTAAAAGCACAAAGCCCTGAGGCATGAAGTGGATAATTTTTAGATTAGGGATGATAATGGAGCGGCTCTTTAAATATTTTCCTGCGGTAATTACTGGTTATCAGCCCTAATCGCTGCTGTTTGCAGCCGCCGCGCGATGGGAACGCTCAGGAGCTGCTCGGTCTTTCCCGGCTGCCTTTTGTTTCATTTCTTGGATTTTTGGTTTTTTGTTTTTTCCTCCTTTCTCTCTTCACGCCCCAACTGTTTCAGAAGGGGAGAGGGGCTGAGGCAGGGTCCCCGCCCCGGGCATGCCTGGCCTCCCTCCTGCCCAGGCACTGACAGGTTGTGGTTTCTGCCCCAGGAGAAGCGCCCGTGAGATTCGGTGCAGGACCCCCCCGGGACACACCCCCGGCGGCTCCCCCATCCTCATCAACATCAACCGGGCAGAGCTGAGCAATCCAGAGGTGAAGTACAACTACACAGAGGACCCCACCATCCAGAAGATTGATCCTGAGTGGAGCATCAACAGGTGAATTACAAGGAGCTTGTGGGATGCATGGGGGACTGTTTCCCGTACGGATTTCCCACTCCTGATGAGCACATCTCAGTGTTGTGATAACTGCCAGGCTGCACTCCAGAGATGTGGCAAGAGGAGTGTGAGCCATGGCTTGGCACCAGGGCCCTGCTAACTCCTGGCCTACAGTGCTCAGCCTGGCAGGGGGCAAGAGCAGAGTGCTTTGGATCTGCTTAATTTCAGCTTGACATTTAGCGGCGGCAAATAAAATTAAAATATTTCCCATCGGGGTTTTTTTTGAAATGTTTACATATTTTTCTAAAAGGTTTGAATTGGCTGGAGAGGAGGCGAAGGAATCCATTAAGAGCTAGTGCCAAGGGAAACCTTCCCCAGACTGTTGATGAGGAGCAAGCTCCCCAGAGGCATGGCCAAGGTCTCCAGAACCACGGGGCTTTTAACACCAAGCCATGGAGAAAACCTGGAAGAGTTCAGCCTCTCCTGTCGCCCACTGCCTCTGTGGTGGAGAAAGGGTGGCAGAGAGGAGCTTGTACTTCTTGGGATGCTTTCCTGTTTTGAATGTGTAGTTGACTTTAGCTTGGGAGTCATTTTCAGACCCTAAACCTGCACACAGGGTGGTATGTCAGTGTTAATTACCAGGTTTTATATCTCTAGTTGGCCTTTGGGTCACCTGAAATGATTTGACATTGGTGCATGCCAGGTCCTGCCAGCCATGCAACATGTGGGTGGGATAAGAGATCCCTGGGGAGTGATGGCTCACCCAGGCTGGGGCAGATGGGCATCTGGCTGGAGATGAGGGCTGCTTCCTTCCTAGTACTGGAAGCTGCCTTTCCTAACCCATTTGCTCCATGTCTCTAGTGGTGGGACATTGCTGACTGTGACTGGCACCAACCTGGCCACCATCAAAGAGCCCAGGATCCGGGCCAAGTACTGCAGCTCTGAAAGGGAGAATGTAAGTGGGACTGGCTGGGGGGCTGGGGGCAGAGCACAAAGAGGAGCGATGCTGTCTGTGTTGCAACGTAGGGCAGAAAGTGCACCCTTTGCCCTTCAGGTGTGATGGTCTGGAGAGGCTGAGGTCCAGGGGCTGCTGCCCCAAAGAGAGGCACCAATCTCTCTGCAGAGCCTCCAGCCAGGTGCTTTCAGGAGAGGGTTCAGAACTCAGCATATAAAACTGGTGAGAGGTTTGTGGGACATCCATAGGATATTGACAGAAAGAGCCTATCCCCAGTGACACCTTGCCTGCCACCCCTTGCACATCCATTTCAGACAGGAGTCTGTCCCTGCCCTGGGGTGGAATGTGATGCCTGTTGATTGAACAGAACAGGAGATTCCAAATCTAAACCCTGTGTCGAGAGCTGCTGCTTTCAGGAGATCCTTGTGGGGTGTGATGCTGACCACCTGATTGGCAGTGGGTCTGACCTCATTCCATGCCTCCTGCAGAACTGCACCGTCTACAATGACACCACCATGGTGTGCTATGCTCCCTCCATTGACAATCCTGTGCGGAGCCCTCCAGAGCTCGGTGACCGCCCGGATGAGATCGGCTTTGTCATGGATAACGTCCAGGCCCTGCTGATCATCAACACCACCAATTTTGTCTACTACCCAGACCCTGTCTTTGAGCCCCTCAGCCCCACAGGGATGCTGGAGCTGAAGCCCAGCTCTCCCCTCATCCTCAAGGTAAAGAGTCTGTATCTGGGGGCAGAGGTAGGGACATGTCCCTCTGTGGAGGTGGCGTTTTGTCTCTCCTGGAGCAAAGATTTTGCCATGTGTTGGGTTTTTTTGAACATTCCCCATTGCACAAGAACTGACAGTCTCATTTCTTGTTCCCTCAAAGGGCAGGAACCTGCTCCCACCAGCTGCTGGTAACTCCCGCCTCAACTACACGGTGCTGATTGGAGACACTCCCTGCACCCTCACGGTGTCTGAGACACAGCTCCTCTGCGAGTCCCCCAACCTCACTGGTCAACACAAAGTCACAGTAAGTGCTGACACTGGTGCCTTTGCTCCTTTGTGCCTCATGTGTCTTAGAATTTCAGTCTTTATCCCAGCACCGGCCCTGCTGTGTGCTCGTCCTTGAATGAGGAGCAGATAGTAGGTCTATGGGCAGGAGCATCCTCAGGAGTCATCTTCCTGCTCCCTAGGCATCCCTCTTCCTAATTACACATTTGGTAGGACCAAATACTTTGTCACCCTCCTGCATGTTCAGCTTGGTGTTACTGTGCGCTGGCTGGTGCTGGGTGCAAGGCAGGGGGGATTCCCACCTCTGCCTCCCAGTGCTGGCACATGCTGCAAGGCAGGTTCCTTTGTTTGTGGGGTTGTAGTGCAGCAATGCTCACACTCCAGGACTCTGCCATGTTAAAAGGGACCCAGCACAGTCTTCCCCAGGCTCCCTATCCATGGGGAAATGTGCTTTACATCCCATCTGTTGCTACAATGTTGTCTGAATGAGACATCAAACTCACTGCCTGCTTCATGTGCACTGGCAGCATGTGTGCTGCATGCCATTAAGGCACCTCGAACTGCTCCGGACCAGGCCCTGCTGTACCTGCATTTGTGCACATCATTCAGGCCATGGGCTGGGAGTCTATGTCCCCGTTCCCAGCATGGTGGGCACAGCAGGGAGTGCTGCCTGCGGTACATATTCCCTGACAGCAGGTCCATTTTTCCCCCCGCCATGGTGCAGATCAAGGCTGGAGGGTTCGAGTTCTCGCCGGGGACGCTGCAGATCTACTCAGACAGCCTGCTCACCCTGCCCGCCATCATCGGGATCGGTGGCGGCGGCGGCCTCCTCCTCCTCATCATCATCATTGTCCTCATCGCCTACAAGCGCAAGTCCCGGGATGCCGACCGCACCCTGAAACGTCTCCAGCTGCAGATGGACAACCTGGAGTCCCGGGTGGCCCTGGAGTGCAAAGAGGGTGAGGGGTCCCTTTGCCATCAGCATGGGGGTCTTTGGGTGTTTCTTACTGCTCCAAGGCTCAGTATGCTCCTACCTTTTCCTTGCCGCCTTTCAGAGAGGGAATGGGAATGGGCAAATCTGCTTTGTCAATGGAAGTGAACTCATTTTAGGTGGGATTTGGGGATTTTTCCAGTTAAGAAGTTCTTCTCCATTTCTCCAAGTGGGAGAAAAGAGAGCAAGCAGGGTAGTGAAGGCTTCCTGTGAGTGGGCAGTGGATCTCTCATTATGTGACAGACAGATGCTGTGAAATTGGACAGAATTCCTTGTGTGATACTGCTGATAAAATCTAATTGCCCATTATCCCCCTGAGCTGGCTCCAGAGGCCCCGACCCTGCCAGCCACAACCACAACCAGCCCGGACGCTGCGAATGAAGCAGGCACCGAAAACAAGATAATAAAAAGGGAAAAGAAAGACAAACCTTTGCTCCCCCAAGTCCCCATCCCTCCACATGCCTGTGGATGGCACTGGTGACAGGGAGAGGGGAGGGAGCTGGTGGAGGGGATGGTGTCTTGTCTTCCACAGCTGGCAGATAAAAGGATCTGCTTTTAATTAAAAGGCACAATCTCTTCCCTGCCTTTTCTCTTTTCTAGTCCCGCTAGTTACAGATAAGATAGCGCGCCTTTCAAGCTGACGGTTTGTTTTTTCTCATCAGGCTGACAAGCCTGCAGTCCTCTGCCTGGCTTTCAGCTCCCTTTAAAGTGCTGTTAATTTGATTTTTCTGAGGGTTTTCTCCCCCCACCCCAACCCCCTTCCCTGGTGCATTTCCAGGACTCTTCTCCCATCAGCTTTTCCCTGTAGGTGCAATTAAAGGTTCAGGACCCTCCTGGATCATGTTCCCCTGGGAGTCACAGCTGCCTCTGTTGGGATCAGGCGGTTCTGGGGTGGGTGTGTTCAAGCTCTTCTCTCAAGTAGTATTTAGGTCAAAAAAGAAATGAGGGCAATCTTGTGGTTTAGGCTAATGTTTTTCCCAAGAAGCTCTGTTTTTGTTCAAACCTTGCTGTTCCCCCCTGCCCCCAGCATCCCTGGGAGGCTGCAAGTGCTGGGGAGCGGGGATTTGATCCCCCTGGGACCTGGCAGTTCTGTTCCCAAATCTGCCACTTCATTTGTTCTGGGGATGTCATCCCCACACTCTGCAGCTCAATTTCTCCATCTGTGAGATGGGGACAGCAATCATAGCCTGCCAGGAAGAGGAATGATGAGAATATTCGTGCCTTGGGGAGGGTCCACCCGTGGGAGGCTGGGGGTGTGGTGAGGGGCTGAGTGCCAGTGCTGTGTGCTGAGACTCCAGGATGTGTTGTTTAATTCTGCTTTTCCAACCCTAGCCTTTGCCGAGCTGCAGACAGACATCAACGAGCTGACCAATGACCTGGATGGGGCTGGCATCCCCTTTCTGGATTACCGCACCTATGCCATGCGGGTTCTCTTCCCGGGGATAGAAGACCATCCTGTGCTGAAAGAGATGGAGGTGTGGGTCTGTCTGTCTGTCTGTCTGTCTCTGTGGTGTTTCACATTGAGGATGTGCCCCTGCACAAGCCTCTGTGCCCCCAGGCTGGAGAGATGCTTTGGTTGGATGCTGGCCCGGTGTGGTGCATCTCTCCGCGTGGCAGCCGGCGTGGATGTGGACTGGCTGCCAAATGCTTACTGCGCTCTCTGACATTAATATCAATATTTATATTAATATCATTGCTGCTGTCATTTTCTACAGCACTTGCTTTATTCAATTGGGTTTGTTTGATGCCTGACCAGTCGCTTGTTTTTAGCAGCGTTGTCTGACATTGCCTACTTGCTTGGCTTCATTTCCCCATGGAGAACCCATCCTTGGCATCCTTCCTCTGCTCCCCAAACCAGCTCCTTCTCTTCTCCTGGCCTTCCTACCTCTGTATAATTTAGTGCATGCAATTGCACAGCAATTGCTTCTTGTGTGCTGGGCTGCTGAGGCCACTCTTGATTAGAGGAAGGAGGGGGGTGACCTTTGCTTCCCCTCACTGCTGACCCAGCACAGTAATTAATGTCGACGTGGGCTTCACAATGTATTTAGGAGAAGTAATTGGCCCTGGTGCAAGATGCACGGTCACTAATTACAGCACAACAAGCTCTTACCAACTGCAAGTGCACGTGCTGGTGTTGTACGCCAGCATGGCTACAGTGTGGGCCCTGGCCTTCTGCCTGCTCTGTTTCCCCATCCCCTAATCCCAGCTCTGGAGGGTGGTGGGGACCCTGTTTCCATGGATTTTCCCTTGCAGCTCAGGTTTCCGGATGCTCAGAGCCAAAGCAGGCGTGTAGGTCTCCCTGGGGCACAGCCCTTCCGGTCTGTGCAGATGCCTGGCTTGCCTCTCACCTCTGCTCTTGCTCTTAAAGATTTTCCCTAAAGAGGGAAAGTGGAAAGGGTATCAAAAAGGGTATCAGAGGAGGAATTTTGCATTTGCTGTGGCAGGCTGGGTGGACTTTGTCCACTTCCAGCTCTTAACTGAAAACATCCTGCTTGAGAGAGCACACCAGCTCAGCCTGGCTTGGGAAGCAAGGAGTTAAATTTACAAAGGGGAAAGAAAATCCCCAAAAGAGATTAAATAAAGCAACTAGAGTTGTGTAAGCTTCGTATAATTTAATCAGGTTTGCTTTTATTTGTCTCTTTACTCAGAGTGTAACATTAGCTATTGCAAGTGGCGGGAGGAAGCGGCGCTTGCTCATGCACACGCTAATCCACAGTGCACACCGGTACCAGCTCCCTTCCTCTGCAGGGTTTAGGGGGAGGCTGGTTGCTTTTTGAGAATTTAAGCCTGATTAAATGTTTAATTCACTATTGTTCATTTATTTCTGCTCCTGATCAGCCAGTTGAACATGAGGACTTGGAATTGACAAGGACTTGGTGGGAAACAGGGTTTTTGTCCAGCGGAAAAGAGTACTTTGGAGAGGGGAGTTAGAACTGTGAGGCATTTCACTGAACTGAAGAGTGCCAATCCAAAGTTTTGATTGAAGTGAAATGATTTGATGTGTCAAAACTCTGTTCTTCACTTCGAGTTGGTGTTTTGAAGTGAAAATTGTTGTTTTGTCTCCAAATACCAACATGAAGCGAAATTTAATGCTCACTCACCCAATCAGGAAGACAAGGGGGGGGGATTAAAAAAAAAAATTATGTTTTCCCACAGGAAGGCTTTTATCCAGAGGAAGCCATCTTTTCTAATGAGAAAATGGAATATCGTAAAAATATTAATTTCTGATAACAAATGTAGTCAGCGCTGGCCAGAGCTGGGCTGCTGTTGGCAATGCAGGTGTGAAAGCATCTGAGCCCAGTCCCTTCTGGGTCCTACATGGCCAAATATGGGCAGAAAACAACTTCAAATGTCTCATGAGTAAAGGGACTGTTTTAGGATGTGTCTGCAGTGAGACAGAGCCAGATTTCTGCTATTATTTCCCTATCTGAAATCCATCCCTCCCAAACCAGGTGGGTTTGCTGCTGGTGGAGCTCAAGGTTGTGGCTTCATTTGCTTTCTGTGTAATACCCGAAGTGCATGTTGCAGTGACTTGGGTGGGAACTGAGCTGCTTGTTAGCTGAAATTGAAAATTATAATTTGTGTGTGTGCTTGGGAGAGAAGGAGTGTTTGTTTATGGGAGGGAAGTGTGTTTATGTGTCTACACACAAGTGGGAGAGTCTTTGTATGGAAGGGTGTGTCTCTAGAGACATATATATACACTGATGCCCTGAGACTGTGTTAAACTGATGCTGGGATTTTACAATCTAGATAACTCTTCTGAGGGAAGTGAGACTGATCACCAAAGGGGAAGCTTGGTAGCAGGGAGAGACCTAGTCCAGTTGCTTTTTGACCCTTTTTCATAATTTCCTTTTGTGGGATTGAGGGTGAATTCAGGGTGTGGATCAGTCCAGCCACCTTCTCGTCACCCTCCCCATCATGCCTGTCTCTCAGCTTTGCTCTATCCTTGCAGGTCCAGGCTAACGTGGAGAAGTCCTTGACCCTCTTTGGTCAGCTCCTGAACAAGAAGCACTTCTTGCTGACCTTCATCCGTACTCTGGAGGCCCAGCGGAGCTTCTCCATGCGCGACCGCGGCAATGTGGCCTCACTCATCATGACGGCACTGCAGGGCGAGATGGAGTATGCCACGGGGGTGCTGAAGCAGCTCCTGTCCGATCTTATTGAGAAGAACTTGGAAAGCAAGAACCACCCCAAGCTGCTCTTGCGGAGGTGAGTGTCCCCCTGAGAGGCTGGAGCTGTGGAACAGTGCCCAGGCACTTCTGAGCACAGTGACATGAGCCGGTGTCCTTTGGGGATGCCACCAGTGATGGCTTTAGTGTTGGCTGTGGCAGTGTGAACAATGAGTCTGTGGTCAAGCATTTCCTTGCTTGTCTGTGTGCAAGTATGCGAGAGATGTGGGACTACGTGGCTCCAGCCAACTAAGGAGCACCCATGGGATGTTCTCACTCCAGTTTGGCTTGTGTGGGCTCATGCTGCCTGGGGAGGAGAGAGCAAGGTGCTCACCAGCTGTGCAGGCTGGTGCAGGTAGATGGTACATGCTAGTGTCAGGCACTGTGGTGTGTTGCTGTAGGTCACCTGGAGAAGGGAAGGTGACCAGGTGGTCCCCCACACCTTTTGGCATGTGGGGCATCTCTTGCCCTGCCTGGTGGCTGCGTAGGTGCCTCCGTGGGCTGGCAGCAGGCAGGAGTCCTCCATTGCCTGCTGTCTCCTCAGGGCTTACCTACCTTGCCTGTCACATGGGGGTTTTCCTGGGAAAGTCACTCAGATCTCTGCAACCTGGGAGTCTCACTGGGGCCAGGGGAAGTGCAAGCAGGAGGCAGCCTGCCAAGCCCTGCCGTGAGTCTGCCTGGCCCATCAATATTTAACGATAGCTCTGAGCTCTCCTTCATCACGGGCTGATGAATATTGAAAGATACACCAAGTCCTGAACAAAAAACTATTAATAAGCTCCACTGGTTCAGCTCGAGGCTCTCTGTGCCACTTTCTCCCTTTGCATGCCATGCGGTGCCTCCCCATCCCCACCTCCAGCAGCCTGGTGCCACCAGCCTTTGGCAGAGATGCAGGGATGGCTGAGAGGCACAGGGCTGGCATGTCACCAGAGAGGCTCAAGAAACCAGGGCTTCTTTCAAAGATCAGCTGATGTTCATGGCATGGCCAGACTGGACAAAGCCTGTCAGGTTTTGTACGCTTGGCCCTGGGGAAACACCTGGAGAAGACCCAGATGTGAGCTGGTCCCAGTTACATCCGTGTTGCCCATCTCATTAGGCACGTTGCTTTCTTACTCTCTCTGCTTCATTTATCCCATTACAAGGGTGCCCTTAATGTCTCAAAGCATCTCATTACCAGTGTGTCAGAGGAGGTGTGTTGTGCAGATGATGGCTGTCTGGGGGTAGGGTGGGTCTTGGAGGTGCCAGCCACTGTTCCCCATGCCTCTCCCCTGACTGTATTTTTAGGCTCTTCTCTTCCAAATGTTTCTCCATAACACCAGGTTTCACTGAAATATTTAGAGTGCATTTCTAGCCCTGAAGTAAATCAATAAAATATAAATAAAAGGCATCATGAGGAGGCTGGCAGCAGCTGTGGCAGCAGTGCAGGGGCAGAGCCCAGCCTGCACCAGTGCCCAAAACTGCCAGTCCCCAGCCACAGTGCTCGAGGGCCAGTGCAGTTAGGACAGCAGTAAGTCCCCTGGCCAGCACCTTGCTTGTGCCTCCCTGAGTGATATTTAACAAAGAGACACTGTTCTTGAAGCCATGATGCAGAGCGAGTGGTGCTGAGAGCTGTGCTTCTCTGTGTGTTTGATTAGCCTTGCTGTTGGGTGTGAGAGTGTGCTTACTGCCCAGGGCAACTGGATTAGCATTGATCTAACTGGGGAGAGCTGTTATTTATTTATTTGGTTGTTGGATAATCCCCCCATTGCTGTGGCATCTGGCTCTACCATGGATAAAGACAAACATCCGCCAGAGCTTGAGTGTAGGCACTTCAGATAAGCATTATGAGCTTGGCAGGTCCTTTGTAGGGCCAGGGAGGATGTCTGCTGAATAGCTGCAGTCCACTTCTCCCTTGGCATTCTCTCCATGTCCCTTCCCCTCTCCCTTTTTTTGTTTACTCTGTTGGATTATTCTTACCTGGTGGGGGCATGAAGCCTTCCCTTCCCTGAAGGCTCAGGTAATGCTGTCCTCAAATGGTTTAAGGAGGGCTGTGCTATTCCAGGGAGAGCAAAACGGGCTAAGCCCCATTACCACAAGAGAAAACCTTGGAAGGGACCATATGACACCAAGTCAGCTTGAATAAACTCTGGGAAAGTGGATTTCCTGCCCCAGCCATCTGGTCTTTGGGAACTGCTATTGGCCCATCTGCTGGGCATGGCATTGCCATTGGGCAGTGCATAAAATTGGGCAGTGGGACTCCTTCTGGTGGCTCTAACATTTTGGTTCTTTCTGGATTTTGTTTCTTGGGTCAAGTGTATTTGTTTCCCTGGTGCAAGAGGAATGCATGCGCATCCCTGAGGTTTTTCGTATTGCCTGTGCATTCAGGACCATCTGCATTTGCAAGTGCCTGATCTGATAATTAATGGGTGGATAAGCTGAAGATTTTAGAAGGGATGAAGGCCATGTTAAAAACAATGGACACATTAAGGGGAGTTTTAATCTTATAGCAGAGAGATAAGGTGTGGTGCAGAGACAGGCATGTTAAGGTGCACCTGTAGGGCTGCAAGGTTCACCAGGGTCTGGTGTCACCCTCAGCTCCCTCCGTGCCTCTGTGTTGCTCTCTTTGCTGGTGTGGCACATCCTGGCTGCAGTACCAGTGCCCTGAGGTCCCTCATTCTATTCAGATCCACCACATTTCATACCCATCCTGAGGAATCCTGCTCTCCCTCTTGTGCATGATCCACAGCAGACACAGGCAACTCCCTGGACCTTCCCTGATATGCTGCTTTGGAGCACAATTGCATCTGGATTTGAACTGTGCTTTAGGAAACTAGGGGTAATGTATAGGTTTTCTCAAGGCAGCTTTGGCTGCTTCCTTTAACTGCATATCCAAAAGATGAGAGGCATAGCTCCATTTTCAAATTTCTTTTGGAGCAAGCGGTTGCAGCATTGTACACTTACAAATTCCTACATCACCACCCCACTCCAAGGAGACACACAGCAACCCTAAACTTCACTGTGCAGGCATGGAAGGGTTAAATTCCAAGCCTGGCACGGTGTCTGTGTTCCAAAAGTACATGGAAAACAGGTTAAAGTTCCAGCCAGTGCTCTTACTTCCTCCTTCTTTAATCCCTGTGTTTTCAGCTGAATTAGTAGTGAGGATAAGTTTGATCAAAAACACATTTGGGTAAAAGCTTGCAGACCTTAATCTGGTTGTAGCTTTAACCAAGGCCATGTACCAGTGGACTGGTGGTGGTCAGTGACCTCTTGCTTCACTATGGGCCCTGAGCTTTGATGTTTTAGAGATCAAGAGCTGCTTTAGGGGTTGCAGGGAAGACCCGTGTCACCAGTAGTGGTGGCCTGCATCAGGGCAATGGCAGTACTGAGTGCACTGCAGGACCAGAAGGCAACAGCAGCTCCCAGGTGGGGAGAGGGGTTCCAGCTAGATCTGCTTTTGCCTTGCAACCTCAGCCCTTCTTTCAGGTTGTACTTCAACTAGGGAGCTTGAGGTAGGTTTGAGGACACTGTATGTGGCTTAGGTGCCTTATACAATCCTCCTGTGGAGAGAGCTGCCTGGTTCCAATAGGACGTTGTAGAAGAAGCAAAGTAGAAGGTACCAGGGAGAAGCAGAAAGCTTCTCATCCCTTGGTGAGACTCTCGGTGGGACAAGGTTGAGCTTGACTTGTTGCAGTTCTCCAAATACACTGGGGACCAATTTGCTTTTCTCTCCTGGGGGTCTGCTGAAGGGCAGGCTTTCCAGCAGAGCTTGTGCTGTCTGCTTGTGCCCTTTGCTTTGAGCCTCCTTTCCAGATGAAGCCTTTTAAAGCCAAAAATAATTTAGCTGCAGTTGAAGGGTGAGGTGGCAGTGGGTGAGATCAGAGACCTTTAATATTCTCTGCTGATGGCTTTGCTCTCTACCTTCCCCTACAGAACGGAGTCAGTGGCAGAGAAGATGCTGACAAATTGGTTCACGTTTCTGCTGTACAAGTTTCTGAAGGTGAGTTTGGGAAGGGATGGCAACCCCGTGTGGTCAGGGAGATGGTTCCTGCCTTGCTGGGCCAGGTAGCACACTACCCAAAACCCAGGCTGACATGCTCTTAAGCATTGCTGCTCCCTCCCAGAGCAGAGACTGCTTCCCAGATCTCAGTTTCCATCCTGGTTTTCTGAGATGTGCTTCTGGTCTCCTTTTTGGGAAATAACTGTGATTGGGAAATGAAATCCAGATCGGGATTGCTTAATGCATAGTGGGTTTGAGATTTTAACAATGGTGCCCTGAGGAAAGATAAATCTGAAGCAACTCAGCTGAGTCTTGGAGTGGTCCCCATTCCTCTCTTCTTGCCTTTGCATGTAACTCAGGAGGAAAAAGCCCTGAGAGCTGATCCTTCTGTAGGCATGGCTGTGACTGGGGCTGTTTCTGCCTCTTTGAGCTGTAGTTTGAGGAGTTGCACTCTTCATGTAATGTCACTGCTTTTCCTTCATCCCTCCAACACTGAGGTTCTGTGGTAGGGGAACTGTTTCCTGCAGTCATCTCCACTTCTGCTGCTGCTTCCCCTGCCAAAGGTGCCCTGGTGGGGATGGATGCCTTGAGAGGCTTGTTGACAGCCAGGGATAGAGCTCTCCACTGCACCTCCATGAGACTGCAGAGCCTTTTAGCTGGAATTCACCTCTTCCCAATTTCACTGGAGTAGCAGAAGAGGATGCCACAGTGTACACTCTGTTTTTACCACTGGTGCTTCAACCTATATTGAGAACATTTATTCCATCAGCACCAGTGCTTCCTCTTGCTAGAGCTGCACCAGGTTCCATGCAGATTACACAGCAGCACCTCCAGCACGTGGACCCCAGGCTCAGTCCTGCTGCAACTTTGGGAAGACTCCGACGGGTGAGCGGCGCCTGCGATCCTGTCGCTGGTTTGTCAGACAGCAGGGCTGTTTCTTGGGATCCTGCCTGGTGTCGGTGCAGTGAGACTGGGTGGCACACAGCTGTTTTTGTGGGATTTCATCCCTCATTAAGATAAAGAGGGTTTGAACTATTTCCAGCCAAGAGATGAGAACGAGCAGGAGTCTCAGCAGAACTCAAGTGATCGTCAACGAGAGGTGATTTATAATATCACTTACATGCACTTGGCTTTTTGCCTCTGTCGAGGAATAGCCTGTATCTATAAAAATCTATCTAGCTTGCTGGAGATTGCTTGCCGGGGTGGGAGAGGACAAGAGCTGTGCTGGTCATAGGGAGATGTCAAACCTCCCACTGCCCCTTTGTGCCAGGCTTTGTCCAGCAGGGCCCTTTTACATCAGCAGTGCCCATGGGATCAGGTAGAGCCCTGGCAGAGGGCTACTGGGGCTCTGTGAACTTGGTGGGACAGGCAAGAGTAGCTCTCCTTGTGGATAAACTCCTCCAAGACTCGTTGAAGGGAACAGGGTTATGCTTTGGCTGAGCAAAGTGCAGTGCACTGCCCACAAACACCCACAGTAGCGTTTGGGAACATTGTATCTGTGTGTGTGACCTGACATCCTTGACCTGTCCCTGGCTGGACTAGGCCATGTTGAGAAGCTACTTTGGATTAGCTCATGCACCACCAATGTTCTGCATCTGTCCTTGTTCCCCCTCAGAGAGGGTTCTGAGCACATCACCAGTTGTGGAGCAGGTCTGAGGATAAGGAGTAGCAGGTGACAGGTGTGGGAATGGTGGAACCAGGGCAATGCCTCATTATAAAGAAGTCTTTGGCTACACCATGACTTAGGGATGGGAAAACACCTCCAGTCTCTGGATGGTAGCAGCAGGAAAAAGGTCTGATCTAAGTGCACCATTACAAGAGAAACATTCACAGAGGGCCCGGATGAGCTTTCTGGCTGTGAAATTTGTTACGCTGGGATTCATCTCCTTCAGAAGTGCTGAGACTCCACTGCTTGAGTCACTTGAGCTAAACTGGAAGAGACTTGAGGATGTGCTTATGCCCTCTTCTGGGTCGGTTCTACCAGAGGAGACCCAGGGGGCTGCTCTTGCCTGTCTCTGGACAGTGAGGATCACAGGTGGCAGCAAAAGCAGGAGAAGGCCATGGAGTAGATGGAGAGTTTCACAGCAGACAGCTTGCCATCAGGGAAAGTGCCCCAAACTGCAGTACTTGTGCATGTAAATGATGCAGACAGCCACGTGGCCAGCTTCTGGATCAGCTCTCAACAAACCTCCCCCGAGCAGGGCAAGGGGTGAGGGATGGGGACAGGCACAGGACAGCCCCTCGTGCCCAGGGCCAGCAGCGTGGGGAGCCAGCGAAGGCTGGTGCTTTCAGGAGGACCCCGTAGTAGCATTTATCAGACTCTTAATGAGACACCTCAGGGAAAGGGAGATGGATAAATCGAGACAAGTGCTGAAAAATGCACAATATTAGGTGCCTGATGAGCTAGATCTAGTCAGTAAAATAGTTAGGGAATTAGCTGGCTTGTCTCAGCTTGCTCCCAGCATACCAACATGGGCACGCACAGGGTGTCTGCAACTGTTCTCCTCCAGCTTGGCTCCCACGGAGAGCCCTCAAAGCTCCCCTCAGTCAGGTCCCCAGCAGTGAGCAAGCTGTATAAGGGCTGACAGGGTGGGCACAGTCACATTTTGGGGACAGGCTGCCCTTCATCAACCTGAGGGACCACCTGGCCACATCTCAGTGGTCTCCTGTATTTCATCTGATGGAGTTCATTTCAGGTCAACTGCCCAGCACTGGTTTCTTTGTTCATTTTGTTGGTCTCTGTGAAAGATGATCCCTAAACCATCTTCATCTGCAGTATCTCAGTGAGCTGTGACCCACAGCAGCACCTTGGCCCTGGTCTTCAAGAGCTGGTGGGGGCAGTGAGACTGGGAGTGAGGTGTTGAATTTTAAGGGTAGGATCCGCACTAGGAACAGACAGAGAAGCCAGCGTAGGAAAGACTGAGCCCACCTTTCTTGTTGTGAATCCTTAGAGGTGGGTACAGAGCTGCAGATGTGGGCACAGCAGCCATGCCTTGCTGGAGAGGTGAAAGCTGTGGGCTGAGACTGTAGCAACCATGGCAGATGGAAGCAAGAGTCCTGCTCCAAGCTATGCTCCATCCATACCACTTCCACAGACTTGGAATTTTCACAAGGAGATTTTGCAAGCAATCAAAAAAGGGAGCTTAAGTCTTTCCACCAGAACAAGAGGGGTAAGCTTGGGGCGCCATGGGACCCCTTGGGCTCTTACCACTCTGCAGCCAGCCTTGCCTTGCCAGGCAGCCGGTGATGTGCAGCCTAGCACCCACTTGGGTCTCTCACTTTTCCAAGCTGACTTAATGAAGCCAAGTTTGCAAATGAAACATAATTTCAAAGACAGGCGTGTTGTCGGAAGGTCTGGGGATGATGTATGCCGGTTCCTGCTTGTTAGCAGCTGTCTCTTTAATTACCGCAGATGCTAACGAGATGCTAACAGCATATGGTGACAGGGAGAGCAGCCGCACTTTGCACCAAAGTACAATTTATTTGTGAGGCGGCCGGGAGGGAGGGATGAGGGCTAGTGGGGTAAAATCTGCTGGGACTTCTCTCCATCCTCTCTGTTCCCATTGTACTCTGTTTTCTTCCTTAGGGCTAATGCCTGTATCTGGAAGGGCTCACTGGGATGCAGCTCAGGCAACATGTTTGGGCCCTGGGTTGTGAATGGGTGTCCACTCCCAGTCCCACTATGCCAAATCCTGGCTCCAGGCTGGTTGGTGCTTCCAGCCTTGGCAGGTCTTTTAGTGTTCACGAATCCAGCATCCAATATGTTTTAAGGGGAGGTACTGGTCCAGTTTCCCTGTCACTTCCTCACGTGTATGAGATAGTTGCTGATGTGGCTCTGTCTGGTAAATAAAGCTGGCTCTGTCTACAAGACTTTGGCAGTGGAGATGTGGAGGTCACAAATGGTTTAACTGCAGGAAACCTCATTGCCTGGTCCCCTCCATCACCTGGAGACTCAGAGTAGAGTTCCTCCCTTCCTTTTCCTTTCCAATGGGTCTGGCTGTGCGTAGCTGTCATTTGGAGAAACCTCTTTTGACAATCTCTCATGTGAGACTGGGCTCCTGGCAGATGTCAGAACTGCATTGTGATATCTGGGCAGGAGCCCCCAGGCTGTCCCACTGCAGCGTGCCCTTTCCAGTCCTCAGGTGCTTCTCTTGTCTGGAGCAGCTCAAAAGATGTAGGCTGTATCCCATACTCAATGTCCCCAGGTTCAATCTGCTCTACAGTAGAATTTACGTGAATTTACCCTTTTTAGTTAATTTTTGGCTTGCAGAATGAACAGAATTCACCCGGAAATGTCTCAAAGCTCTGGGAATCTGAACTTGCAGGTTGATAAAAAAACAACTTCCAGTGGGCTTGGAAGGAGAGTGAGTTTCTTCACAGGATGAATTTTACTGTTGACCCCCTTCCTTGCAGTCTTAAGCAAGGGATGGAGGTTCTTTATAATGCCGTGTGTGGGGATTGATGCTGCAGGGCCACAGGAGACTTCTGACATGGTGGTGGTTCTTGAAAGGCAAAGCTGGTGCCTGTCACTTTCTAACTCCTGTCTCTCCTCTCCTCCATGCCCCTGTCCTGCAGGAATGTGCTGGAGAACCACTCTTCATGCTCTACTGTGCCATCAAGCAGCAGATGGAGAAGGGACCCATTGATGCCATCACAGGAGAGGCTCGCTACTCCCTCAGTGAGGACAAGCTCATCCGGCAGCAGATTGACTACAAAATGCTGGTTAGTGCAAGTGGAAGCCTCAGTGGTGCTGGTGCTTGCCAGGACTGCCAGGTCCAGCTAATTAACAAGATCTTGGAGGCACACCAGATACTTTTAGAGAGAGTTTTGTCTGTTTTTTTTCTCCAGCATTCCTGGGGTGGCTCTTTCCCTGTCTGGGTGGGGCCCATCTCAGACAAGATCAGAACCAGGGCCTTTCCTTGTCAAGGTTTACTCTTGCCATGGGCCCAAGGAGGCCAAGCATGAACTGAATCCTGCTCCATATCTTTCCAAACAAACCCCTGGCAATGGCTGATTTGGGTGAGAGATGCTGTTGACCTTGTGCTGTATGGAGCCCATGTTCAGAGGGGATCAAAGTTAGAGCTTTGAGGTTACTGCAGGAGATGGAGAGATATTTCTCTTCCTTCTGAGCCGTGTACTCTGTCCAGATAAATGATAAGCCAGACCCTTCCCCTGGCTGAGCCTGCAGCTGGTTCTTCACCTGCAGCTCAGTCTCCACAGGGGTGGTTTGTGGGGGGAGTGGAGTGTGCCTGGTCATTGCTTGTTCTCAACAGGCTTTGGTGCACTGGACTTGGTTTGCTGACCCAAGATTCCTTCACTGACACTGTGCTTCCTTTCCGGGAATTGGAGGTTTGAGAGTGGTAGGGAGAAGTGGGGAAAGGGGAGCAAGAATGTGCCATGTGGCTACAACTCCACAGCAACTCAGGAGGTGAAAAGACACGGCCTGTAGATAGCTGTAGCCTTGTGTCCTTGGACCGGCCTTTGCAGCCAGTGTGTCACAGCCTCTCATTCAACCCTTTCTGACCCTGTGCAGACCCTCAACTGCGTGAACCCTGAGAATGAGAATGCCCCAGAGATCCCTGTCAAGGTGCTGAACTGCGACACCATCACGCAGGTGAAGGAGAAGCTGCTGGATGCTGTGTACAAGGGTGTGCCCTATTCCCAGCGACCCAAAGCCGGAGACATGGACCTGGGTAAGAGGCCAGGCACTTCCCTGTGGGGAACAGGAATGTGACTAAGAGCAGAAGTGCCAATAAATCTGTACAGGGCAGGAAAATCAACATATCCTACAGAAGCATATTTGTGCTTGTTCAGTCCACTTTTGCCGTGCTGGTGGCACTGACTGTGTGTGGGGAGCCCGTGCACAAGAATGTGGATCCTGCCAGCAGGGGGTGTGGGGAGGAGAGCCCCCTTGGCTCTTCTGGGGTCTGAATTGCAGGCTTGAGGTGTCTTGAGATCCAAGGAGGCCAGCAATAGTTGAGAGCAGTGTTAATAGTCCTGTTCTTAAAGGGGGATCAGGGGAATGGAGAGTAGCAAAGGTAACAGTCATCAGGGTCAAACTGATACTGTCTTTCCCTGAGTACTTGAATTTGTCCAACACATTAATAGTCATCTGCTCTGGGGCTCAGAGAGGAGTTGGAGGCCTCTTGAGTTGATGCCTTGGGACTGTGCTCATACCCTTGTCTTAGCTTTGTGCTCCTGTCATCTGCTAACCACAAGCCCTTCTCCCTCATGGGGACAGAGTGGCGGCAAGGCAGGATGGCCCGCATCATACTGCAGGATGAAGATGTCACCACAAAGATTGACAATGACTGGAAGAGGCTGAACACCCTGGCCCACTACCAGGTAAGGCTGTCCATGATGGAGAACACTGAACAATCACCAGCTGCTTTGAGCTTGAGCATCTTTTCTTCCTCCTCAGCTTGGTCAGGGTCTGGGCTCAGCTCTCCAGGGCCATGACCAGAAGGTCTGCAGTCACTTTCCTGCCTGCGCCTCATGTTTATGGTCCTTTTAAATGGGGTGTTTCCGTGGTTCATAGAGGCTGTTTCTCACTCTGACCTTACCCTGCCATTTTCATGCTGAGCTTTCTGGTGTGGTCCTGTTCTGCCCCTTTCCAGTGGTCACAGAGATATTTCAGGCTCCTTTCCTGGAGATGATGTCCCTGGGGTGGTGGGTGTGTCACTGCATCCCTCTGGGGCTGGTTTCTCCCCATGCTGGGGCTGTTCCCCCTGTGCCTCTCTGGTGTGGCAGCCTGCTCAGCCCATTTCTGCCCGCAGGTGACGGATGGCTCCTCGGTAGCCCTGGTGCCCAAGCAGAACTCAGCATACAACATCTCCAACTCCTCCACCTTCACCAAGTCCCTCAGCAGATACGGTGAGTGCACATAAGCATCCTTCTCTGGGCTGGCAGGGGAGGTGGCACTGGGCTGGGCATGTGGACCAAGGCACAGGGCAAGTGACTGTAACTGTAACTCATGTGAACAAAGTCCTCCAAACTCCCAGCTCTCCTGCATGATGCTATTTATTCTAGTGTTGGAGAGGGAGCAGGTGCCCTCAGAGCCATCTTTCTTTGCAGTGTCTTGGACTCAGGGGAAAAAGGCAAATGTTAGATGACTGCTGTTAAGGGATCCTTTCCCTTTTATTCCCCTGAAATCTAATTAAAATAAGCACAGAGGCACTTAGCACTTAAAAGAGCAGAGTTGAAGTCTCCCACGAACGTGCTGGCAGGTGTACTTCAGCCTTGGTTTGGAAGGGAATAGTGTGATCAGCTCAGACTGGCACAGGAAGCATCTGTGATCCTGGCACTTTCATGCTGGGAGTAGGACAGGCTCTGCAGAATTCCTTCCATGGTTGTCCTGGCCCCTGTACATCAGCCAGGCTTGCACGTGGCCCAGCAGGCTGTGAGGATGGTCTCAGCAGAGCTCCCAGTTCATGGTGGCTGCAGAGGCTGAATCCCAAAGCTCCTGCGGAGGCAAGGGGAACGAGGGGGATGGTGGTGAGGCAGAGGTGGCTGGATAGGAGCATTGCCCTGTGCTTGCAGAGAGCATGCTGAGGACAGCCAGCAGCCCTGACAGCCTGCGCTCGCGGACCCCCATGATCACCCCCGACCTGGAGAGCGGCACCAAGCTCTGGCATCTGGTGAAAAACCACGACCACATGGACCAGCGGGAGGGTGACCGGGGCAGCAAGATGGTCTCTGAGATCTACCTGACCCGTCTGTTAGCTACCAAGGTATGGCCCAGAGAGCCAGAGCTGATGCCTGGCTTTTGAAATCTGAGTGGGGAAGGGTAATGGTTTGGGTTGTCCAAAAGTGATAAGCACTGCTTTTTTTGTTAGCCTCCTGCTCTAGCACAGGAAGAGGTCCTCATTTGGTCTCTTTTCTGAGCTGAAATGTTTGTGTGTTGAAACCATTGGTGAATATCTCCTGAGTGGATTTTCCTATTTGCTTTTTGCACCTTTTGGTGTTTTTACTGTTCCCTGTATCCTTGAGCAGCTGCTGGTCTGCAAAGCAGAGATACCCTGGGATATGTGCCTCTTTGGTGTTTGGGATAAAACTGCAGAATTGGTGATGTGGGAAGGGTGATTACCCCAGGCATTNACAACATCACAGCTTCCAAGCCCTCCCACAGGGAGCAGAAATATGTACCTGGAAATGATCCAGGACAAGAGAGGCCCATATCTCTGTATTTTGGGTGTGGGTAAATCGCTTGCATGCCTTCCTTTGCAATAAAAATCCCAGGAATGCAGTGCTCCCTCAGCCCTTCCCCAGATCCCAAGCACCACGCTCCCCCCTGATGGCTGCAGTTGCTGAGGGCCACAGCAGCTCCGTTCCCATCTCACCTTGGCCTCTCCATCCTCCGGGCTCCTCTGGAAATGCCAGCCCCAATTCTCATCTCTGCTCTCCTGAAGGTGTTTCCACACTCCTTGCTGTCACTCAGCCATTCCCTAACAAAGTCAGCACATCCTCCCTGTGGGCACATCCTCCCTGCCCTTGCCCACAGAGCCAGCCCCTGCTCTGCTGATCCCTGGCTGAACACTGGGGCGGGGCAGCTCATGAGATCTCCTGGGTGCTGTGCTGGGGCTCTGGCAGGTGTTGGCTCCTTAGCCCCCTTTGGCATTTTTCATTTCTGCTGCCTCACTGATTTCATCTCTCTGATTTTGCCGTGACTGGAGATGGGTACGTATGTTCCCCGTGTCTGGCATTTGTTAAATGGCAGCCAAATCGCTTTTGTGTAGTTCAGTAACTGTTTGCAATTAGCAGGGCAGGAAAAGAAACATTTTTAAATGGAGATGTGAGGGCGCGGAAGTGCTTGGAACTGATTTATAACTCAGCTTCCTATATTAAAAGAAGGAGTGAAAGGCAAAGGAGGAAAAAAGCCCCACTCTTCAGGGGCTGGGCATGCAGGCTCTTGCATACTAATGCCTGTGCTTATCTCTGAGCGCTAATTCGAAGTGTGGAGCTAATTTCTCCAGGCCATTCCCTTCACAAATGAAATATGTACATGCACCCAGTACCCTCATTAGGAAAGTCCTGGGGAACAAAGTGTGTTTTGTTTAAGATAAAAGCATTCACCGAGTGTAGGTGCTGGGGGATGACAGA
>VXBB01010834.1:768235-794365 GCA_013399915.1 Illadopsis cleaveri
AAAAGAATCCAACCACAACAGCAAAACTATGTTTGAAAAAGAATTTATAATTGTTTCCCAAACCTACAAACCTTGAGCTGTCGCTGGATTTCTGAGAGCTGTGGGCTGTTGCATGACTGTGCTAGATTTTAGTCTGAGTTGATCTTTTTAAGAAACAGAAGAAAAAAATCCATAAAACAAAGAAACTGCGAGTATTGAATATTAGAGATTTGTTTAGACCTGTTACCTGTTTTTTTAATTTGAAATTAATTTGCCACTTTCTTGTCCAAAAGAAAAAAAGAAACAGCAAAAAGAAAGACTTTAGAGGTTCACATCTCAAATGTGGTACTTGGAGAACCTTAAAGGACAGCTGTGTGCCGTGTGCTGGGGCCACTGCTGGCTGCCAGCATCTCCCTGGGTTCTCTGGTGGGACAGAACCCTCTGGGAGTCCCTTTGTAGAATTCACTGCTGCTGTGGTGGGGTGGAGGGGTGCCTGCAGCTTCCTTTGGTGCAAAAGTGGAGGATGGCGCCAATGCATCAGTGATCACTGCAGTGTGATGGAAGGGGAGGTCTCTGTCCAGGACTGAGGTGGGTTCTGCCTGTTGCAGTAGTAAGAGTGTCTTGGGGAGCTTTGGTTGCTGTTGAGGGAGCCAAGCACATGGGTTTTGTGGTGGTTCAGAGGGGGTGGATATGTGTTTGTAAGAGCATCTCCCTGAAAATTTCCCTTTTGACAAAGAGGGCTGGAAGCACTGTTAATTGCTGAGGTGTATTAGCCTGTTGCTTTCCCAGCACCAATGCTGTGGGTGCTCCCTCAGCTGGGCTGGAGGGACACATGAGTGTTTTGGCCATGGTGGGTCTTAGGTGGATTTGGGCAGCAGAGGGGCTCCTGGGGAGTCATGCTGGGTAGTCTGGCAGTGCCATGGTGTGGCTCTGCTTTCTGGGCTCCCCTTGTGCTGTGACATGGCTCTTCCAGCCCCCTGGTGATGCTGACTGCCTGTAGTATGTTCCCATTGGCTTTGGGAGAGCTTTGGGGTGTCTGCGGTTGGCTCCACCAAAGGATGCCCCAGCAGCTCCCCACCTCTTGGGCATCCCCTTGCTGCCTCTAACAGAGGGGGTGGTGGTCAGCAAGGTGGGCACTGCAGTGCTGCCCGCAGCCTCTGGCGCTTCTTGGTGCTACCTTTGCCTTTCGCATGATGCCCAGCGTCCTTAATTGTGCCAGGCAGCTGCCCACCCTCCCTTGACCGGCCTGGTGGGGTCAGAACTGGCTCTGTCAGACCCTGCCTCGGAAGGGGGAAAGGTGTGAAGAAGCTGGGAGGCATCCACAGCACTCCTCTTACTGCTGGTGTAGCCCATGCCCCAGAATGGGGTGAGATGGAGAAGCATCTCCTGTTGTCAGCCTGCATTTCCAGGCACTCCTGCTCTGGCCCCCCACCAGAGGCAGCTGGACCGTGCAGGTTGATCCCCAACCACTGCAAGCAAGGGAGTCCCTCCCTGCTCTCATTGCCTTTCGCTTCAGTTTGGGGTTAAAAAATGTGCAGTCCAGTCTGGAAGTGTCCCCCTTCACAGGAGCCCCATGTCACGCCCAGAGCTGGCCCCAGCCTGGGGAGAGCGAGCAGGGGGATAGGTGGGGAGACCCCGCAGGCTCACCCGCTCCCCACCAAAGCGCACAACAAGCTGCCCTTTAAGAAATCAGGGGGAAACCTAAGGCGGACCCGGTGGGAGGCAGAGAATTCTAATCGTTTTAGAAAATTAAATGGGGAAAAAAAAAAATCACACCCCGGAGTCCTGATTCCCTTTCTGTGATTGTTTCAGACTTGAAGCAACAGGCCAGCGTGGCTGGTCAAGCGCCCTTTGATCGTGTAAATATCCTGCTATTTCCTATTTTAATGTTCTTCAGATTTAGTACTTGTAAATAAACACATGCATCAAGGAGAGATTAAACATTTTTGCTAAAGCTGGTGTTTTGCCTGTGTTTTTCGGGGTGATGTGGGTGCATGGAGCAGGCTGCCTTGGGAGCATGGCTGTGCCAGGGGGATGTGATTCAAAATAGCATCATGATGTGGCAGCAATACAGTGCATGTGTGGGTGTGGGGGTGCTGAGCTGTGATTGCTAACACCCACCAAAGGTGCTCCAGACACTCGCAGGGGGATTTCGGTGGCTTCCCCATCAGCCCGTTTCCTGGGTGGCTCATGTTAAATTGCTTTAAACCACTTGATTTTACTTGTTGCCTTTCAAACTGCTCAGAGCTGCTGATCAGACACTGAGGAACTGAACCTGCCACGCTGGAAACACAGAGAGGTAGATACCTGCCTGACTGTTCTGCCACTCACTGGGATCCATGAGAACTGACCAGAGGTGGGACAGCTTCACTTCTACCTCTCGGACATCCTGGCCCTTCATCCCGTAGGGACATAACGGCGTGACAGCACAAGTGCTTGGGAGGAAGTACGCAGTGGTGAAGTGATGCTGCAGTTGTGTCTCTGCAGGCTCTGCACACTGCAGGGGCATCTTCTTTTCCAGCTCCTGATCTTTTCTAGCTCCTGATCCTTTAAAGCTGTGTCATCCTGTGACTCTGGGTACCTCCAAACTGCCTTGTAGTCTCTGGAGGGTCCCGAAGTGAAGCACTTTCCAGAGGGGAAGCCCAGAGTAGCAGCTGGTCACCTCAGCACCCTCCTCACAGGGGGACCTTCCTCAGCCATGTGGAGTGGCTGTGGCAGGCATGGGGAGACATTCCTAGAGAGGAGGCGATGAGTCCCTGGGGTGTGGGGACAGGGCAGGAGCCCAGCAGACAGACCAAAGTCACACAAATTAGGCTGCTTTTTTGGTTTTTAATGTTTCCTTAGCGTCTTCCTGCCCTGGGGCCAGTCTTCTGAGGGATTGGGATGGCAGGGCTGATTGTACTGTGGATGCTGAATGCATATTTTCTCTACATTTAGTGTGTGTATAAACTGGATGTTTTTCATGTTTCCTCTTGCAGTTTTCCTACTCTCCAGCAAGAATATCATTGGCCGGTATTAAACATCCACTATTTTTGCCATAGTATCAATACAACAAAGATTGTTTTGATCTTGGTTTTGTATCTTAAAAAAAATAAAGTTTTCTTTTTCCAACCTTTCAAATGCTTAGGAAAATCACATTTGAACTGAATTTTGGTCAGGTTTCAGGGAGGATTTAATTGAAGACAGCAAGAAAAGAATGCTCATCTTCCCCAATTTTGTGCTGCAAACACCATCCTCATGGCCATGTGGGAGCAAGTGCCAGCTGAGCAGCTAGCAGGTGAGCACTGTGGTGGGTACAGAACCTGTATTTAAGTAGGTTGTCAGTCTAACATATAGTGGGGCTTTCATTGCTTTTTTCAAGGCATAGAGATGGTCTCTCCCTGTAGATACCTTGCTGCACCTTGGTGCTTTACTCTGAGCCCTTTGCAAGCAGGATTTTTATTTGAAAATTTGTTCTTCTATTATTTTACCAGGGAACAAAAAAATTAAAACCTCCTGGTTGACCAAATAAATAAATAAATAAATAAATATCTAGTATTTCACCATCACCAGGATGTTCTTCAATACAAATTGCACCAGTTTTCCCAAGGAGTAAGAGCTTCTGGCAGGAAGCCAGGGCCTCCAATGACAGCTACAAATGTCTTTGTTTGCCTCCTTAGTCCTAGTGCAGAGCTCACCAGAAAAAGATTATCAAGGCCCGCAAATGATTGTGCAATCCACAAATGCACTTTATTTGATTAAATGATAAAATGTGAACCCTCCAGCAATAACATACACCACTGCTGCCTGAGATGGTGCTAATCCAGCAAATCTGCAGCAGCCTCCGTGTGTCAGGAGCTGCCTGGGGTTTGGAGGTGGAGGCAGCCCTCCCTGTGGCCTCCCTAGCTGACCTGGGGGTCTTGGAAACCCCCTTGCCATCATCTCATCCAAACTTGGGCTCCAGGTGAGTGGCACATCCCAGGGCACCTGTGTGGGGTCTGAAGGTCTCATCTTGGGCTCTTTGTACAAAAGCCTCTATCCTCTCACCATCACTATGGTTTTGTACTTTCCCTGTGCACCTCATCCTCCTGCCCTGGGAGATGATGCCGTCCTGCCTTTGGGTCTCTGTATAATCCTTTGCTTGTCTCACAAATGCAGTGAGGGCCAGGACATGAAGATGATAGCTCTGCTCCTGCAGAACTGTGTGCTCAGTGCCATGTGTCACCTCAGGCTGTGGTAGGTGTGGGACATGGGGACCCATGGCCTGCATACAGGGACACACTCATCTCCCTAGGCACAGTCATGGACAGCCATGTGCTGGTGGTGTGAGTGTCAGCCATCAGTAAAGCTCCTCCAGCCTTTCATGGACTTTGCTCCAGAAAGAAGTGAGTGCTTGGCTTGGGAGTTCAACACCTCTTTGACCTGCCACTGATGTCCCCCAGTGTGTGTTTGCTTCTGGTGTCACCACTGGTGTGATCAGAAACCCAGAGTTATACAAAATTACTTTAGATTCATCCTCTCCTTCAGGTTCAGCCTAAAGGTCAACAGGAACAGCTCCCTTGCCCACCATGCCCAAATTCCAGCAATGGCCACCTGCACCTTCCCTTCCTCTTCTGCACCATCAGCCCAGGCAGTCCAGGTCCTTCTGCTGCTGCCCCATGAGAGACTAGAAATCCACAAATGAAGACAGCAGCTGGGCTAATTGGGTTGTCCCTCATTGCCCCCTGAGCTGTGTAATCCTTCTGGAAAGGGATCTGCCACATCTTCAGGGGAGTATTGAGGGGTCTTCAAGCAGCCAGTTTTCATGGGAGAGAAGCTTTATTTCTCACACATGAGATATATACATATAATCCATAGTCTATAATATAAATGTGTATATAAATTTGATAACTATGTACATGAATAGAATAGAATAGAATAGAAATTAAAACCCAGCTAGAACATTAACATGAGCTGCAAGTGCCAGGCCATGTGCTGTCTTCAGACATTGCATAGGAAAGGCCAGAGCAGCATCATGTGACCCTGCAAGTTGAAGGATACGACGGGGGGTTTCTTCCCCCTCAGAGGTGATGATTAAGTTTCTTCTGAGCTGCTGGGAAGAGGAAAAAAAAAAAAAAGAAAATCCATAAATTTTGAAGGCAGTAAGGGCTGAGCAGAGCAACAACCCCTTCCTCTCCTCGCCTGGACTAATGAAAATCTCAGCCACGCTGGGAGGCAACTGGTTTATGTTTGTTCTTTGCTTTAAACGTAGTGGTAAAAAGCCCACAGTTTTGGACACGGATAGGAGGTGGGATCATTAGGAGGTGGCAGGCGATAGCTGATATACATTAATGTGCCATGAGCAGAGCTCCACTGTGTGGGTTTTTTTTAACTGAGGCAAATTATTGCTTCAGGAAAAAGACTGTCTCCCCTGGTGGAATTAGAGCAGGGGGAAGGGGAAAAATTGATTTGTCTCGAGTTTTGTTGCATCAGATTGACAGCTCAGGCTTAGCAAGCTGCCCCCCTGCAGAGCTGTGGGGCAGAGGGCAGGTGACATGGCTCTGGGCACTGCCAGCTGCCCCTCTCCAGAGGGACCCCCTTTAGAGAGGGTGGCAGTGGGGTGCAGTGACCAGTCTAGAGATCATGACCACTGGGAATCTTGGCCATGACTGTCAGGAACAATTTTTCCATACACTGAAGTCAGCTGAGAAACATTGCTGCAGGCATCTTGCCTGTTTGTCTGCTCCTCAATGGTTTGGTGGCTCACCACCCTGTTTCTGGCACAGGTGGCCAGCAAGGTCACCATGGGCTGGCAAACCCTGGGGAGATACTATCCATGTGTGGGGGAGTTGCACTTCTCTGGGCGCTTTTCAGGTGGTGACTGATGTGACACTGCATGTGCTATTTCTGGGTGCTCTTCCCAGCAGCAACCCCATTGCGATGGGCTTTGATGGGCCTTTCCCTCCCTCTGCTGGAAAAAAACAGATATGTCCAGTGTCTGTCCTTGGGACCTGGATGCCTGCCAGGGGCATCTCCTGTCCCTCTGCTGCAGGTCCTGTCCCTCAGCAGCTGTGGTGACTCTAGCAAGATGTCTGCTGGTAAGGGATAGGGACTGGATGGGTTATTTCAATGGTCACCTCTCCCATTTCACAAGGGATCACAATGCACATTGTAAAATAAACCAATAGCTCACAGACCACCCAGATGAGTCCCCATGGGAGATACTGAGGCGTAAGGGCAGAGCTGCTTGGTCCAAGGTTGTACAGAAGGTTGCAGTGGGGAAGGAACTGCTCACAATCGACACTGAAATCCCCAGGAAATGTGCTTTGATTATGGTCCCAGATGCCTGGGCCACTTTGGCTGTCACACTATCCTGAGCTGGAGTTTTATTCCTTCCTCAAACTGGTTTTTTTCCCTTTTTTTATGAACGAAATTCTCCCTTTGCAGCTCCTATTCTCTCAGGGGCTCTTCCACTCAGCGGCAGCCCAATTTCCTTTTATAGCTCGTACAATGACTGTCTTAATTACAATTAAAACCGGGAACACTCTAATCAAATCTTTTACTATTCTAGACAAACTCAGAAAATGAGTAAAATTAGTGACACATGGTGCAAAAAAAAAAAAAGGACGAGAAAAATGTCCGTGAGCTAGTGCTAACGCAGAGAGAGTTAAAGAGGGCGGCGGGATTTCGGCTCTCATCTGCAGTAATTGGTGGTGGGAGGAGGCACAGTCACCACTGTGGAGCGGGGCTTGAGCATCCCTGGGGGTTCCTCCATCCTGCTGACCCTGTGCGAGCTAGACCCGTTGGTTTGAATAATCCCCCCCAGGAGTTACCATGGAAACAAAGCCTTTTGATGGTGAAAACCTTCACCATCAAGAGTTAATCAGACCCTAAACGAAAATGGGGTTAAAGGCAGAGCAGGGATGTGTGAACAGTGGAGTCACTGGGGCAGAAGAAAAGCAGCGAATGGAGAGTAAATAATAAGCAAGGAAGAGGGGTCTGATGTCTGCTTGAGCTCCAGCCGAAGGCCAGAGGGGTTAACTGTGACGGGAAATCACAGGGGTAAATTAATAGGCTGGATAATTATTTTTAATTTTCTGAAGGGCTGGTTGTATGATTTTTCCACCCTGCACCATCTCCCAGATCTGGATGCTGATTTAGCAGGAGAAACACCCCATGCTGTGAAGTGGAAGATTGGGCATGTGTCCCACCTGGGAGGAAAGGTGACCCTCAGCTGGTGTCCTGTCAAGGGATAGGGCTTCAGGCCAAATTGGGGCTTGCTGGAGTGGAAGGACTGCACATGCTATGGGCTGGCTCAACATGTGTTATCAATTTGGGTATCTGAGCATGCTACTCCAAATTGCCAGCTAGAAATACATGATATAGAAAGGTGGGCTCCCACGTGTTTTTGTTAGGGAGGAGACAGAGAGAAGGATTTATGGATACATTTCTTGGATTAATGCTGCTGGGTCACGTAAGTGTTGGAGCGGTAGGATGGAGGCAGAGCCAAGAAGTTCAACCCTTTCTGTAGTTTGCTGCTCATTTAGGGTTACAGATCTTGTCTGGGTGATCACTGCAGGTTGTCTGTTTCCAGAGCTGGTGTAGTTTGCAAGGGATTGATGAAGGGCAGGGACTGAACTGGGAAAGCAAAACTTGGAGCACTGTTCCTACCAAACAATGAAAATAGTACTGTTAGGGTAAGGGTGTTTTTTCTGCTGGAGGGAGGAGGTGTTTGCAGCTAATCCCAGTACTATGCTGTTACAGTGGCCAAGATTTATGAGGTCCCTTTGAATGAAAGGGAGAAGAGCAGGACACCATTGTGGGGAGGAACCTGTGTTCACTTTTAATATCAGGATGTATGGGAAGACAACCCTGGCTGAGGATTAGTGTTACAGTCAGGGATGGAGTTAAAAAGAAGGACCTTTGGTGTGGAGAACTGGGTGGACCAGAACTCCCAGTGAGCCAGGGCTGGTAGTATTGCTGTGTTTCATGTTGCCTAGCAGCCCAATTTTCACATGATTTAGTATCATAAAGACCTCACATTGGATCTGCCCAGTGCATCAGTGTTCTCCCCATCCTAAACTGTGGTGTGATATTCCCCTAACTCCTTTTTCGGGAACAACAATATGTTTGTACTCATCAACGGCAATGTGCAACAGGACTTCCACCATTCAGTATGTTTTTCCTTCTGACTATCCTAAATCTTACTTGTTGGAATAGAATCCCCTTTCTATTGGTTCTGCTCAGCAGAGAGGTGAAGACCTGATTGCTCACAGATGCTGTTTTTGGAAGGACATCTAATTCCAAGGCCTCACTTATCTCCAACTTCCCTCTGCACTCTTCAGTTCTTAGAGATGTCTGAAGTTTCAGCAGTGAGGGAAATAGTCTTGGACAAAATGAGTGATCAAGCACCCTTATACCTTAGATTTTATCAGCTTTCAATCCAGATCATGCAGTCTCAAAGCTGGATGTGCCCTAAAGCCTCCCATGATGGAGGTGCACCTTAGAGCCAGGGGTTTGGTTACAACACATGAACAAGGAGCTGGTTGATCTCCCCACTCCTTTCATACCTCTCCATCTTTATTACTTTGTCAAAGTACTTTCAAGTATAATACTTAAATTTTATAGATCTGAAGCACGAGATTATTCAATTTTCTTTATAGGCCCAGTTTGATAAATCCACTTGGAAGCCCATGCTGTGATAATTGAAATGCACTGCCTGGGGAGGAGGGAATTTCTGCACTGGCTTCAGCCTTCACTTCTGGCTGCTGCTGGGTGGCTGCATGGGCAGGACCCAGCAAAACCTGATGGGATTCACAGGGCAGGAGCCTCCTGGGGGCCCAGGTGGGTCTGGATGAGATGGGAGCTGGGAAAGCTACTGGGACAGAGCTCTCTGAAAATGTTAATTGCAAGTTCCTCCTCTTGTTCTGATCTTTCTGACCCATCCAAGCCTCAAGGGCTGTGGAACTGTTGGGGCCCAAATTGAAATGACAAATTACACAGAAAGCAAGAGGACGTCCAGGAGCTCAGTGTGGCTGCCACTAGGATGTTTTACATGCCTTCGGGAGCAGCATTTGATAATTCATCCCTGCCCACACTGAGCCAACAGCAGATGAATTTCTCAGCTGCCTCCAAATGATCAGAGGCTGAAAGAAGGTTCTAGGGGCAGAAACAGCATCTTTGAAGGTATTTGACACCTTTCTACTGGAAGGGATGAATGCTGGAAACTCTCACCTTTGCCACAGTAGTAGGAGAAGACTGTGTTGAGGAAAGTTTTGGTGGGTCTGAGGCAGGAGGAGGGTTTGGACATGAATTTATGGCTCACAAGGCTTCTGGGAGCCACTCAGTTTCTCTCTTGTACCCCATTCCACCTTCATTTTGGGGGGATTTGAACCAAAGCTTTTGAGCTTTATGTTTATTAAAGGATAATATATCACGGTGTCTGTTGTTGCGGTGGTCGCCCCGTGNAAATGAAGCATTAAACAGAGAAAACCAAAAATCCACACTACAACAGTCTGTGACAACAAGAATTTAGTGCAGTGAGCCAGGGAGCTGTTCCCGGCCTCAAGTTACAAATGTCCTTGATATCCAGCTCTTCACCTGAAGTTTGTTAATCAGTCTTGGTTCCTGGCATTAGATGAACCTATGTGTGACAGACCACATTTCTTCCAGCATTGACTCTCAGAGGAGCAGCATTCCCCAAAGCATGTGTTTTGAAACCTGATGTCAGTTTTCCCATTTAAAGAAAAGCTCTCTCCTCAGAGATCAGTTCTGTGATGCAGCAATACTTGGGGCTCCAGGGTAAGCTGTGGAAACACCACAAGTGCAGGAACCTCTGGGTCATGTTCCTGAGGGTACTGTGGCAAGAGGTTGCTGTGCTGAATGTTGGATTGAGGTCTTCAATCCAAATGTTGTTAGAAATTTCCTCTTACTGTTCAACAAAAAAATGTCAGTGTTACACTGAAAGAAACATTGATCCTGTGTGACATTAAATATTTCGCAAAGTCTTGGGAAAAAATTGGGAAAGTTGATTATTTTTTTATTGCTTAAAAGGCTTGGTTTGGGCTAAAATGACACTATTTTTTCTCAACTGAAAAGTTTGAAAAACACCACAGCTGGGTCTAGTGAAGACCTCAATAGATGGAACTGATCAGGTGTAAAGAGGCACCAGTTTCTTGATTTCTGCCTGCCCTTAGGGCAAAAAGCTGAGTACAGAGAATATGTTTTAAAAGCAGATTTAGGAGATGGTCCTGCCTGGTTGGTGGTTCCCACAGGCAGAGAGGACAATCCTGTCTGCTTGTTCCCTGCTGGCTGCAGGGATGAAGTGAGGTGGCATATATGTCATTGGGAGGTGCACCCCATAGTCTTGACTCCAAACTTTCTCACTACAGCTAGGCTTTGCACGGCACTAGGAGGAGGGATGTGACTGTCAGTTCATTGTTTCTGCTCGAGAAGTTGCCCTTCTTTTCCTGTTTTAGACTTCATCTCCCAAGGGCTGTTAATACAGCATTTCCCAGAAAGGCAAAATTTAAAGCAAATTGAAATATATTATATTTTTGGCTCCAGTAGGTAGAACTGTATAACACTCTGACTTCATTTTTTCTTTCTCTCTCTCTGCACAGAGTGTATATCATAGACCGTCATTGTATTTAAATAATAGAGCAGAACCAGGATTATTTTGTACACTTTTTTCCTCCTCTCTGATCTCCCCATTGAAAAATGCATGGAAAGCAACAGATGTTTCGACTTTGTAGCTTGAACCTTCTCAACTGTTTGAAGATTTGATATGAAGTTCTTTGAACATCAGTTTCAGAGGAGACTCTCTTAGTAACTGTTGCCATGCAAAATTCATAATTAATGAAGATTTCAGGGTTATGGTGGATTTTTAAAATGTTATTTCTTTATTTGTGTTATTATCTTGTACTCTTCTTAATCAGCTTGGAGGAGGGGCATCAGCCAGCTGGAAGAAACAGTCTCAACTGCACCCAAGCGTGTGGCAGTGGCCCAGGGTGCCTTCTCCAGACTGTGTTGCTCGGGAGTAGCCAGAAGACCTCTCTGACTAGCCATGGAGGCATGGATGCTAACTGAGGCAGGAGCTGTTGAAAGGCACCTGGTAATTACTTTCTGTGGTTCAGGCACTTACCTGCTGCCCAGTGTATCAAAGCAAGAGCTGATCTAACTTGGAGGACTGGATTACCCTCTAGTGGCTGCAGATTAAATAAAGGAGGGATGTGTGCCTCTTGCAGACATGCTCTGATTTACTGAGTGCTCCTGTCCAGGGGAGCAGTGTAGAGGGCAGGCAGAGGTTGCAGGGGAGAAGGCATCAGTGCCATGGGCAATACTGGGGCCCAGAGCCCCCCAGGAAGGGCACCTGTTGCAGTGTGATGCAGATGCCCAGGGTAGCTGCAGTACGATACCTGATGCCTGACAGCCAGCACCAGGAGGGCTGGTTTGTGGAAGTGCCTGCGGCTGGGAGTGCTGTGGCCAGGCTGCCTGGCACAACATTGTGCTGTTGTGGCTATCACACCAGAGTTGTCTTTGGGATGTCTAAAGCAGATGGCAGCATCACTGTGGGTATGCAAGGAAAGACTGTGATTCGTGGATGGGCTGTGGGTTTTCTCTTGGCTGTCCCACATTGCTACCCAACAGCTGCTCTGGATATTTCTGTCATGGGGTGATCTCTGTTCTCTGTCAAGACAAAGGGTGTGGCAAGACCTTTGCTGGGCTGGCCCTGTCTATAGCATCCTGCAGGCATGCGCTCCTCTGTGCTACCCCAGCTTTTGGCCAATCTAAAAGAGATTTTTTTTTTTTTTTACCATTGGGTTAATCCACTGCTAGTACTCCAGGGAGATTTGGGGTCATGGCAGAGTGACAGTCTACTGTTTTTAAGGCAGGACATAAGTGACTGTATGGTGTAGTTGGCAATCAGCCATCTGGTACACAGGGATGTGTCACACTGGTGAGGCTGACCATCCTTGGCATCCCTTGGGAGAGGCAGCATCTCAGCAGTGTCAGCAGTGACCAGTGATACTTTGTTGCCACCAGCAAGCCACCACTGGCTGCCACGGCAGAGGCAGTCAAGTCATGCATTTAATTGGTGTCTATTGGATTTTTTTCCTGCAGCTACAGTTTGTGCTACTTATTGTGACATCCACGAGAGGCGGTGATTTGGTTTTGTTTGTGTGTCTGACTTGGAGGATTTCTCCATGCTGGCATCTGACTCCTTCCCCCCATCCTGATGGCTGTTTTTCTGTGTCACTGGGCTGAAATAAGGAGAAGCTTTTGGGTTGTGGATTGTGGGCTAGGCAGGGTCAAGGGAGCAGAGGAAGGAAAGCACAGCCAGGCCAGCCATCAGGGCAGCTGCAGGGATGTGCCAGTCTCTTTGCTGCTGATGCCCCAGGACACGGCAGTCAGGCCTGCAGCCAGGTCTCTGTCATGTCACTGTCGTGTCACCATGCACCCCAGCTGCTGGCTGAGCTCCAGTGGCTGTGGGGACAGAGCAGACAGGCCAGGCAGCAGCAGAGCTGTGCAGTCCTAGGGTGGCACATGCTGGGCTTTCCACCTGCAGAGCTGTAACTCCAGAGCATTTGGTGGCTTCTCCCCTTGGAGTTGAGCAGAGAATGGGTGGAGTGTGGATTGTCCTAACTCATTTGGACTCATCATTTCTTCAGCTGAGGTTTCCCTTGGATTTCCACCTAGGGACTATCAGCAATGTGTCTGATGGGCAGTGACTCCTAACTGGATGATGAACAGAGCAGGATAAAATGAAGGAGGAATGCTGGAAGGCATCCCCTGTAAGATATGTGCATCTTATCCACAGCTCGTGTGTTTGTGATATGTTCTTATCAATGGATGGGACTAAGTCTTGGAAGTTCTGGGAGTGGACAAAACAACTAAGACTTAGCAGAGCTTCTCCTTCAGCACTGATACCTCTTCTGCTCACTGGGGAGAACTGGGCTGGAAATATCTAACTTGGCTACTTGAGGTTTTGAGACATTTCACAAGCTAAATCTACATTTTGCAGCTGACCCTGCTCTGCAGAGTAAGCGGAATGAACCCCATAGCCAGTAGTTCTGGGCTTGGTTGGGGTCCAAGGCTGCTGTTCAGGCCCAGCACTGTGTTAGTCAGCTGCTGTGGTGCAGGACACTGGTGCAGTACAACGGGCTGCAACCTTCACCCTGCGGTGAAATTTCATGTCCCCAGGGCATGGACCACACTGGCGCTGGACATGATGGTCCCCCCTGAAGGACTGGCAGTCAGAAATGGCTGTGATGGGTTGGGTGCTGCCAGCAGACCTGTCCTCTGAACAGGGGGAAATACATCTGTTGGTGTTCCTAAGAGAGAGAGGAGAGAGGCTTGACATGGAGAGTCGTGTGCAGCTGGGGACAGTTCTTGCCTGTGCCAGGCTCTCTGGTAGCTCACTCTCTAGGGTTCTGGGCATTGTGCTGGCCCTGCAGTCCTTCAGGGAATGCAACACAATAGATGGTGACAGCACATAGAGCTGTCAGACTTGGCTTGTCATCCTCAACCAACACAGTGGAAGCCTCCAGGGCTTGCTGCCCTTCCCTCCTGACCAGTTTGCTGGGCTGTGTGCACGTGAGGACTGTTACAGTAGCTGTCACCCTCCTGCTTCTTCCCAAACTGACCAGTCAGCTTCTTGTGCAAATGTCTCTGTCCTTTTTGTCCATTTGGTGGTGGAAGGCACCTTCCTTCCTCCCTCTGATCTTTCCTGCACTTTTCTGCCTCTCTCCAGTCCTTCCTTTGGATACACCATTGATGTGGTGCTGGACTTCAGCCAGAGCAGAAGGTGTTTGTGGCACGGGAGACGATGCAGTGAAGTTAAAGGGGCATCCTGTGGGAGCCTGTCTCCTTACCAGGCACTTTTTTGGGATGTCATGGGCAACAATGTCTCCCAGAGAGTAGTTTGAGTGGGGTCACTCTGATTTTGGGAACAGATTGTAGAGTGCATCTGTTTTGAGCCTTGCTGAGTCACTTGCCTTGGGCCAAAGACTGTGCCCTGCTGCATTTTCTATACTTACCTTTATTTACTTTTATTTATGAGTGTCTCTGGAGTACTCTGAAGAAAAACTGCTGCAAATCCAAAGGATCCATATCCTTACAGCTGGAGCTTGGCCTATGCAACCATCTCCACTCCATTATAATAATAAATCCCCACTTCTCCTTCACCACTTAACCCTTTCTGCCTTCCCTCCACTTCTCAGGGCGAGCTGAGCTTGGTGGGATGGTGCCTGACCCCCACAGCAGCCGGGAGCAGTGGCTGTGGCAGGGTGCTGTCAACACTGCCCCTTGTCACCTCTGTGTCCCCACACCCTGTGACAGTGGCAGTGCTCGCTGAGCCCCTCTGGAATAACCCACCGTGGCAGATGCGGCCTCACAGCCCTGCTGGGGTTCTGTGCTCAGCAGAGGGGAACGGCTCTGGACTCTAATCCTAGCAGACAGATTGAGGTCAAATACACCCTTTGTGCAACAAGCGAGGAAGGGCAGGGGAAAGGGAAAGGCAGAGAGTGTGCCTGTGGGGGGGGGGCAGCAAGGAGGATGGGAGAGGGACCACTGGGGACTGGGCAGCCTGTGCCCATCCTGGCCCCTCTCCAAAGGGGTTGGGTGGTGATGGGTGCCAGGCAGTGTGTGGAGTGTGTGTCCTGGCAGTGGCAGCCTGGTTCCACCAGTGAGTATGAAGTTCAGAGGCAGAGCTGGCTGTGGGGTGGGACAAATCAGCACTGGGCATGTCTCTCACAGCATCCCAAGCAGTTTGTTTGGCCCTTCTGTGTTGTGATTTAGGCTCTCGACAGCCTCCCAAAGCTGAGGAAGGTGACAGGTGCTTCCTTGGGACAAGGAACAGGGTAGGTAAGTGTCAACTGTACCTCATCTTGTTGGCAACCTTTGAAGTCACCGTGCTGGGGACGGACTTGCCACTCTTGTGCCAAGCTAGTCAGCTGCTGTGGTGCAGGACACTGGTGCAGTACAATGGGCTGCTCAGAAGAGTGGGAGGTTTCACTGCTAAACCTCTGTGTGTCAACAACTCCATCTGCTTCCATCTACCTTTCTGCCCAGAGGCATGTAAATATCTGTGGGAAGAAGTGCCCACTGCAGAGCACCCTTCTGCCTGCTGCCCCATTCCCAGCACCTGGGCTTCCCTCTTGGCTCAGCCCTGCTGCCAAACTGAGCAGCAAGGGATGAAGGACAAGCAGCTGGAGGAGGATTTAGTCCACCCAGGTTTGCTCTTTTGTGTTGCTTTGGCATTTCCACACTGTGCTGTGCATGCTGGTCACTGCTGGCAGGGCAGGACTCGTAGTGCTCCCTGATCCATGTCCAGGCTTTGGTGTGTATCATTCAGCACAAATAATAGGGGGTAAATGGAGAGACAAGGTTTTAAAAACCCCCAATTACTCCCCTCAAAACAGGGAGCCCTGGCTGAGCAATCTTTTTTTGCAGACTCTGGTGGTTGTTGCAAGCAAACACAGTGTACTGAGCTCACAAAAAATTATATGCAGGCATTGGGACACCTGGGTGTCCCAAACAGTGGCTGCCCCTCTGTGCATAAATACATGGTGCCTGTTAAAATGAGCTCTTTGCTACCTGGGAACCATGGAGGCTGCTGGTATCTTCTCATTTGGCTTAGGATGGAAATGGCTCAGTTTTCTTTCAGCCCAGGTAAGCCTGTGTTATTAAGAAAGTCTTGAGTGGCTCTGAAAGCATCTGCTCCTAGCTGGAATTGTTTGGACATGTCTAAACTGTACAATACCCTGCGATGCCTGAACTCATTCTCTGCTTGCCAGGAGGGGCACAGAGGTGTTTGTTGTGTGGCCAATGTCCCTCCAGGCTGCCCAGGACCCTGCTCCTCATGCTCAAATGTCCAAAGGTGATGTCTCCATGGTGTGACAGACTCAGGGAGAGGGGCTGGGAGCTGCCTGGCTCTGAGAGCTGGGCTGCTCTGATGCAAATCCTGTTAGTGGGGAAGCAGGATGAGAGGGACAGAAATGTGGAAAGAGAATCAGCTCCAGACAGAATATATATATATATATTTTTTTTTGCCTGCTCCCTGGGAGACTTTTGAGAGTCTCAGAGCAGCATTTCACATAGCTGCTCAAGTGGAACTGCGCTGAATAAATAGTTGCATTTCAGCAGTGGAGATTTAAAACCAAGGTCTTGGCAATTTCAGGATGCTGAAAATCCCTTGGTACTTCTCAGAGTAGTGGGTGTGTTAACCCCAGTACCTTGGCCAAATTCCCAGCTGGGAACCACCTCATAAAATCCCTTTCATACTCTTAGCAGGAGCCATCTTAAAAATACTTCCTCCTTGTTTTTTCATTGTTTGCCCCAGCTGCCTCCCTACTCTGGTGAGGCATAATTTTGAGCTTAGACATGTTTCTAGCTGACATATTTTCAGTACTCATGTCATCCTTCTACCACCATTGCTTTTTCCCATGTTTACTGACTACAGTTGGAATGGAAATAGAAATCACATCTCCTTCAGCCTGACAAATAAAAAGTTCATGTACCCAGTCTTCTTGGGCCATTTTCCATTGACTGGTTATCTTGACAGCCTTTCTTTCTGTCTGTTGCTGCTCTTGAGTGTGGCTGACCAGTTTAATTTGTGAATTGGGAGATGCCCTCCACTGCTGGAAATCCTCCCCTGCATACATGTTAGGATCAAATTTACCTGCTTGGTGGCTTTATCTCACTAATCAGCCTCTAACTGACTCCTACAATCAAAGTCTTTTCCTCTTCAATAATTTTCAACTTATTAATTCCCCATTTGCAGCAGAAATTCTTGAAAACTATGTGGTTTGCTTCAGGGATGGAGCCACATTCAAGCTGTGCTTCCAGCGTGATATCCATACTGTCTTCCCTGGTTTCTCCTGCTTGTCATAGGCTAGTTTAATTAAGAAGGACTCATTAGAGTCATTAGAGAGTGGCAAGTCCTGAGACCACTCTGCAGGGAGCTCCACTGTTAAACTCCCTGCGAGCTGTACCCTTCCCACCTTGTCCAGAGCTACACCTCCATCAAATCCTACTCTGTCTCTACAGCACCTGGGATGAGCTTCTTCCTCTTTATCACAACAAATCACTTCCCATCATGGCCCGCATTAAATGATTCACTAAAATGTGTATTTTCCTTTATCTAGAAGACCAGTTAGTAACACAAAAAGTGAGATAAAAATAAAAATAATCCCAAATGACATAATCCAGTATCCCCTACGTTTCACAGTCCTGCCCAGTTTTTGCTCCCTGCCTTGCACACGGCCAGGGGTGACAGCTGCTCAGATTGCTTTTTCATCCTTCTTACTTACAGGTACTGTATTTTATGTTCCTCACCTCCTTACTGGTGAATTTATTGGAGCCCTTGCTCCCAATCTGTCTATTTCATGGAATAGTTCCTCCAGGAATGTGAGTTGTGAGATACCTGGCTTTGTGACTTGATCACAGGAAGATCTAGGATCTTCACTTCCCTCTCAGCTGTGGTGAGTACATTTTCTGTATCAGTCACCCAGATAAGTTCATATGCTTGTAATTATTGTCACTGTCCAGAGCTGCTGAGAAGAATTCACTTAGTTTTGGGATGTCACCTGGATTTCCTGTGAACTCTCTTCCCACAGACTGAATCACAGCACTGCTTGTTCTGTCTTTATTACCTCCGTGTTAGTATGACTGGAGAACCTTTCACTGTTTAATATCCTTCCGCAGGTCTAACTCCTTTGACACTTGGCATTTCCTACTCCATCTCCTCTGTTTTCAGCCCCTAAAATTTTGCTCTTTGTTGATTAATCATCTCCCTTTCTTTGGTCTCTTCTTATTCCTTTTATCTGCATTGCTCTACTCATTCCAGCAAGTTAGGAGCCACCCAGGATTTACTCCTTTCCTATTTTTCTGTGCTTGGGGTGAAGTCCCCAGGGAGTTTTGCCTTTGGTTCAAAAACATTTGAACCTACCTTTTATAGGCAAGGCTAGGTTTGCCCTTTTGAAACCAGGAACCTTTAGGCAGCACTCTGCTATTGTCTACCTGTCTGTTTTGTTTAGAATAAGTCAAAATGGGGCATGAGTTTTAAATAAATCAGTCTGTCCAAGGCTATTTTCCAATTCCATCTCTTCCACTCTGTTTTTATCATTCACCATACTGAGTCTAAATCACAGTCATGTCTTGGTGATGCATCCACAGTTGGTGTTCAAGCCTTTAACTGTTGCAGCTAGGATGTGCAAGCTTTTACTGTTGCATTTTAAAGTTTATTTTGGTAGTTAATCTCCTAGAAGGGGCATTTTTCATAGTTTCTCTCTTTTAATTAATGATGTTAACAGAAATCTCAGTGTCCATACAAACTTTCAGCACTCTCCTAATGGAGCTACTTCTATTTTTTTGTCCCAGTGGTGGTGGCCCAAAGTGATCTTCTTCCATCCTGTCTTCATCCATCACATTTGTTAAGGCATTTCTGACTTTACACTTCCTCTTTCCCACCTTTCCTGAGGGAAACAGTGACTTTAGTGCTTTTGCTCCACCAGGTTTGTTGCTCCTCCTGGCTTTTGACACCTCTCCAGCACCCGGGGTCATGCCATGCAGTGTTGTGTCCCACTGAGTGTGTTTCTCCCTCTGAACTGCCTCCATCCTTTGCCCAAGGGAACCCGACAGAGCGGGGGATGAGAACGTAAGTGCTGAGTGATTGCCCTACATCAAGGTACACCCTGCCCAGCTCTTTCCATCTGTGTGACCTGGCCAGCCTTGACCTCTTTGGCTGGATAGCAGGAGAGACAGTTTCTTTTATCTCCTTCAGCCTTTTTTGTAGCTCAGGCTGTTGGTGCCCAATCCCTGGAGCTGTCCATCCCTCTAACAGCTCCAGTCCCAGCTCTGCCTCTCCAGTGTGATCTTCTGATGACCAGAAGTGGGGAGCCAGCAGCTCCTGCTGCATGGACAGCTCCTGCTCGGTCTCAGTAGCACTACAGAAATGTTTTCCTCTGAACTTTTTCCATAATTACCTTCCTTTTTAATTTTTTTTTCCTTTCTGTAGCATATTGTCAATGTCTTCTGGACTTGAGCCTCTTGGGATCCTCAGGAGAAAACATGAGCTGATTTCTTCTGGAGAGGGAATGAACAGCCTCCAATTTGCCAGTCTGCGTGGAGTATCTTGTCGTCTTGCTTTTAGTAAGGTGCACAGGATTAAAGAATGACTGTGGATTAGGGTTTGTTGTTGTTTGGTTGGTGGGTTTTTTTTTTCCTCCTGAGTTTTAACTTGGCATATAATTGGAGGTGAAACAGAGGGTTCTGCGTCCTTGTCCCTGCCTTCCACACTGGCACTGGCAGCAAACCTATTAGTGAATCCAGCCAGGGTTAGGGACCAAGGGGTTTGTGGCTTGGAAGAACTTACATGTTGTTAAACATTTCACAATGTTTGAATTGTTTGTCTGTGTTGCTTTTTATTTTCTTCCCCCTTCTCCCTTCCACTTCATCTTCAACATCTGCTCACCACAAACCTGATTTTAAAAAATGCATGCACTTATTAATTTATGAGCTGTGGTCAATGCTGTGGGAAGAGAGACCTGAAGGGAAAAGGGGTTAGTGGAAGCAGCAGGGCTGTAATGAGATCAGGGATAGGGGAGGCTCTGCATTTGGACTCTGCTCCTACTCTCACTGAGACACTTGATCCTCAAGGGAATGAACATAGCAAATGATATCGTCAGCTCTCCAGTAGTTTAATATTTCTCTGAATGATTGATAGCACAATGTACAGGACCTTCAGACATAAGGATGGAAAGGTTTAGACCACAAATACCCTGTGTTTATGGCTGATAGCAATGCCTAGAGGAGAGCAAGTGCCCTGATGCTCTCTGCCTCCCAGGGCAGCAGTGACCATTGCCTGGGGCAGGCAGTCCAGCTGTTCATCTTGTGGGGGGCAAGAAAAGTCTGTTTCTGTTACAACAAGATATTAATAGATGCTCTTTTGTGGTATGTCCAAAGCCTTGTCTTCCTCTGCTTATGCTGGGAAAAACAGAGTCCAAGGAGGGTGCCAGCTCCTTTTCATGAGGAAAGGACCAAGGCAAAGCTTTCCAGTGTGGTGGGGCCTGCTGGCATCACCTTCTGCCTGGTGCATGTGGCAGACACCTGGGCAGAGACAGCTCCCTGATGGCATCCTGTAGAGACCACAATGCTGGAAGGTATTGACTCCTGCACTCTTTAGTGCATTTACCTCAGTTAAAAAGCAAAAGATGTGAAAAACAGTGGATGGTAGAATTGTTGTCCTGATTTCAAACACTGTTTCAATTTGTTGGCACTTCTACTGTAATCCTGCTGGAACAATGCAAGTGAGATTGATTTTCTCTCTTAACCCTTCTCCCCTAGTCCCATCCTAGAAACAGCTTTTGCTTCTCACAAGCCCAACAATGCCACAGTTTCCAGATCTCCTGAACATGCAGTTTGCGTTGAAGGAGGTGTTTGTGCTGGGCTGGTGGTGGTGGCTCCTACAAGAGCTGGGTTTACCAGCCTTTTACTGCAAAGCTGTTCAGGAAAATGGCAGCAGTGGACAAACTGGGCTTGTGGTTGAATGAGGACCCTGATGGCTTCAAGCACAAAAAGTGCAATTAGTGGCGAGGCATCTGGGATGTGTTATGACTCTTTTCACACACAGAGCGTCACATGGATTTTTCCAAAGGGATGTAAAAAACACAAAGACAGGTCATCATTTGGCCCTTCTGATCTCAACATGCATCCCATTAACGAAGGGAAAATATGATGCAGGAAATTTGTGAGTTGGCTCAGTTGCCTGTGAGAAAAGATGTAAGTGAGGAGGGGAAAATATTACTTTAAATGTAACATCCATATGCCCATTTAGGATTTAATAAGAGTTACCCCATCTCTGGTAAGTAACAGCTGGTTATTAGAAGCATACACTGAAGCTGTGGATCATCTAAAGTCAAAGCTGATGCTTAGCTATTTGTACACCAGTACATCTGCCTTTAATAATGGCTTTTAATTTTGTTAACACGCTTTAACTAGCTTATTAAATCAAAATAAAGTGGGAATCTTAGTCTTAATGTAACCGCACAAAAAGGATCCAACCTCAAACCCTGCCTCCCTGGCTGTATCCCATGATGTCCCAGATAAAAATATGTCCAAGGAGAGGTTTAAACCAGCATGTTATTCTGGCAGAGTTACAACAATGTTATATTTCCTCTCTCTATCCATTCTTCCCTGTTTTGATTTCTGCATTACCATTCTTGGCACCCTTCAGGGTTTCTGTGTGTGGCATGGGTGGGAAGCTCAGCCTGGTTTAAAGTTGTTCCATCCAAAAAATAGGCAGCAAGTGTGATTTCTCCTGGCTCTTTCAGAGGAGGTAAGACTTCTGGCCTCTCTAGGTGAGTGAGTGAACTGAATCAACTCTTCATAGTGCAACATCCTGGGTTGCAAGGGAGCAAAACTTGGACTTGGAGGCACTAGCTGCATCTGTTGTGTTTTCTGCTTTAATAATGACAGACTGAGATGCTTTTAGTGTGGTGGGAGTGTCCCTCAGCTCATCATGCTGGATAAGCACTGCCAGCATGTTGCTGCTGCGCTCTGCATTTGCAAACAGATTTGCTTGGATTGGGCTCACCCTCTACGTTTTCAAGCCAACCCTGGTGTTTGTGCCAATGTGTTTTCACAGCATGGAGGCAGGACTCTGAGATGGCTTCTGGTGGCTACCATGTGGGCAAGAGGCAAATGAGTGTCCTCCCTGCAATCTGTGCTGTGACAGAGAGGGAAGGAGGGCAGGTCAGCCTTTAGTGATGCCAGGGCCTTCAAATTCCTGTCCCACAGCACCCTTTGCACCTCCCTGATAATTTCCATGGCCTCTCTTAGTCCCTGCATGGGGAGATGCACCAGTGTGAAATGTGACTCTTGAGTACATGGTAGAAGGGCAGCAGCATGGTGTTAGTGCTTGGTGTCGCATCCAGACATGCTCTGAGTCTGGCTTAAAAGAAGAAATTACTTTTTGTAATCAGGATTTTGGATTGTCTGCACCACCTGCTTGCCCCTCTCCAGCTTTGCAAGGTTCAGCCAGCAGTTTCCTGCCCACAGGGCAGGTGGCACAGACCCAAAGCTGAGGTTCTGCCTTATAATCATCTGCATGTTTAAGTCTATCTACTCTGTTTCAGCCAGTTTGCTACTTTACATATTCAAAATTAACAAAATCTGTATGGGATGCTGCCCTCAGCTCTTCTTTGCTGCCATCTCAAGACTGTGCCCCCACAGCAGGTGTCCTGCTCCTGCCTTGCTCCAACCCTCTCTCTGGTGAGTGCTCAGACGCCAGCACGTGCAGCAGACGGGCCCCGCCAAGCTCGGTGTGCTCTGAGATTGTGGCCTCATTGGTCCCTACTTCCGTCTGACCAGCAGAGCGGAGAAATTGCCTGTTACCTCGGGTCGATTTTTCATGCACTTCTAAATTGCTTTGTATTGACACACTGTCAGAAATGGATGGTCACATTAACCCAGCCTGAGCCAGGCTGGGGCTTGCAAGCACGTGCTGTTGGACTGATCTCCCTACAGGTTGAGGGCAGGCTGATTTCCTCTTGGGTTTCCTCTTGGCAGAGATGTTTTGCAGCACTTTCTAATTATGATTCAGATGAGCCAGTGAAAGACAAGGCTCCCCATAGCCTCTCTTCTATAGCCATTTCTTCTTCCTTTGTAGGATTAAAAAAGTGACTAGCAAGACTGCTGGCTCCTTGCCTCAGCTATAGGACCTACTGGTCTGACTCACAAGCCCTCTCCCAAGGTGAGAGTAAGTGATTGAGCACAGGATCCCAAGGTTTAAAGGATTAAATTAAATTAATTTCCCCAAAATGAGTCTGTTTTGCCAATGATGGCTGTGAGTGATCTCTCCCTGTCCTTATCTTGACCCTTGCGTCTTCATTATATTTTCTCTCCCTTCTCCAGCTGATAAGGGGAGTGGTAGGGAAGCTTTGGTGGGCACCTGACATCCAGTCAGGGTCAGTTCACCACATCAGCGATTTTGAATATGGTGAATATAAGGAAGCAAGAGTGATGGACTCACTTTTCTCCATGAGCCAGCTTGCACAGAGACTCCCATTTCTTCTGGTCATTTTTCTAGGTGATGTGTAATTTCTAGAGCTTCCCATCCCTACCCCTAATGACCTCTTCAATTTCTCTAATGAGATTCCTCCTCAGAGATTAGCAAATGCCTCATGAAGTCAGAGCGTACACCACCCACTTCATTCTCTTTGTCTTTCATGCAGCTGAAAGAAAAATCCAACACAACGCTTTGTGAGCTGGCTAAACTCAGCCCATGAAGCCAGAAGGGCAGACAGTGCTTATGCAAGGGGATCTGGGCCTCAGTGGTGAATAATTCGAAATTGTTCATGGTTTGTGTCCCTCACCTCCTTTATGACCTAGAGAGGTAATGGTGCCTCCTTGTAGACAAGAGAGTGATGAGATGCACTGGAGTTTGCATGGGAATGGTTTTTCTGAGCAGCAGGTACCTCATGCAGTTCCTTCCCTTATATCAGCTTCATGATGTAGGTGAGCACAAGTCTGTTGTCCTCTTTAATGGAATTGGGGAGAAACAAGCCCCAATTATGCTGTACCCCAAACATAAAAACAACTTTAGAGGTTCAGTTTGGATCCTCAGAGCCCCTGCTCAGTTGCCTTGCAATATCATTGCCGTATTTCTCTGTTTCCCGTCCTCCCTGAGGATCTGCTTCTTCTCTCTGCCAGACCTGCCTCTGTTCTGTGTGCTGAACCCGTCAGTGCCGTTGGAACAACATGTTATTCTTAGCATGTCTGGCTTACTGGCAAATTCCAATCTATGAGGCATCTTCTGGGCAGGGATTGAAGATCAGGGTCTGCATGGAGTTTGAAACTTTGGCCACTCTCACAAAATAGTGTAGTGGCTAGAGCCCTCCCTGCTCCTATCTTTCCTCCCTTTGGAGGACACTTGAACCCACCTGGAAAGACCCTCCTGACTGTCAGGTAATTCTGGTTTTGAGGTGGCAGAAAGATCTGCTCAGTCCTCCTACTTGAACGTTTCAGCATAGGAAGGAGTAATTAAGTAATTTTTAAACCTTGGGTTGCAGTGAGGAAGTGAAAAGAAGCAGGATTTTCAGTCTAGAAACTCAGGTACTCTCCTGGGAGTAGGGGAGATGTGGGTTCCTGTTCAAGGTACAGGGAATACTTGTATAAATTATGCTATGGAGTTGTCTCTCCTCACTGCCCTCCTCTCTTTCTCTTCAGCCCAACAAATATTTACTCATTTCATGCATGGTGAAAGATACTGAAACTCATGGAATGAGCATACTTGAGTAAACCCAAACCTTTATGCAGTGTTCCAGGTCTCCTCTCCAAGTCCTTCATCTCCCAGAATGGGGAGGAACCTCCTCCCTCTCCACTACAGTGCCCTCTCATAGACATTCCTCTGAATCCATTTTTAAATTTATTCACCTTTGCCTTCAAATGAGCACAGCTTTAGTTGATTCCTCAGTTCCTATTTTGTCCAGCTTTGTTTATCTTGACTGTTAGGATTGCAGGTACTTTTCTATGTAGGAAAACATTGGGATGGTGGCATGAGAGCCACCCTGAGTCATTCCTTCAGTGAACATTCCCTGTGCTCAGTGAACTCCTCCATGGCACAGGAGAGGCAGCCACAGTGCCATGGCTATTTGGTCATTCTTGGCTGAGGGTGCTGATATCAGAGCCAGCTTCCAAGTGGCATTTAGCCAGGCACACATTTTATCTGGGAGCTTTGTCCCTACAGCCCACTTTACATTAATTGCCATGCTGCTGATGTGACAGCGTGTTTCAGCCTCTGTTGCCTGAAGCCATGTGGATGAGAGACCCCAGACTTCAGCCCAGGAGCCCTTCTAGGAGCTTCTTCCACCCTCCTCCCTGTGACCCTGTATCTAAACATCTTTGTCCTTTTTGGTGCCTGACAGTGCTGTTGTATTGCAAATAAAAAACATCCTTTGCTGCATGGTATAGTTCCTGCCATTTTCCCACTTGACTTGTCTTTCTCTTCTCTTTTTTTTTTTTTTTGCTGTTCAGCCTTTTCTTCTCCTTCCTGTGCTCCCTCCCCCCTCACCCTGATCAGTCAGACTTCTCCTAAGCCCTGATATGTTGTGACTGGGGCTGACTGACAGCACTTCATGCCTGACACACATCTCTGGGATGCAGCCCAGGATGTGTATTTAAGAGCAAAGTTGGATTGCCATGTGGGAGTCTCTGAGAAAGGAGTCAAAACACCGTCAAGCCTCTTCTTCCTGAGAGGAATGGAATGTTGTGTGGAGCCTGCTGATGCCAGGAGACTGTCGTGCTTTAATGTAGGTTTGGTTTGTAGTTGGGAGGGAGTCCGTGACCTGTGGAAGTGGTTCCCTGTGGGGCAGAACCAATCAGCTGGCTAGTTTTGAAGACTGACACCCAGTTAAACCACTTAAAAGAGCTGGATACGCCTCTGTGAAATTTAAGGACAGGCAAGGGCCTGAAAGGCTCCCTTGTTTCCGGCCTTTGAACAGGGTGCTNCTGGATACGCCTCTGTGAAATTTAAGGACAGGCAAGGGCCTGAAAGGCTCCCTTGTTTCCGGCCTTTGAACAGGTGCTGGCTGGGCAGGCCCCGCATGGCCCGCATGGCCTGGCAGGCCTCTCCGGCAGCACTGGCCCCTTCCTGGGAGCCTGATGGGCCCTGTCCTGGCGGGGTGGCTGGGACCCCTTCCTGGCAGAGCCCAGTCCTTTTTTTTCCGGCAGCGCTGCCGGGAGCAACCATGCGGCCGGCACCAGCGCCGGTAGCCGCCGACTGAAAGTCCCTGGCCACGTGGCCGGGACTGCTTGGCTGAAATTGGCACGGCCGGGGCAGCGCCGCATTGCCACGGCTATCTCGGCATGACTCACAATGAGTTTTGTTTGCTTAGCTGCTTTAAGCCAGCTATGCTGCGAACAGAAGGACAAAAGCAGCGGCAGCAGCTTTTGCTTTGTTTTGGTGCCCTACATGAAGAGAAGGCGTGGGGCGGTGCTGGCAGCCAGCGCGACTCGCGTGGTGCTGGCGGGGACCACGTGGATCAACAGAGAGCACGTCAGCAACGGATGGGATCAACCTTTCAGCACTGCAGAACTCTGTAAAAACTGTTTCAATTGATAAAGCTTGAGAATGAATGAAGCTATGACCACAAATTCTCTCCTGAATCAGGAAAAAGGAAAGGGTGAAGACAC
>VXBB01010834.1:794838-812906 GCA_013399915.1 Illadopsis cleaveri
CATGGCCTATGAATGCAGCTGTGGGAAGGCTGCAAGAGATGGGAGGTACTTTCACATCGTGAATAGATTTTCCTTTCCCAGGCAGCTGATTCGCTGTGACATTGAAACCATGAGAGAATTGTTTCTTGCGGACAAGTCTCCATAGCAGGGCAAGGGAGACTCCTTTCCCTAAGAGAAATGAAGAAACACTATTTTAGATGTGGTAAACTGACTGAAAGTCCCAGGTTTTGTCTCTTTACGTTGTCAGTGGGAAAGAAAAGAGGAGGTGGGGGGAGAAGAAGTGTTCTGAAGGTTTATTCTGCTTTCTTGTTATTTTTTTCTTTTAATTCTGTTAATAAAGTTTTCTTTATACCCTTTAAAGTTTGAGCAGAAACTCAGACTGGCAAACCAAACCCACTACATTTAATTGGTGTTTCCNATTGGGCTGAAATTCTCTTGTGAGGTTATGGTGAAGATATAATTGATAAATCAGACTTTTTTTTCCCCCCTGTAATTCATGTAATGCATTGGGGGGATGTAGCGTTCTAACNGTCTGGTTACCAAAACCACTACAAGAGACTGAAGGCTTGGTAGGGATCATACTGTCCCATAGGAACTGAAAGCTGCACTCAGCCTCTTTGCAGAGCCAGGGAAAGGGTTGAGGGGAGCTATGGAGAACCAACCCCCCTTTTCTGGATTGGTGATGTTAATTTTAAACTCACAATGGGTCTGTGTGGATGACATGGAGCAAGCAGAGGAGTCACCTTCTACTGCACCTGTTCTAGGTACAGAGCATGGTACCCTGTGGTGGCTGTTTCTGGTATTTTGGCAAGGAAAGGTGAGAAAATTTGGGCTGCAACTGAAAAGAGGGAGTTGATTCATGAATCTTCCTTCCATCTCCTCTTCATCAGAGGACTTCAGAGATGCTGTTTCCCACCTTCCCAAAATTTGTTTCTTTCCACCCCAAACCTGGAATGGGTGGAGATCATGGCAAGGTAGAATAGTTTGGGTTGGACAGGACCTTGAAAAGCCATCTAATCAAACCCCCTGCAGTGAATCTTCAACTAGGTCAGATTAATCAGAGCCCTGTCCAATCTGACCTCGAATGTTTCCAGGGATGAGGCACCTTCTACCTTTCTGGGCAGCTTTTGCCAGTGTTTTACCACCCTTAATGTAAAAAACTTAATCTTTATATCAAATCTGAATGGACTGTCCAGTTTAAAACTATTTCCTCTAGAGATGTGCTGGCAGAGCTCTGGGTGGACTCACAGCTCTGAACTTTGTTCTGCCACCACACTCATCTTGTTTCAGCCCTGCATAGGCTCTTGGGCTATTTTTGGTGTACATGAGAGCATTTTCCACAGAATGGGCCCTGATGAATTTGTAGAGAGTAGTGCTTTGCTGAGAATGAAGGAGGGTTGTCCTGGCATGGAGGACCTGGGTGAAGTAGAAACAGCTGTTGTCCTTCTCTCTCTCAATCCACCTGCAGGCTCAAGGCCACTTGCCTGAACTCCAGCAATTATCTCCTGGGGCTTGGAGCCAGTCTGCTCTGCTTTCCCCCAGCCAATGCAGGCTTTAGAGGAGCTGGCTGGGCTGGAAGGTCTAATCTGTACTTGGAGGAGGCCTGTGGTTTTGAGGGCCATCTTTAGCACCATCATGTCATCATCCGCTGCCTGCCACCTTCTGAGTTTTCTGCATATAGAGTCATCTCTGCTCATTGAGAACCTTCTGAGTTTATCTCCCTGTTTCATGCAAAGTCACCTAAAAATCCTTTTTGTTGGCACCCCTTGTGACCCCAAGTGCTCCTTGGAAATCTCTTGGAGAAGTAATCATTCCCTTTAGATTGCAGCATCGGTCACGTTCAGTCCCTTTGACAGTCCCAATTTTGTTGTATGTTCGGCTGTAGAGCACCAGAAGTCAAACTCAGTTGTAGGCTTCTGGTTTGTAAAGTTTTCTTTACCTGGGAGAAAACCAGCAGGGCAACAATTTGTTCCTTGATGTCTTCACCTGCTACCCTATCCCCTGCTCTTCTGGTGGCTTTGACACCTTGGTTTGGTGGAGGGATTATACTTCATTATAACTGGTGCTGCTGGTAGGAGGTGTTCTCACTTCTGTAGGTGGGGAAGAAGCACATGGTGATTACAATAAGAAATGGAGACTGATTTTGGGGTCTTTGCCTTCCCCCACATAGCAATAGTGTTCCTCTGCCCTGCCATGGGACCAAGAGGTATGGGCTGAAAGAGACCTCAGGACCTGCTTGGAGCACAGGATGGCTGGGGGCCTTCTTGACTTCATTTAACTTGACTTAATTTGACTTGACTACCATGTTAGTTTTTCTACTGTTTCTTAATGCCTTGTTCTCTTTCATCTGAATCCTATTCATTTCCAGCCTTCCATTTATTTTTTTTCCTGTTTTCCCTTTTCCCAGCCTCAGCACCAGTCCCTGGCAGAAGGGGAGTATTGGAGCCGAACTTGCTTTACCCCTTACAGAAACAACCCTCCAATCACACTGCAGAGATGCTTCCTGGGCAGGTAGGTGTCAGAAGTACACCAGCAAGGGTGAATTGTTCCAGGAGAAATCCAGATGGAGCAATGAAAATGTTCCCAACTGATGTGATATCTTGGTTAAAATTCACTTCAGGAGGTAGCCTGGAGCTATCGAGGGCCATCCCTTCAGATGGAGGGGGTAATTCCTGTGCAGGAATTAGCAGTCAGCACACCTGTTACTACAAGAGACTCCAGCTGAAAAGAGAAAAAGGATGGGAGGGTGTGAGGAAAAAANCCCTCTCAAAAAAAAAAGGGGGGGGGGGGGGGGGGAAAAAAAAAAAAAAAAAAAAAAGAGGCTCTTCAATTTAGTGCAATTATCTCAAATTTTCCAGGATAAGGATCCTCAAGATATTTATCTGATTTATAAGGGTGCATGGCAAGGCGGCAGACACGTCCTTAAAGAGACATTTATCAATTTCTTAAGCGTGGATGAGGGGAGAAGAAAGAAAAAATGAATAAGTGAGCAGGAGACACTGCAAGGAGACTCTTTTGGACTTGGGAAGGAAAAAGGAAGCCTGCTCGCTCTCTATGTTTTCACTTGTGATTAGTAATCTATGGAGAACTGCAGAAGCAGGAGGAGGTTGGCTGGGCTGAGACAGCAGCAGAAATCCTGTTGAAGACTGGGTTGCCTTTATACTTTCAGCAATTTATATTCCAGGGATGTGTATTAAGTATTTCCTGAAGAATTTCTTTAGCTTACATTTCTGCTGGGGAAGTGCAGAAAGATTTAGGCCAGGCCTGGAGACCTTGCCCAGTCACAGAAAAGTGCTCTGAACTTGCATAGGTTTGGTTAAGGTGGCACAAGATTTCAGCATGGTTCATCTTGTCCAAGTGCAGATGTTCTGGGCTCAGAGAATGCATGATTGTCTATACTCACTTTTAGGAAAGGGGAGCAGAATTCACCTGACACTCTTGGCTGCACACTATTGAAGGGAGTGCACTCCTATCCCTTGAAAAGATAGCCCTCTTTTTTATCTCCTTCAGTGCCATCAGACTTCCTAATTTTTCTCTCTTGCCCGTAGCACTGCTCTGCCATGTAGTCCTCCTCCTCTGTACCAAATCCTAATGCCTCTTCCTCTCCTTATGCCCTGCAGCTGCCGTTGTTTTCTCTGCACCTTAGTAGCTAAAATGGCTCTGGAGACCTTTTGCATCTTGGAGGCTGCACCTTTGCTCTCCTCCTCATCCTTGTTTTCATATTATCCGTACAGGGAAGTAGGAATGAAAATCCTCATCTTTCCCAAAAGTGCAGCTGCCTTACTGCCATTCGTGTAGCTCTTCACAGCTCTCTTTCCCCTCCATCACATTCAGGCTTCTCAGCACCCCTTCCCAGCCTTTTTGCCTCTCTGTTGCTCCTTCACGTCTACATCCCTTATTGTTCCGCTGACACTGTCTTGTCACATTGTACCCTACTCCCTTGATTTGACAACAGAGAGAAAAAAAGAAGGGATTCAGTGGATGCGAATGAAATGGCAAGTGGGAGAGGAGGAGCAGAGAAAGAGAACATCAGAGGGAATGAGAGCAAATGCTCGTGGCTTAATGTGGCTCAGGAAGTCACCTGGGGGAGTCATTGACTGAGGGGTCACTGACCCTTGTGAGTAAATTTCTGTAATAAACTGGTAAAAATACTGGCAGGCCCAAGTGATGTAGTTTAGAAATTGCTACAGTTCAGCTCCCCTCAAATGCAATTCAGCAGGACTGTTAGCAAGCACAAAACCCTTGCCAGCCTAAATAAGGATTACTTTTCTTTGTCCCTTAAGTTCATCTCTTCACAGCATGGTTATATTCTCATAAATTTGTTGCAGCATGTTTGCCAGCAGCTGACCCATTGGAAAGGATTTGTGTCCACTAGAAAAACCTTTTGGATAAACTCCTCTTTGGCAATATGCCTTTTTAAGGCCCTCCTGTATACAGGTTGCTAGAGGAAATAACTTTTTCAAGGACCAGCTGACTTCACTATCAAAGGTCTGGCTGAGGCAGCAACCCTCGGCTGTCACACATGGGCACCCACTTGTCATCACTTGCTGTGGCTCTCACACATCCTGCCCTCCTCTGTAATGGCTGACTTAGATAAATGAGTTGCAGCCCTATTATGAGGGGAGAGATTTTCAGGTCCCTGATCTCAGTGAAGTTCCTCATGGCATGAGAAAGTCAGAGATGCTTATGATACTCGAATTCTTCTTTGGTATCATCTTCACTTACTCAGGCCTGTGGCTGGATCTTGCTGGTGTGGGAAGGGAGTCCATAAGCCTCCCCTGTGCTGCAAAGGTCCAGTTGTTCAGCCCACTATGTTGGCATTTGCATGGTACAGGCACTGGTTTCCTGTGTTGGGGTACAAATATGAGAATTTATTTGTTAAAAGCCCTGTAGAGATACATACATAATATGTATTTCTGCTCTGTAGAGCAGACTAGGGGCCAGATTATATAGAGGATATATAGGTTGGTGTTTGTGTAGTGGAAACCTGCTCCATGGGTAGGGGCTAGAATACTGCAAGTGGAAGCACAGTCAGGTTCAGGGTATATATTTTTATCCTTGGCCCATCTGCCCACCTGCACCCCACAATACAGACTGCAGCACCCACATGGGTGCTAATCTCAGTACATCCTCACCTTTAGATCTGTACAGACCTGCCAGCCAGTGGCTTGCACTGTCCTTCCACCTGCACATCTGCCTCTCCAAACAGGTCACCATCTGCATTGGTTCCCAGAGGCAACTAAAGCACGTGCTGGAGGTATCACACTCACTGCAGAAACAATGGCATCTGGGGCATCCTGGTGTGTTGTGCAGTGCATCAGCTGTGATTTCACATTACTCTGGATATGTAGGGATGCAGTGGGTACCCTTAGTCTCTCTCCCTAGATGTGAGCAGTGACCCAGAGGACGTGGCAGTGGAGAAACAGCCCCAGCAGATGAGTGTTAGGGCTGTTGGGCATCCCTCTGAAGCAGAAGAACCTTGCAGGACATCCCTGGTGTACTCAGGAAGGGGTGATTATTGTGTGGAGCCCTGCTACCAGCAGCCCATTGCTACTCACCTGCCCTTTTACCTCCTAACTGCCTTTAGTCATGAGCTGGGCTGTGCAGGCAGGGGGAAGAAAAAGAGAAAGAAAATCAGGAGAAGGGAAAGAACAAATCAAAGAACAGTGTGTTTCTGGTTGTTTGATCTTTGAGGAATGCTGAAGAAATCTCTTAGGCCACTGTCTCCCTGGTTGTGCTCGTAAGGAGATTATGGACCTCATGCTTTCACAGGAAAACACCCGGCTGCTGGGCCTGGCACAGTAATCCAGACAAAGGATAACAGCAGCCTAATTAATTCTCATGTCTCTGAATCTGATAACAGCACAGTACACAGACGAGTCCGTAAGGACTTAATGAGTTTAATCGACTGCACTTGATGATTTTATTTGAAACCTTGTGCCACAAATTAAACTATTAAAAATGCACTTGAACTTGATTGGCAGCTGTAATCCAGGCAAAGTCTACTTAATCCGCGGGGGCAGGAAGCAGGGATGGATGCAAAAGGCTGGAGATGAGGAGAGTGGAGGGGAGACTCTGTAGGTAAGGGGATTTTGGGGTGAGTTTAAAGGATAGCTGGAAAGAAGGGCAAAGCCTCACAAAAGCTGAGGGTAAGGCTGGGAGGGTAGGGGGTTAATCTGTACTCACCCAACCCTAGACTGAGCTGTAGGATGGGAGAATGGTTTGATGTGTTGTTGTCCTGTGCCCTGCAGACTTTCCAAGCAGCTGAAGGGGTTGTTAGTTGGTCAGAGTGGATCAACTACTGGCTGTGGAGTGAGGCATAACAGCAAGGTTTTGCACAACTGAGATGAGGAGGGTGTGAATCTTGGGCCCAATTTCCAAATCTCACACACCAGCTTGGTGAAAGGCCAAGTAAATGCACACAGGGATATTCACTGTGTCCCAGGCAGTGGTGTCACCACTGGGCAGGCACACACAAATACTCAGTTGCTCGTCATCTGTAAAAGCTGCCCAGGTGAAAATCAGCCTGTAAAAAGGTATCTCTGCAGAAACACATACACTGTCCTATGTGTTCTCTGCCATCTGCTGTCACTCACTTGTTTGATTGTGCTCATCCACTTGGCTCCCATACATAAATACCTATATACATATGCAGACGTGCACAAACAGTGATTTGGCTCAAAATGGGCCATTAACCAAGAAGGAAAATAGCATGTAAGTCTGCTTTGAAAGTCCCTTGCCCCCCACTCTGCTATTAAAAGTAATTTGCAAAAGATTTGCAAAATTATAAACCAATTTGCAAATAAATGATCATGATTAATGGCATATTCTCTAGGAGGTGACAGATCCATAATAGATCTGTAATCCCCCTTATTATGGAGAAACCATTAACAGCAGTAGGTGTTAAGAGACTACATTACAGTTAGAATAGGCTTCAGCTGTACCTCTGGAGTGGAACAGGTCAAGTTTTTGTTGCTATGGCTTCTTTACCTATTGTCATGCTCATAATTGGTAGAAAGCAATGTATCTCAGAGCCACTTGGGTTTCACAGCTTGCTCACCTCACTTACCCTACCCTAAAACTCATGCTCTTTGGCAGCAGAGGGAAGACTTCATCTGCTGATGAGTGAAGGCATTGCACATCACCCTGGCAGGAGGGGCAGGTGGCTCTTCTTTTTGTGCATCTCATCTCCAGATTTCTTCCTGCTGTCACCTGGAAGTGATAGGACAACGGGTGATGGCTTCAAACTGAAAGATGGTAGGTTTACATTCAATATTAGGAATAAATTCATGGCTTTGAGGCTGGTGAGGCCCTGGCACAAGGTGCCCAGACAGGCTATGGATGTCCCATCCCTGGAAGTGTTCAAGGCCAGGTTGAACAGGGCTTTGAACAATCTGGTCAAGTGCAAGGTGTCCCTGCTCATGGAAGGTGTCCCTGCTCATGGCAGGGGACTTGGAGCTGGATAGTCTTTATTCAACTTCCCCCTCCCCTCTAGTCTATGATTCTGTGATCTACACACTCCTGGATGTGTCTTGGAGTCTCATGGGAGTGCTGGGGGTGAAGGGTTATTTTGGCAAGCAGCTCTTGAGGCTGCATATGGTGGGTGAGGCTTTGGTGCAAGGGGGAGAAGAGCAGGAGGGAGAGCATGCAGCATTTTATGGGGGGAGCCTGTGGCACACCCACACCCTGTGCTGGAGACTGAACCCCACCATCTAATGCACTCCTCAGAGACACTGAGGGATCAAGTGCAGTGCCAGTGCCTTTGATTTCTGAAACAGCAGGGATTTGCTACATGGACATAAGCAGCTGATCCAACAGTCCAAAGCACACACCCTGCTGTGAAGGATGGTAAAATCCTACTCCAGCAATTCCCTTCACTCAGAGAAAATCCATCCCTGACCTTACACCTTTCAAGGGGTTTAATGTAGCACACATGGATGGGACAGACTGAGAAGCTACCAGAGAAGTTCCATCTATCCTGCTGAGTACCAGCCCCGGGGCAGAAGGCAGCCTGGTCTTGCTCCCTCCTGCACACACTTTCAATATGATGTGAATTTGGTGTATTGACAAGCAGCAGAAATGTTTTTATTTGATAGGTTGCAGTTTTATCATTCCCTGCCCCTTTCAACTTCCCCCTCCCCCTTTTTTTTTTTGCATCTAACACTAAAATCTGTGGCAGTTGCTTGGCAGTGCCACAGTGTGTTGTGATCTTGTCAGGTCCGTGGCACCTGCAGTGCTCTGCCTCTCTACCAGGTTGGGACAGGAGTGTGGGTGAGGAAATGGGCACTGCAAGCAATCATTGCAAGCAATCATTGATTAGTGATTCAGTGATTCTTTTTCTAGGGAAAAAGTGCGGGGGAGGTTTTTTCAGGTGAGTTAATACTGAGATCCTGGCTTCTTCTCCTTCTGAAGCCTGGCAGTTCTAGAAAGTACAGAGATGGTAATTTAAGGTGTTGTGCATCCTGACTAATTACATCAGTCCTGGCCATAGCTGCCTTTTATGTTTCTCAGCTTAGAATACACTGTAAAGTTGCAATTCACTGTTAAACAGATGCTGTATGCTTTCCCTGTAGTGGATACATTTTAATTTTTTTATTTTTTTTTTTTACTGAAAGGAAAATAATTGGCATACCTTTGACAGAATAATTCTTAAAGATCTTAACAGGGGAGATCAGCTAGGGAATGGCAAAATATTTTCATCTACTTGTTGTTGCTAGTGCTTTGATTAAACTGACTAATATTTCTGAGTCTGTCACTTAGCATGAACAGCAGGATATTTTGTTATCAGGTAATTCCCTGCCTGCAGTGGCTGCAGAAATGGTTGGATGTAAATCATGCAGTTAATAATACTCCAGTACAGAAGGCAGATGCAACTGCTAATTGCAGAGCCTGGGATGCTCAGTGAAATCACAACAACTTATCAGCCTCTGTCAGGTCACTCGGGCTCTCCCCCAGTCTCACAACTTCTGCCAGGCAGGATGCCATGGCTGGTGGCACAATGGCTGTCCCCTTTGCTGCCTTCACAGCTGAATCCCAGGGCAGGCTGGGGACAGAGCCAGCCCACGGCTGTCCCCATGGCAGAGAATTGCTGGCAGCACCGGCACCGTGGGCAAACAGCCACAGAGCCAGCGCATGCAGTGCGCTCCTCAAATATTTACCCTTTGTTTCAATCTCGACCTCTTTGCCTCTCAAGATAAATAATTTAGTGTGGAAGCCTTGAAGGTTAATCTCGCATTTATTTAATGTTACAGGACACTTGGCTCACTTACAGCTAAAAGCCCCGCGTGCTGGTTGTTAGTTTATTTAATCCAAGTGCCATTTTCTTCACCCTCTTCTCTCTGAATTACTGAAAGGGAGGAAGGAGAGGGAGCAAGGGGAAGGAAGAGTTATCTGTATGCGGCTTTCAACTCCTGTTGCAAACTCCATCAGGAGTAGCACCCTGGGGAAACGTCGATCCGAGTGCCTCAGCCCAGCCAGGCATGTCATCCGCCAGTCGATCCAAGAGGCTGGCTCTGAGCGCCGGTGAGAAAAACGGGGAAAAGCAGAGGATCTGACACTGACATCCCCGGCACACCGGCTGCGATAGAGCTGCCTGCCTTTGCCCAAGTCTGTCAGAGTTTGCTGGTGTGCCAAAAAAACAAAAAAAGAGGCAGCGTGATGGGGGCAAGGAGGGGGAAGAAATGAGGCAGCAGGGAGGAAGAGTATGTTTGCCTTCATTGATGAGATGCTTTTTCTCTCTTTTGTCCGAAAGCATCAGGTGGTTCTTTGCAGGAGACCTCTACAGCACTGCTAGAAAGCTAATGCAGAAGGCGAGGGTATATGAGGGAGGTGTGGGCTCTGATTTACCTTGTTTGAATGATGTTTGTAGTAATTTCTAGTGGGTCAGGCCAAAACTTTCATGTGGTTTGCAGCTGGTTCAGCACTGAGAGGTTCAGCACTGAGGGGCTCAGCACCTCTTCCTGCTGCCAGGGCCAGCAATGAGGAAATGGCCAGGAGCTTCCAGGTTTCAGCAAAGGCAGAAATCAGCTTGTTGCCCAAGGGTTTCACAATGGTGGATATGAAGAGTTGTAAACTTACTTGGCAGTAATGTGCAGGGACTGGAGAAGACATTTTGGCATCATCCCTCTCTTTATTCTCATTTCTAGAGATGCACAAAACTAAATGCATGGTCCTTCCTGAGACTTTGCCAATATATCTACACTCTAAACATATTGGACAAAGAAGCTGGAGAAAAAAAGCCAGACACAGGGAGCAGTCTGGCTGCTGAGGTTGGTTTGGCTTTTACAGCCCAGCCCACAATTTTGGATGAGAAATTTGATGTTAGCTGCTCCTTCACAACTGGGGCTTACAGCCAGGAACTCCAGAGGGGGGCAAATTCCAAGATTTCAAAACAGCCTGTCTGTATTTGTTCAAGCACTGACCCACGTGGACAGCAGGCAGTGAGGAAGCCAGTTTTTCCTGTCCTCATGGCCAAGCCTAGCGGAAATGTCACTCCCACATTGTTGCCCCAGGCTGCCCTCCCAAATTCTGGCTGAAGAAATCTCCCTCTGAACCTCATCTTGTGCCTCATCAGATCTCAAAAGCCACTTTGGCAAACTCTGCATTTGTCTGGATGTGCTCCTTACCTCTTGCAGTGATAGCTACACTTATCCACCACTTCAGAGGATCTTGTCAACTTCCTTCCTACCCCTGTTTTTAGAGGCCTCCTAGGGCGAAATGTCTCTGATTTCTCTAAAGGAAATAATCCCTACATTCAGTAGCATTAGGGCCAGCAAGGCAAGAGGAGAAGTGTCAGAGGATGCTGGCACTGTGATCACACTAGCATGTCACCCTAGCATAGTCACATTTTCACCTGCTCATGTCGTCCAGTCCAGCTGTGACTTGCTGGTAATTACTTCCTTGTAGCTGGTGTGGGACTCCCAGTTCTTGAAGACGTTTGCTTACCTCCAGGTTCCTGCTTTCTTTCATTTGGAATTCACCTCTACAATTCATGGTGGTTTCCAGGATAACATTCCAGCTGGAGAGCCTCTCAACTCCATCCTGTGCTGGCTTTTCTCCTTTTAAAGGACACTTTGCATCTTTCAAAAAACACCAGCAGGATGCTAAATGTAGCCTGGCAGGATTTGACCCAAAGAGGATGGCCATATGTGATACGTGGGAGATTTGAGCGTCTGGGTGTTCATTTGTGCAATCCAAATCTCCTCAGGTAGAGAGGTAAACAGAATGACCTTTCCCATGAGCTTCAAGTGCTTTAGTATTAAATGGAAATAGCACAAGATCAATGTGTCTCGTAGCTTTTCAATGCCTCAGCCTGAACCAGGAGAGACAGTAATAGGAAAAAGAATAATTTAATAAACAATATGTGTTTTATTTTTTTCCTTCTAGTGAGGATTCTCATATGTGTTTGGATTAGTGAGTAGGCTTATTTTTGTTCAAGACAGTAATTCAACTTAATTTTGATTTCATTTTGGTTCTTGCTGGTATGTACTGGAAAGAGTAGGAAGGTGGGATCTCTAGGAAGAGGCTTAGGGCACCTGAGTTTGACCCCTGCCTGAATTATCTTCTGCAGGAATCACTTTCCCCATGTTGTGGAGGAAAATCCCCCGCCTGCTGCCTGGAGGTGCCCTGCATGTGTGAGCAGTGCCTGGAGACAGGACCACCTGGGGAAATGGTGAATTGCAATTGCTGACTGCTGTGTAAATCCCTCCACTCTGGAAGAGGTTTGAGCTGAAGTTTTCCTAAGGGCAGCTGGGAATTCACAACCCTGAGCTGTGTTTGGCTCCTGGGACCTTTGAGAAGAAGCCATGTGAATGTATTCTTCAGACATTTTTATGTCAACCTTTATGTACCACTTCCACAGTTTAACATTTTAAATCATGACAAACACCCTCCCAGTCGAAACAGCTCCTATCAAACTGGCACTCACTCTCATAACACCCTGCCACCCACAAGGATGTGCTGATTGCTGCCAACCTTTTGGCAAGCTTTTTGCTTTTGTATTAGGACAAGGTGATTGACAATGCTTTGTGTGTCTTGATAATGGAGAAATGTGCTATTTAGAAAGAGAAAAATTCACATCAGTGTCTCCCCAACATGATCTGCTGACTGCCTTTTCCTTCCCCTCCCCCTTCCCCCAATATTTAAAAAATATATCAAGTAGACAGCTACAGTGACTGAAGAAAGCAGCTAATTCCCCTAAAAAGTCTCTTGCAGAGAGAAGTGCCAGCCAACCCAACTCTGAACATGGGACTGAACTGTGTATAGGATTAGGGGCATATCTGGTGGCCCAGATTCCCCAAAGCCTTTTAATGACTGTTACAGAAGGAAGATTTTCTTTCTGAGGTTGGAAATGCATCCTTGAGTCTGGAGGGGGAAATAAAAAAAAGGAAGGAAAAAAACTAGAAGAGCTCAGGACTCAAAGGGAAAGTTCAAAGGTTTGGGATTTTTTGCAGCTGGAGTTCAGAAGAGAGGGGTCTGTGTAAGTACGTGTATTTCTGTACCGCTCTCTTCCTTCCTCCAGCTCTGTTTTCCTTATTGATCCCTCTTGTAATATGATTTCCCTCTGGTATAATTGAGTGAAAAATAACTGAGAGTAAAGTCTTGTAGTGTTAGTCTTGTCCTAGATGGCCCCGGACCAGCAGAGATGCCCAGTGCTGTTCAGTGCTGTCCCACTGAGCCCAATGGCAGCTTCAGAGCAACCGTATGAACACAGATGTTGGGGGCTGGGGCTGCTCTGCAAGGCAAGGAAACGTGCCCAGTTTTCCTCAGTCCTTTTTTTTTTCCCCTCACCAATGTGAAAGTGGGGTTCCTGGAGAGCAGAGGGATTTACTGGAGATGCTCTGTGTGTCTGTGCACCCACCTTGTGGCACCAGTGGGCAGTGACTGTGCCGGACCCAAAGGTGGCTTTTGGGAGCCCATGCAGTAGGTTTGCATCACTCTATTGCCTCTCCCAGCTTCCATTCCATAGACATCCCTGTCTCTATTTACTAAGAGCTTTGGGATCCCCTGTGATGAGGGCGTGCAAACAATTATCACTGGAGCTAGGACAGAAAGCAGAAGGCTTGTTTGTTTTTTTGGATCCAGGGCTGTTTGCTCAGCTGCATCTGTATCACTGCTAATTATTAAGACATTTATTACCATGCTTTATTTATGTGTGTGGGTGCTTGTTTACCTTTCCCTGAAGCCTACAGATTTAGTTGTTTGTGGAAAAGGGTTTTTGGATCCTCAGCAGGATGGTTGGTAAGTCCCAATGTTCCCACCAAGGGGTAGGGGAGTGAGATATCTTTGGCAGTTCAGGACTTACTGCTTTCACTTCTATTCCTTTATTCCCAAGAGCTGAAATTCTTTAAGTTCCCTGGGAGAATATGGGATGTCTGCTCTGCTCTTCATTTTTTATGTGTCCCTCACCTTCTCTATTTTAATCAGAAAATCCTGTGCTCAAGAGGCTTCTCTCATCTCAAAATCCAGCTTGAAGTGCTGGAACAGGGGAGATGGCTGGTGCGAGAAGCTCTCAGGGGGCCAGGGCAAGGTGGGGGATTAATGAAAGAGATCTGTTCATACAGACCATTATGAAAAGTGGAGTTGAGGCTTTGCAGGTGTGATGTGGGGATGGGGATATTAACTTCTGCTGGGGCTTATGGCTGGGATCAGGGTAGGTGCAGCTGGCGGTAGGTAAATAGAAAATATGTGAGCTTGATATTAAAAAGGGACTCTTATGTGGAGAAAGCCTTGAAAGCTGTTCACCTCTGCCCCAGCCCTGCAGCGGCTCACCATGGAAGCAGGAATGCAGAAGGATGTTTTTTCTTGAGGGCTTATTTACTGCTTTTGCTGGACCATTTCAGTGATGTCCTGGTAAGGAATGGGTGGCATTGAAATTATCTCCATGGCAACAGCTATGGCGGGCAGAGATGAAATGGTTAGGACAAGGATGTGGGAGTCAGGACTCCTGGTTTCTGTTTCCAGGGTTCCTGGTGTGGTCTTGGGACAATTGGTTCAATATCTGTAACCTGGCATTTGCCATCCCCGGCCCTGTAAAGTGGTTAGAGATTGAGGGTTAAAGGTGTTTGCAGGCAGAGCAGGGAAGCAGCTCTTGAAACTCCCACTGACTCCAATCCCAAAGCCAGGGTGTCCTGCTGCCAAGCAGGACCATCTTTAACTTAATGACGAGGTGTCTTCTTCCCTCATTCTTTTCCTGCTCTTGCCTGGTACCTTTACAGCCTGTTTTCCCTGATTTGCATGGATCTAAACTGGCTTGGCCTCGCAGAGTGCTCAGAGGCTCTGCAGCTCCCTCCATTATGCAGAAGGGATCGGATAATTTCATGAGTGTTTACATACATCTGCATTCCATCTCGGCTCCAATTTGTGCTTTTGACAAAACCAGCATGCTGGTATTTCTCGGAAATTTTGCTTTCCCTTAACCTTTTCTGTGCAGAGCAGAGAAGAGCCTCTGTCCCCCGGGCAAAAGCAGAGCTCACGTGCAGGAGCCGCCTGCCTGTCCCAGCAGCTGGGGGGTTGCCCTTTGATAAACTCTCTGCTGGATGCAGAAGGATGGTCTCTGGGCTCCCCCAGTGGGGTTTCTCAGCTCCAGAAGCAAGGGAAGGGCTGTGGCCATCCCTGCTTCATTGCTTACATGAACATATGGTGCAAATTGCAGCTGCAGCAGAGCCAACTGCTCCGTGCAGTGAGGAAGGAGGTGCTGGCTGGTCCCTCCACCTCTGTATACTGCTCCACCTTGGGCATCTACAGCACAGCAACCAGGGGACTGAGCAGGCAGAAATTTATTGTGTAGCAGCAAATAATTCTAGCTGATCTTTCTTAAGCAGGTGGTGTTTAGTGGCAGCTTGCCTTGCCTTTCTTTGCTTTATTGATTTGAGGTTGCTGCAGAGTTGTTCAGGTTAAAAGAGAGAGGAAAAAAATCAGGCAGTGGAGACAGACCTGGGAGATCTTAGAGCTGGTGCAAAAGTCTTGTCTGAGTTCTCCACTGAAAGGCTTTGAGGGTCATGAAAGGAAACTTGATGTAGTGTTCTGGCTGCGACACTTTTGGGAACGATCCTGCAGCTAGGGAAAGTGCATGGGAAAGGTGTGATGCAAAAAGAGATGATCTTCAGTCACATCTTGCAAGTACCTTCCACTTTGAAGCCTGCTGTGACTGCACACCCTCTTTGAGCCTAAAGGCACAGCAGTGGCCAGTCCAGGGCTGCTGAGCTGTGTGGTGTTTGCAAACAGAGAACTTGCACTTCCCAAGCCAGACCTATATCACCCATCAGCTTGGCAATGCTCAGCTGGGTGAGGAAACAAGACCAGGATGCTGACAGATGCTGATGGTGTAGCTGGGACTAAGGGCTGGAAGCAACCACTTCACTTACAGGTAACTTGGAAACATCTGACTTGGGTTGGGACTCCGGGTGCTCCATCAGAGAGCTTCTGTGAGATTTAAGGTGTACTTGTGGGATGTCAGGGCATGGAGGTTGTCTGAGAAAGTCTGGGCATCCCAAAATCATGGGGACCCTTGTTCAAGGTGTGGAATTCTGTAAGGAAGCACATGAGCCTAGTCAGGAATCATGAATCAATTGGGGTTAACTCTTCACAGGTGGCACCATGACCCTGTCAAAGAGCTGGTCTCTCAGAGAAAGAGGTGGGAACAGCCCCAGCAAACCTATAGGACTAGATGGACCTCTGTCCTCAGGAAAAATGACTTTGACTGGTGAAACCATTATAGGGTATCTCTTTCTCACTACAAGGGCTGGATCCTGGAAAGCATGCAAAGCACAATATGCAAAGCCTAGCCATTAGTTTAGTTCTTATTTACTGGGGTGTAGCTCGAGAATTAAAATATAACATAGAAGTTGGTCAGTTCCCAGTAAACAGTGGTTTGGGAAAAATGAGAACATCCTTTCCTTTCAGACCAGGAAACACAGAAAAATAAATCTTCTGTTATCTCTTCCTCTAGAGAGCAGAGCTGAAATGACATGCCTCTTCTTTCCCCTCATTGCAGGATTGCTCTGATTGTTGTGATGATTGCCTCAATCCATAAGAATTTTAAGAAAAATACCTTTTGATTAGTCAGTCCAGCCTCTCACAAGGAAACCAGGCATCCCCAGTCAGCCAGATAAGCATCAGCTTTCCCAGCCTGCTGAGGGAGGAGGATGCCCTGTGGAGCCAGTCCCAGGGTTTGGGGCAGAGCAGGCTTGGCTGTAAATCACCCAAGAGAGTGCAAGCCTTAGAAAGAGGAAAAAGGTGAGTAAGAAGAGGAACACAAACTGTACAGATGATAGCAGCAGCCATGTCTAGGTACTGCTCTCCAAATGAGCCTTTTCTGGGAAGAAAGTTGCATCAGCAAATAAGAGTTGGCATTTACCAAAGCCTTTCCAGTTGCACGTGTCATTTCTTCTTCACTGTTTTGGGGTATGCTGCAGCCAGCCTTTCATATGTCTGACCAGTAATTAATTAGGAGAGGATCAAGGCTGATAATTCCCTGTAATCCCTTCTCTCTCATCTTTTTGTTCCATAATCCTTTTAATGCTAGCAACTTGGGGGGTGGGGAGTGGCAGGGACAGTGGGGAAAGCCTGAGTTGTGGTGCTGGTGCTGGCAGAGCCTGGCTTTGTGATGCCAGAGCTTCCCTCTGCTTCCCTCCAATGGCATCTCCTGAGAGAAGCATACCAAACTGGGGGCAGCTCACAGGGCAGCATAGGAGGGGAAAATTTTCCTGTGGGGAGAACAGGGTTGGACGGCAATGAAACAGGGGGAGGGTAGACAGCAGAGACCCTCTCCAAATGCTGACAGATTTCAGTTTGACCTCAGGATCTCCACTGACCAGATCTCTGCAACAACCATTAGGAGATCCCTTATTTGCCTCTAGCTCTGTGCCATCCTTCTTGTCATACCCTGAGGACATTTCATCAGTGCTCTCCATCACCTTGTGATCTGGAGAGGGACACTGCCATCCAAGGAGGTCTGATGTCTGCAGAGGTCCAGGTGCTGGCAGCACAGAGGAGATGGGGAAAGAAGTCCTGGATGGGGAGACAGGTGGGAGGACTTTGCTATGGGTAGAGTGCAGAGCTGCTGCTGGGTTCAGGTGTGTAGGGGAGGAGTGGTCAGAGATGGTGGGTTTTGAGCAGAAGAGGTTTAGGAAATGAGCAAGCTGGCATCTGATGTGTTACTGACAGCTGTAATAGCTCTACACTTCCGTATGAATTAGCCAGCATGAGTGCTGCTAACACTGACCCTCCTTTCTTTCCAGGTCAGGAGGAAATGGAGAGTGTTGCCAGCCGACATGACAAAGTGTTTGGATGTTGAGAAAGCCCAGCATTAAATCAGCCTCCAATCTACAGGAAAGTTGTTCATGTCCCACAGCCCAATGTTCTCATTTCCCTCTGACTCAACTTTTTAAAATACTTTCTTCCCCGACAGCTGGAAGAGGAGATGTGAACCTGCCGATTCCAGGGACTAAGTGAGTCTGAAGGGCCTTTTGTTTGATCAGAGCTGTGGTTATTACCCCTGACAGTCACAGGCAAGGAAGTCTCCAATGTGTGTTTGACTGAGTTAAGGTGCCTTTGATTCAAACTTCTCTTTATCCCATTTAAACTACAGATCATTTCCATTCACAGTGAGAGGAAACTAAATAATTCAGTGCCAGACAGCAGCATTGATGCAGCTGGAGGTATGGGATGCCTTTATCATGCAGAAGACATGGCCTTGTCTGCTTGAGGGGAGGGAGTTTTGTGAGATGCAGGGCTCTCTGGGCTGGATGAAGGTTTGACCCACAGTAGCACATTATGATGGAGCAGCTAGAAAAATGCACGTGATGCCTTATAGACTGAGCAAGGGCCATTTGCTGTCACAATCCCTAAATCCCCTCTCTCTGTGTGTTTAATAACACAGATGTCTATAAAGTAAATGCCAGCTGATTATCAGAAAACATATTTTCTGAGCATGAACACAACTTTGTAATAATCAAACACCAGAGCTAAACACTGGCTATATGGTTTTATAACTTCAGAGGGTTATAATTTGCAGTGTACCAAAGAGGAGAGGAGAGAGGAGAGGAGAGGAGAGGAGAGGAGAGGAG
>VXBB01010834.1:812934-936766 GCA_013399915.1 Illadopsis cleaveri
AGGAGAGGAGAGGAGAGGAGAGGAGTAAACTCTTTTGCCTCTGTATCACAGTGCAAATCCAAGCTGAGTCCCTGGAATTGTTGATATCTAGTGGCTCCTACCTCGCTTCCACTGGGGAGGCAGATGCAAGTCTGTTTCCTGAATGACATGCATTGTGTCTAATTCTTCTCTCCTGTGACTGTGGATGGGCTTTCACTCAACTTACTCTATGACCACCATCAAAAAGGATGGCCAGAAACATGGTGTCCACAGCACCCAGCAGCCTGGAGCTTTCCTCCGTCCCACATCTCACTTTCCAGATATGTGTTTGGAGATGACCATGGATATTCTCTGACCAAAAGCAAGCTGGAGAAGCCTCTAGCAGGTTTGCAGCTGTTCCCAGCTGAATGACCATCAGCTAGCCCAAACAGGGCCATTTTCTTCAAGACAGTAATCTGTGTATTCCTTTCACCTCTGTACAGGTAGGAGCACATGGGCTTCTGTTCGTCCAGTCTTTGTGCTGAACTGCAGCTCTGCTGTGGGCTTTTTTCTATGCATCATTTAAAATAGCACAGAGTTAAACATCTATTTTAAAATAGCTTTGTTAAAAAAAGAAAAGCTTACTCCCCATGGCAATCAAAGGAAGAAAGAATAACCTCCCCGCAGCACGCGCCAAGTTTCAGGTGAAGGGGACTATGTGAGAAATAAACACGGTGCCTCGGCCTGACACTTCCAATGGGGTCAGGTTTTTCCTGCACTATAATGAGGTCTTGTTAGGGAAGTGGGAGCGGTGAGGTATGCTCCTTTCTCTTGGATCTCTGCATTTCAAGCTGCCTGCAGAAGGAGTGTGGTTGGGGATAGGAAAGAAAAAAAATCACTTATTAGATATTTCTACCTTGGGCTTGGATGTTCTGAGAATACAACAGTGAAGAAAGAAAAGATGGGGGCAGGGGTAGCAGGAGGCCAGGCAAGCTCTGCAAATAGTTCTCATCTTCCCCTTCTTTCTTTTTTATGCCAATCTTTGTTGGTGCCTCCATTAGATGTTTTAACTTCACTTTCTGTGATGAGGAACCTGGGAGATGTGTTGGCAAAAGCTTTGCTTTCCTGGCAATAAGAAGGCTATACAGATTTGGGGGCTCTTGTGGCATCTAAGTGGATGGGGAGGGGGAAGGAATCCAAACTTTCAATCAAGCCCTGCCAGCTCTTTTCCATTCGAGAGGAATGAGACTTGCCTTGTTAAAGGCAGAGTGTGAGTGAGAGTGGGCAGCATGCCAAGAGCCATTTGAGAGGCAGGTGAGACTTTCTGAAGTAAGAAATATCCATTCCACTCTAAATTGAAGTGTGTTAAATAAGGATGCTGTTCAGTGCTAATAAGGCAGGGAGCGAGCTGGAGAGCACAGCTGGGGTTACGGCTCTCGGAGAGCACAGAGGACCCGCGTTTGGATCTGGCCGCGGCTCTGGCTGCGTGCAGGGAAATGAGCTCCAGGCAGGTGTTGCCCTACTTCCTGAGGATGCACATCAGTCAGCAAAGGCATGGTTTGCTTGACTTGGCTTTTTTTTTTTTAGTATTTGAGCCCTAGGGTGAGAGTGATGGGGGTTGTGGAGGTCACAGCAGAGTGTGCAGAGGGACAGGGCTGGGTTTGGAGCTGGCATGATGTGGAAAGCTGCAGTGATGGACTGCAGCATTTGGACTTTCCACACAGGGACAGGAAAAGCTGGCACAGCACCTGCTTTCATTAGGCTTTTCTCTACCTGCAGGTCCCAACCCTCAACAACAGAAATGCTCTCTTTTTTTCTTTTTATTTTAATTTTTAATTTCTCTTCTTTTTAAAATGCTGAAACATAGAAGAGCAGATGCAGATTAACACATAAATCCAGGTTGGAGGATGTCACCAAAAAGATAGGTTGCACAGTAATTAAAGAGCACAAAATTTTCCATGAGATATTTTTTAGTGTGCTCTAAATAGCCAATTGCTGTTTCTTAAATATTCAGTAATTACTGTAACTGGATTCAGTTTGGCTTGGAATTTAATAAGACCTTACTGGAGAGTCTATTAGATCACCAGGAGGCTAGTGAGATAATTTAACAGTAGTGCCTGTCTCTGCTTATTGATTGTGTCCAGAAGGCAGCACAGTGGTGTCCAGTCAATAGGACACGAGAAGGGGGCATGAGGCACAACCTGCCCCTCACTCCACTGCCAAGGGGGCTGGGGAGAGCCCTGGGGGTGCTCATCTCTGGGCTGTGAGGGACTTTGTGCTCCACAGAGCTCTCCTTCCCAGAGCCCTCCCTTGATTTTATAGGCAGAGCAGCGAGGTGGAGGAGTGGGGATGTGTTTGCTTGGGTTTGCGCAGCTCTGCCTGAGCTGACCTGGTGCTCAGGGGAGCCCCATGCTCCTTGCACTGACCCTGAGGCTGGTTTGCCTCTGCTATCCCTGCTATCCCAATATGGAGATTCCTTGAGGTCTGTTGCCAAACCTTCCTACTCCCTCTGTGTGCACACACCCTGGATATTTACCTCATGACATAGAGGAGAAAGACTCTTTAGGAAAAACGCTATTTCCACTCTTGCTGGCAGGTGGTTCGGAAAACATGAGCTGCCAAGTATGTGTTTCCCTGAAACAATACAGGGCCTAGGAAATTACCCACAAGGAAGGGATGTTGCCTGGGCAGAGTTATGCTGTGGGTCAGCTCCAGGGCGAGGGAGGCTGGGTGCTCTGCTGGGCTGCCCTAGGAAGGGGCCCCATTGTCCAGGCAGATCCTTTGTGAAGTTACTTCCGGGCTTTGTCTTGGGCTGTCTCCAGGACGTCCCTGGACACCTTCTGGAAGTTGGCTCACCCTAGGAGCCATGCCCAAATGGCAGCAGGGATCAGACTGCACATTCCCAAGCAGAATGCCCCGGCTGGCTCTACATTCCTGAGCATCTTCACCTGCTTTCTTGCTGTTCCTCAGGGCACACATCTCACAGCAGCAGATGATATTGCTCTGGCAAGCTTCTGGGCAGCCCCTCAATCATCTCAGATATTTAGGACTGAAAAATTTACCAGCCCTATTTGGCTGGAGTGTCTTGCTCAGTGCTTTGAGGTCATGGATAAAATGCACTACTGAAGGACTGGCAGGTTGGCTCCTGCCAAAAGCTGAGCTTGTGCAGTCCTGGTTGCTCTTAAAATATGTGCCTGGGAGACATGCTGTGCTCTGAGACAGGAAGGAGACAAATTCCTTTATCATAGCTCAGACCTGCCCACCCAGCTCCCAGCACCAATCAGGGTAATTCCAGTATGTCTAAGCAATGGCTGCACACCTCTTTATGCTTGGAAGTGATAAGCTCTGGTTTAAGGCCACAATAGTGGATTTGAAATTTCTATTTCCAAACATTGCTTCTATAATTAGGTGGTTTTGTATTGTGTGCCTCCCCCCCAGGAATGGAAAAAAAACCTCAACAAACCTGTGAGATATTTTTGCACAAGTTCCTGCCCTCCAAAATGGAAAAATAGACTTGGGGGCTGAAACAACTCCAGCTGCTTAGCTCATTTCATTGTTGCAAGTGAGGAACAGGCACTTTAGAAAGAAATGCTTCTTTTAATTGCAAACCAGCTTTCCATGATAATTTATTTCCTTTTCCTCCTGAATGAGATTTCATCCTGACCTCAAAACCACAATCCTTTGAATCACACAGACAGGGTGTCACAGGATTATTTTACTCAGGGAGGGAGGCTCACTTCCACAAGAATTCCTCTATATTCCCACTGCTTGAGCTACAGTTGCCTGATCTTTCAGACACATAATCTAAGTGGACCTGCATCACTGGAGCCCAATTTAATGTCAAGCCATAAATTGAAGGATCAGGATTGCCCAGCCACAATGAAATCCTGTTCACAGATTAGGGAGTCCTGGCTGAGCAGCCCTAGAAATTGAACTGGGGGACTGGACTAAATCAATTTGATTCACCCTAAGGACAGTGATGCTACTGAAATGCATAAAACAGAAAAGGGCAGGATCTCCCATTGCCATGAACCTAAATAAGGGGATAAGCCCTTCAAAAGTGCAGCCTGACCTTTTCTAGCTGCGATGTCCCGAGTGCTGGCTTCACTCTCTGTCTGTTCCCTTTATTCCCATTTCTTTTCATCCCCTCCTCTTCCCTTCCCTCAGTTTGAGTAGTGGTATTTTTAGGCTCTAGGTTAAAAAGAAATAATGATGGCCATGAAAAGGGAACTGGCTTCTATGCAAAGCTTACTGTGGAGCTGGACCAGCCACATGTCTATTCCTTGGCATGGAACCTGGATAACCTTAGTGCAGTTTAGGTACTCTTGAGAAATGGAAGGAGCAGACCAGTGTCCTCCTGAAAGAATATTCCATATATGAGGCCTCACTAGGACCTCAGGTGGAGAAAGAAGGGCGTTGAAATGAACATCTCCTGAAAGAGAATGCGTTGTGCCACTCTTCCACCAAGTGCTGTGTGGATTATCTCCCTTTCACAGGAGAAATCAGTGTTGTGGAGCTCGAGCGCGTGCTCATTTCATGCTCTGTATAGCAGCTCTGGAGGGGAGAGGGACAGGGAGGATGGGAGTTGATGCCACAAGCCACGAGCCTTGCTCTCATAACTCCAGACCTTGCCCGTGGGACAAGACTCCACTTAGTGCAGGGGCAAAAGCAAGCTCCTATGAAGCTTGCCGTGCCTCCATGGGAACAAAAACAATTGGAAAATGTGGACTAAGCACTGTTCTTCAAGCAGAGCAGTTCATGCAGGAAGGCAAGCAATGAGGCTCCGGGAAAGCCTCCTACCCTGCTCTTCTCCCACAGCTCAGCACCTCTCTGTGGCTGCCAACTGTGACTGGAGTATGGCTGGGTCAGCGATGCCCTGATGCAGCAGGAAAGCTGATGGATGCTGCAGTTGTCTGCAATGGGGCTTGGAAATCCACAGCTTGTGAATGACCCTGGCACAATCCTTGGTCTCTGGGAAAGCAGTGCTATTCCTGCTTCAAATCATGACCCTGCAGTTGTGTCTTTGATGGAGGATGCACTGGGAGTTTACTAAACAAATTGTGTGGACATGTACACTCATACCCCACACTTGGAAAGTTCAGATCAAAGGCATCTTCTGTGGAATTTCTCCAACCCACAATGCTCTTGGAAGTTGCCCCTCTGCCTGAAGTGTTTGCATACAATAATGACTGGCCCTTGTTCAAAACACTAGCTGTGGCTGGTGGGAGATGGCTTACCACAAGGCAGTCGGCAGAGCAGTCTATCACAATTCAGATGTGGCTTGATCAAATTCAAGGCAGTCTAAGATGTGGAACAGATTACAGGCTGGATCATATAAGCCACAAACCACATTAAAAGCATAGGGACAACAATAGATATTCTGCTCTCACACTTAAACATGATCCTGAATGAAAGGATTTCCCCTGCCTCCAGCCCTTCTTCCCCTAAAGCAGGATTTCTGTCTCCAGAAAATGCCATCCAGTTGCACAAAGAGCCTTGGGAACTGTGAGCATCTTTGCATAACAATGTCACGTCAAACAAATTCCTGCCTGATCCTTGTCTACCACCTGATGTATTGTGCCCCAAAATGGTTTTGACTACCTGCCACCTCAGCAACACCTGCTGGCTGTGAAGGTAGCAATTGCAGAGGCAGCTGTGAAAATGGAAAGTAAAATGGGGTGGAGTAAGGAGGGGAAGCCAGCTCCATGGTGTGCTGAAGTGTTGGGAGGATGGAGAGAAGAGGAAGGCCAGCTGGGGATAGGTTTTGTCCTCTACTTTCCAAATGAGAGATGATGTCTCTCAAGTGCCATACAAATGAGCAATGGTGTGGAAGGACTTTCTAATCATTAGTGATTGTTAATCAGTTCATTAACAGTGATGGTTGGAATTTTTTAAGAGGGATGAATTGTTTTCCTCCAGAGAGTAGAGCCCTCTCTTGCTGTGGCCCTACCATTATCTGTGGATGTGTGTGTGTGTATAGGGGCAGAAGGAGGAAAACCAGTGTGTTTTGGCACCCAGGCTCTGACACTGAGCCACTATTTTGGTTCTGGCAGCACCCTCAACCCCATGGGTGCTGTGTTGAATCCCTGGGAGATGGGGAATCAGGGCTTCCCAGCATATCTAAAGCAGATGCAATTAAAGCCTTCCCTGCCTGCCACAGAGCATATGGGACATGTTAGCAGAGTAATTAAATTTTGTGAAGTGAGTCTTTGCTGGAAAGCTGGAGGGTGGGTCGGTGGGACCAGGGAGAGCAGCAGTGCTGCCTCTCTCACCACCTCTGGCCCTTGCTCCAAATTGCTCCTTGTGTGACAAGTTGAGGAAATAATTAAGCGGTGGCTCATTTGCATTATTTGTTGAGTTTGTATGTATTAAAAATTTCAGAGGAAACTGGTCAAGCTGTACAGAAGTTTCAGATGAAATAGAGGCATGTTTGTGTGTGTGTGAGAGTTCTAAGCAGAAAGGCAGATGTGGGGACTGGAGAGCAGAAGAGGCAGAGAAGGGAATGGGGAGAACAGAAAATATGGTTCTTGCAGACATGGGTAAAAGTATGTGCAGTGCACAGTAAATTTGGCAATTAGTGGAAAATTGCAGGACGTTGGAAACTGCTCATGAATTGGAGTCAATGCACATCTCTGGTGAGCCAGGGAGGGAGGGTGATCAGAAAGGCTGGAAGTGTTGATTTGCAGGTTTCAGAATAGGACATGTCTTTTCTTTACCAGGTGAAACTTTCTGAGACAAAATCTTTACATGTTAAACTTACTTTTTGATATAGTCTTTTTCACTTAAAATGAGAAAGGGCCTTTTTTCTAAGGGGAAAAAAAAAAGTTAAATAATAACTCAGTTTAAACAAAATTCCTGTCAGGATGAAATGAGTCATTTGTAGTTGTCCCATATTGAATGTTGTTTTGTTTTACTTCCCCCCAAAGCTGAGATTTGAGGCAAATCATACTCAGTTTATGCATCATACTGTTCTCTTTGGTCCAAACTTTCTGGTTTTGCCTACTGAAGTTGGTATTCACCCCACATTGTGTTTGTGCAGCTCTTACAAAGGAGCCAGTTCTCATAAACACCCAGGTTCCAGCAGTGATGATTGTGGAGCTTACTAATACATGGAATGGGTTTATCTCTTCCTGAGAACACATCTGTAATGACCTCCTCTTTTCTCTCTCTTCAGGATGCTTGTAGAGCAAATTGTGGATTGGGAAGGCTGGAAAATGGTAACCAAGCACTGACCTCTGAAATGATTGCTGGCTCCAAAGCTCGTTTGGGGCAGTGGTGAGGGAAGGGAGTAGGATTGCTCCTGTGCTGCTGGAACATGGTATTCTCTGTTGGGCACAAGCACAGGGCAGCTTTCAAATAGCACAGGCTATCTAAGTGAGGAAGAGCTCCCTAATTACCCTCCTGATTGATGAGAGTGACAGTCTGCTGTGCCAGTCCCAGCTGCATGGCTGCAGGTCTCCCAACACCCCTTGGAAGCTGAACTAGGGAGTGGGATGCAGGCTCTGGCATCCCCTTCTCCCTCCTTCAGGGCACTGCCCCCCTCATAGAACCTCCACATGTGTTCCAGCAGCCTCAGCTGACAAAGCCTGAGCACAGGCCTTGCTGTAGGTTAGGTGTGACACTGTGCCTGTGGTGTGTTTTGAGTTTTGAAACACATCTGAGACATGCAAGGGAAGGGAGAGAGGTTTGTTTTGGGTAAACCCTCTTGCAGTGTTGAATCCCCAGAACTGCTGAGGCAAAGAAAAATATATCCACAACAGCAGTGTTTACTTGGTGTACTGGAAAAATTGCTCTACCCGATTGTCCACAGGACCTTGGATTCCCTCAGCTAGCTGGGAGAAAGAAACTCACACATACAGGCAAACTCATTCTTTTACTGTATTCTGAAAGTGATGATGAGGCAGGAGCAAGGCTTTAAGTGAAAGAGTGATGCTGAAAAGTGGGGCCACAGCAACTGTTCACCAAATGAACTCTGTCTGGCTTCATATTTGTTTAGCATCTGCTTCGGCATCTGCACCACTCCTTTCCTGGAGATCCCTTGCTTCAGCTGGAATGGGTAGTTGTGACTGAGGGCATGAATCTCCTCATATTGCTGCCAGTTCTCCCTGTCAAGGCATTTTTTCATTGAAAATGAGACATGCGCATATCAAAAATACTCCTGAGCCAAAAAAAGCACCCTTGGTAGTTTTGAATGGTAAAAAGTTCAGAAGGTTTCAATGTTCTTTTTCCCCTTATTTCCAGTTAGAAGTTATAGACTGGAGACTACCCACAAGTCATTAAAGCCCCTACATTTAGCATCAATTCTTCAAAAATACTGTCTTCCCCAAAAGGTTTGTTCATCTTTTGGAAATACTTCCCTTGGTAGTTTCTCTTGCCTCTCCTGGAAGTTGCTCATGAAGAGCAGAGCCTTCCCTGCACCCCATCTCATCTTGGTGGGTTATGGTTTAAGATTGTCAGGCTTGTGAATCTGCAGTAATAGTGGATACATTCCAAAGTACTTTCCAAATCTGCAGTCAATGGATCCAGATCTTGTGTGCTTTTCCAAACTTCCTGGCCTCCAGACACTCACTGTTTCAGTATGCTCAGGTATCCTTGGCCATCCTTGGGTACAAAAGGGCCAAACATCACGATCTCACCTGGCATCCATGGGAGCCTGCTGATCTCCAGTGCCTGCTGCAGGAGCATGGTGTGAGTTGTGCCAGCCCAGCCTGACATGTGCCCTGTGTGCTACTGTGCCATAGCCAGAGCAGCTCTGCCACATCTTGGGAAAATCCAGGCACAGTTTGGGGGCTGGCTTTGCAAGGATGCTGTACCCAAATTCATAGAGGAACAGGGCCTCACCATGGCCATAAAGTTGTGCTTGATGCCCCTCTCGAACAGCACATGGGTAAATCTGGGAATGAGTTAAAGCTGTCAGAGGGCTCCTGACTCTGTCAAAACACACAGTGAGTAAAAGGCACCACCATCTCTCCTCCCAATTCCCAAATCTATCAGAATTAAGGAGATCAGCAGCACTTGCATATGGCAACACCTTGCTGACATTTTAGTAGTCCAGGGCGGATTTGTTTTGTGCATGGGCTACAGGACCTTCCAAGCCCAAAGGAAGACTCCCTCACCTGAACTTCAGGCCAAAAGGATGGAGAGAGTTTGTTTAATGAGCATGTGCCTCGTGTGCTCAGGACAATGAAGCTGCAAATGTGACCAGGTTGTGGATCATTTCCCTACTGTGCCAAAAATAACAGGCAGCTGTCAATACATGAAGAAAAGATGGACGGGAAGGGTGTGATGGAGAGAGTCCCCTTGGATGGAGTGATGTGGCACAGTCAAGTGCCTTTCCTCCAAGGAGACCTGAGATGGTGCTGGTCAAGATGTCCCCATCTACAGAGCTCCTGCTTTCTCCTTGTCTTGGCTTAGATGGTAGAAATTTCATGTACAATTTGCTTTGCAACATGACAGCCTGGCAACTGTAGTGAGAGAAATGGGTAGCGAAGAAGAAATATGTAACTAGGTCAGTCTGCTTCATATTACAGCTTCATCCTTTACCCAGGGAGGAGTTGTGGTCTTTGCCCGCCCCTCGCTGTTCCCATTCAGTCACTTGATGGGGTTTCCAGCTACTTTGAGCCTGCAACCTTCAGATCAAGACTTTTTCTTTTTTTTTTCCTTCCTTAACTTGGCTTTCACGTTCGACTTTGCTTCTTTCAACTTGTGTTCAGAGGCTCACAGTGGAAGAAACCTTTTGCTGTATTTAATTGTAAAAGTTCCTTCCCTATAAAAGTCTTGGCAAACTGGGCTGGCTCAGTGGTTAGTTCTTTGCTCTCCTCCTTGCAGGGGCAAAGTTCAGTTACTTAGCATCTGGCTGCTTGTTCCTTAATCCAAGAAGGAGTTTTTAATCACAGTAGGACTGGATGGTTTGGCCTATTCACAGCAGGGCTACAATGCCAATTGCCATTAGGTCTCTTGTTCAAATATGGCCTGGATTGCTAGCAAAATTTTAACTGTTTTGTGGCCAGTGATGAGGAGTTGCTGGACTCAGCCTGTGTGCTGGTGGGTGGATGTGCGTGTTCAGTAAACACATCCATGAAAGGAGCACCAGGGTATTTCCCATTGCCCTTTTTGTATCCCCCCCCACTCTTAGTTTGTGCTATTTGCCAAAGACCAAGGAATGCATTGGGTGGATAAGATCAAGCCCTTGCAGATGTCCTTGAAGACTGAGGGATGCAGACAGGAACTGGTGTGTCCTCCCTGTGCATCCAGAGGGGGGAAGCATCCTGCCTCACTGAACCCTCTGCATATTCCCCTATGGCCAGATGAGCAGAGCTGTCCTACTGCAAACCTTTCCATGTCTCTTGTGTGAAGCCCTTCCCCACAGCATTTTGGCTCCCCCCACTGAGGCTACAAACTTCCTCTTCCTTGTGATAATCTTCACTGATGCCTTTCTGTGTTGTCCTCCTTTTCTTCTGCTTTGTTGGACCAAAGCTGGAAAGACAAAGCAACCCAGCCAGACTGCCTTAATTGGCTTTGGAAACTGCTGGCTTGGTATCGTTAATACTATCACCAGTATGAAGGTAGTGATGGCACATATGGGCTGTTAGTAAGCATGTTAATTATGGAGAGGTGCTGCATTACTCACTGCAGGCTAGATCCTGCCCTCTGGCAAGTGGCACTGTCATCCTTCTGTCCTCCCTGCAAACGGGTGCCGCAGGCAGAGCGCATCCTTCCGCCGGTCCATATGTGCACCTGTGCCTGTGTGGGGAAGCTTTGTCCTTCTCTGGGACTGGATCTGACAGCAAAAGGCAGCAATACTTTGGGTAAGGCACTAGAAATCATCAGGAAGAGGAGCTCTGCTTGTCAAATATTAGTGAGCATTTTAGAGACAAAACTGGTTTTTTTCTTGTTCTTAATGATTCTAGTACAACTCAGGCTCAGACAGTATTTGCAAACCATGGGGAGAAAAAGATTTAAAAACAACAACAGAAGAGCATTAACAAGAAATAATCTCATCAGCCCCAACTCTCCAGCAGTGCTGAAGACAAGAAAATGATGCCTTTTTATTAGCCTTATTGTCTTTAATTAAAGCATTCAGCAGAGCCCTCTGATAATGGACTGCAAGTGAGGTCGGCAGCATTGTAATAACACAATGCAGGGTTCAATTAAGTTNTCTCACCATTTCCCCACAGCATTTTCATGCGTTCAGCCAGCTTGTAGGAGTGGTTGTAATTTGGCTGCTATACTGCAGCCATTAGGTATGGCTTTCTATACCTCAGTTTCCTATCACTGTGGGTAACCACTGCAGGTTTCCTGAGCCTGAACCTTTAAAAAATATATTTTGGTGATTGCAGTACCTAAAGAACTCTAAACAAACATGGGGATCAGAGATGGCAGAATAAAAGGTCAGAGGTCCAGGTATAACCATTTGAGCTGAAAGACTGTGGGTGATTGACAAGCAGTTGATATTTGCTGCTCCTTCTTTCCCCTGCTCTTTTGAATTATTGGTCATAAAACACCCTGCAGTCACACTCCTGCTGTGTCAGGGAGAGAGAAGCCAAGAAAAGACCCACATGGCTAACACTTAACTTTATCTTCACCATTAAGTAATGCTAAATTAGAATGAAATCACTCTGGTAATACAGGTGACAGCTATATGTAGACCAAATGAATTCCCTATGATCAGTGCTTGTTAAAGAGGCACATCAGCAGAATTCATGATGACGGGACACTTACTGTGCATATAACTCATGTGCACACACAGGAAACTCATGGTAAATCTGGCTGGTGGTTTATGTCAGGCTTTATTTAAAAAAAAAAAAAAAAAGGGGCTTTTAAAACCTCTGCTCAGTTTCTCATGTCTCCTGCCCTGATGTAAATTTGCAATAACTGAATTGCACTGCTAACCTGCTAGAGCAGCATTAGGTGGGGAAAAAGGGATGTAAATGGGAAGCAAGGACTTTACCAAGGCTTCTGGAAAAGATTCTAGATGCTTCCATCTCCTATGCTGAGGCTGCCTGGGCTGTGTAGCCTTGTGCTGCCACCCAGAGATGGTCCTTCATGGCCTGGGACAGGAGCTCACCAGTGGGACTGTGCTCCATGGATGGCAGTGGCAGCTCAGAGCAGCCAGCAGCTCCCTGCGTACAGCCAAAGAGCTGAGTTTAACTTGGGATGCCTCCAGATAGGGATTGCCAGGAAGTTAATGTGGGACTGCTTCTGGGACACTTATGGCCCCTACTGATTGCTGTAGCCTTATATAAAAGAGAGATTGAACTGTGCTTGGTCTCCATCACAGCTGTCCCCACAGGCCATGTCACTTGCTGCTTCCATTATGTGAAAAAAAGCAGTTTGTGGATAGGAGTCTATGCCCACAGAGCTTTAGCATGCAGGTTGTCCTTTCCAGGATGCTGGGGCCTGCCATAGTGGTACTAATCAGTGTGTGCTTATGGCACAAGAAGGTCCCTTCCCTTGTGCTGACTGTTACACTGTGGTACCCCATGCTTTGTCACACAAGGACAGTACCCCCTGCATACAGGCAAAAATTACAGGAAGATATAATTATCTCTGCCTCCTTACATCCTGATTATACCTGAATACAGTTGATTTTTTGTGTTTTTACCATTTCTCACGTAGTACAGTCATGTACTGTTAAACAGCTGTTCAGCTGCACCCTAGAAAAATAGCTTCAATACAGTGCATTTCCCATACAGGTCATATATTGGTTAATCCATTCTTTTGGGACAACTTCCAGACAGGAAATGTGGAGGCAGAGGAAGTTGTCCCAGTAGAGCACAACAACGGTTAAATTAAATCCGACCCTGGCTTTCACTACCTGCCTTTGTTACTGAAATTAAAAGAGAAAGCAAAAGGGCTGAGCTGCACCGGGGCTGTGTCACTGCCACTGCTGAGGGCTCCATCTCACAGGGTAGCTGTTGGCAGTTTTATCCTGGAGAAGGTGAGTCAAGTTTTACACGGTAACATCTTACTTTCTGTGATTCAACAGCTGGTCTTTTTTGGTGTTCTTTTGTTAAAACAATAGGGCAGTGCTGTACCTATGCTATATTCTAGTCAAGGCATGATAGATGGGTAAAGGGGGATGCTAATGTGACCAGCCCCCTTCATTCATGATGTTAAATGAAACAGCAAAAGGGAAAAAAGAAAACACATTGGAGCTATCTAGGAACAGAACTGACCTCTGGTTGATTTTAGAGTTCAAGGAGGTACAAAAGGGGCTGCCTCTGACTGTTCCTCTGGATCACGTATTTCACCAAACCTGTTTGGGCCTGTGGATATGACTTCATGTGGTCATGGCAGGAATCACTTCTGTGCAGACCCAGTCTGTTGCATGCTCCACATGGCTTTGCTGTTATTGCACCCTGACTGCTGCTGAGACAATTTCTTGCCTATTAAAATGCAGTTATGGCCTGGAAAGCGATAGCGTAAGAATGGCTTATCAGTGCTCCATAGCTATTTGCTCCAATCGTCCGTACCAAAGGCCTGAGAATGCTCCCACAGAAGCCAATAAGACTTTTACCATTGACTTCAAAGGCAGCAGAGAGCAATTTAGCTGCTGCCACCATACAAAGCAGGTTCAGCTACAGCTGGTACTTCCACAGCTAACTTGGCTCTGAAATCCTGACAATCTAAACATATTTTTGCTACATGGGATGTTTAAAAATAGACAAGACAAAGTAGCGGGGAAAACAGATTGCTGGGAGTATTCCCACCCTGGTAGAAGAAATGGACTAGCTGAAGCTAGCATGGCTTTTCCATCTCCACTGTGTACGAGTCTATGATTTTTGTCAGCAAACTAAGCACTTCTGAGCCCAAGGCAGCACAGAAAGCCGCTAAAAGCAATTTAGAGGTATCATAATTTCTCAATCCAAGAGTAACTTCTGGTTTTGCATATATTGTAGGACTCTGGAAGATTCCCCTGAATCCAGTAAAATGCAGCATCTGAAGTGGAGGTGATTCCATGGATGGGAAGTGTAAGTCACAATAACGTGAAAGTCTTGAAAGGGCTGCTATCCCTGCTGCCTCATGGGAGCAGGATATCGAGTGCATGATGTTGCAGAATATCAAAGAGGCTGCTAATGCTAATAAATCACTAATAGTGGGGGACTTTGCCTGCCCACATATAAGCAGGCCAAAAATGTTTAGTGAATCAATGTCTCAATATTTTAAATTATCCTCAGAACTGTAACTTTGAAGGCATGAAAGGCTAGAGGTGTTTTGGTTTTTTTTAAAATTTCATCTTGAGCAATGTGGAGAATGTAGATCAGGTCAAATAGCTTCCTACCTACAAGTGGTCGTCATCTAGCTGTTTGTCACCCTCATGGACTTCCTCAAAACTTGGGCAGGACCTCCAGTGTTTAGAAAGGAGAAACCAAAAGAAAGTGAAGAGTAAGAAATGAAGCTCAAAAGTCAAACCCCTCAGACTATGTATAGAGACAATTTACTCAACCCATGTATGTTTTCAGGGTAAAGCAAGAGTGCTATGTGAATGATAGAGGGAAGGGATGCATAAGCTGGATAAATACCACTTGCTAGAAGTGGAACCAGTCTGGGGTATTCAGGAGAAAGGAGCACAGACCTGGGCAGGGCTCTGCTCTCTGCACTCTCTCTCCAGTGTGGGATTATTCAGACAGGAGAATGCCCTGGTTGAAAGCTGGAAGTGCCCCATCATTTCAGCAGGTGATTGCAGAGCAGCCCCTGCTCAGCTCTTCTCCTGCAGCCTGGGCTGGGGACTCACCCTTGCGTTGGAAGGGCCAGGGCACCCACCTCAGCTCCTCAAAGTGCTCTGCTCTTGCATTGAAGTGGACTCAACACAAACCTGAGTGTTTCATTAGCCAGGTTTTCCAGCTGGGAGGAGAGGCTCTGATTGCATTGACCTTAATGTGAAATTAGAGCTGTTTAAGCAGGTAACAGCCAGACAGCTGGGTGCAGCCATGCGATGGAGGCGTTTGTCTCTATTTGCAGACAAGCTGTGTATGTGTTTCCGTTTTGCTCAACTTTTGCTGCTTGTTTATTTAGTTAATAAGAGATAGCAATCTGCCTCATAGAGCCATGCAAACAGCAGAGCAGAGAGCACCAAAAAAAGGGCTTTTGTTAAACACTTGCTGGCTTTGTGGCACCAGTTGTGTTTCACCTGCCAGGCAAGAGAGCTGGAGGGAGATACTTGCTTTTGATAGAGATTTTCCCCAGGTGGAGCATGTCTTTCTCCATCAGTCTGGGTACAAGACTGCTGTGTTCCCATCCCTGTGCTGGGCTTAGTCAGTAGTGAGAGACTGGGCAGTGTGTCCCATCTCCCTGCTTCTCACATTCAACTCAATGTAGCTGTATAGGAGTTGCCAAAATTTTGGGTGGCTGTCCCTCAAGAGGCAGACAGGAGGAAATGACCAGACCCTCCTGTCCATGTTAGTGCTTTAGAGAAAGAAAAGAGAAAGAAGGCAGCATGGACAGCTGTTGCAAAAATTCTCCCTCATCCATCTCCACAGGAGGACTAATGTTGCATTTCAGGGAAATGCTCTGCCACTGTCTTGTCCTCTATTTCTGCACCTAGCAGTCCTTTCTGAGTTTCTGAGCGTCAGTCTTACGGCCTCCTGCTTTCATCCATCAACCTTAAGTGTCCCAGGTGCTGCAAAGGACTGAAACACAGCTGCTGCTTTCTTGAGTTACCAGTCTTCCTCTGATGTTGGTGAGGTTGTTCCCCAGCTGTCCTGCCAAGGATGGGTGCTGCAGGCTTTTAGTAAACTAAAGATGGACTGAGAAGCGTGAACTCATTTTAGGGGATCATCAGGCAGGCGAGAGCTTGACCCTGGGTCTGTATTGCAGGCATATGTTAAAGGACTCTGCACTTGCTCACACCAATGTAAACTGTTGTCTCATCCCCATGCCTCTGCTTCCCATGTTTCATAGTGTGTTCTTTGGATGTCTGAATTGCTGGCCTAGCTGTATGTTCTAGCACTGTCCCCAGAAACATTCTTTTTACACAGCAGGTATTTGCACATTCTCTGTTTACTTTCCCCATGCCTCCACTGCTCATATCTGGACCATTTCTTCCCCTGGTGCTCTGAATACTTTCCTGCAGTGTGAGGGCCTTGAATAGTAAATGAAAGAGCAAAGAGAGGGAATCCCCTTGGGAGCTCTCTGAAATTAACCAGGGAAGGCAGTGGCAAACATTTCCCAGCAGGCCTTGACCCAGAGACGGCTGGAGGCAGCAAAAGTCTGTAGTTTTCAGACTGGGTCCCAGTTGTATAGAGAATGCATTGGGGAGCCCAGGCCCTCGTGCTGGGTGCTGTACGGACACAGGACAGGACAGAAAGTGCACACACACACACACACACACACAGACACACACACACACACACACACACAGAGTCCCTCCCTGCATGTGTATACATTAAATCAAATGCTTTTGGATCTTCAGTTAATGGTCTGCAATGTATTGGCTGGTCCTGTTGGAACACAAATGAACACACACTACCTAGTTTATCCTGTGCTTAGCTGCTAATTAGGAGTTTTTTAGGACTTACAATTGGAGGTGTTACCAATTAACTCAATTGTGGACCAAGACCAAAGCTGTTATTTGCTTTGTCATAGCTATTGAAAGCCAAATAAACAAATAGTAGTGTCTTTTCAGTCTTTCCCCTGCGCTTTAGCACAGCTGTTCAGCAAAATAATAATAATTTCATTGTCTACTTTCCAAAACTTTATGTTTAAAACAGATCATAAAAAGTCTCCACATGGTTTACTTTGCCTAATTGTTACAAACTCAGGCTGTAAATCCCAGAAGAAAGAATATATCTTACTTTAAAAAAAACCCCAAACACACAATAAAGTCCAACCAAAAGGAAGCACATGAAGAATGAAATATGTTAGAGTTTGTCTGACTGTTTCTTATGATCTGAAGTTCTGAAAGAAGCCATTGGAGAGAAGTGCTTGATATCCAGAGGACTTTAGAGAGGCTTAGTATTCATTTCTCTGTGGCTCTTCTGAAAACTGAACATAAAAAAAAAAATCATAGTTGCAGCAAATTTGCATAAATTTGAAGAACTATTTTTTTTCTATCTTTTTAACTTCAGAAGTTTCTTTTCCAGTTTCTCAGGAAGCCACCAGCCACATGATTTGGGATAGCTTACTTGTGTTGTATGCTCTCCTGGTGGCCAGTTCCACTTGGAGATGGCCTTGCCCCTCAAAGGCCTCTGTTCTATGGGAGGAGCAAAGGACGGGAAGGACAGGAGCCAACTGATGGGAATGAAGTGGATCAGGAAAAGCAAAATGAAGGGTGTCAAATGCCAGGCAGAAGACTGACTGTGAATCTGAGGCTATGGAACTTCACAGGTTTTCCCTCCTTCACCCCCATCCTTTTCTTTCATAAGCTTCTTTTCCTTTTGCCTTAGTAGCATGAACATAAGTTGCAAGGCAACAAATGGAAATAGAAATGCCCATGGTCGTGGTGTCCCCTAGCAGGCAGGGGTAAGCTCACAGAAGCAGGTGAGTTCTCAGCCTTCAGCAGTTCCCTTCAAAGGTCACATCTAATTAGGACGATACTGGATTTTGACATTATTGATGTTTTTAGCAAGTTGGTCTCTTCCAAGGCGGCAAAGAAGTCCAGCTGGGAACCCATATGGAGAAAAATATATATAGTCCATAAACTTGTTATCCCTAGAAAACTTCTTGTATGTAGTATGTGTGAGCTCACTCTATACACCTACTTTTCTCTACAACCTGATTTTAGACATTGCATGACAGATAGCTGATACCTGTCAGCATTTTAATATTTCTACTTGGAATCCACTTTGAGGCAGGTGATGCTCTCTTTTAGAGAGGAAAATGCTTTTCTGGTCTTCCTGTAAGTTTTTGGTCACTCACAGCAGCCTCAATCATCGATGATTTCCACATGGCTTTCATGGGTGGAAGATCAAATTCACCCTAATCTGATTATTTGCTGGAAAACACAACATGGGTGCTTGGAGATTATCACCAGTGAGTTCCTTTAACACCCTGGCAGTGGCAATACTTGGGCATAGTCCAAGATTCAGTGTTGTGTCAGTTTGAGCTCTAACTTTAAAACAGTTTAATTTGGCACAGCAGATATATGTCCAGTTACTTCAGCACAGATGGTGGGGAATAAGTTATAAAGGTATTGGAATGCTGCCTGAGGTAGGTACCCATATCCTCAGAAACACAGACTGGGTGAAGCAGACAGATCTTTTCCTTCTTTCAGTTCTAATATAAGTGGACTAATGGTGGTCATGGGGATGCATCCTGACCCCAGGAATGCCTGGTCTTAGCTGAGGTGGAGCTACAGCCATAGGCACATGCACTGTAGCCCACCCAGGGGTGGTAAAGGATGGCAAAACTGCATTTTAAGCCTAGTTCAAGGTTGCTCCTGGGGAGAGGCACTGACAGCACTGCCTGAACATGCACCTGCATCTCATCCCTTGCTAATGCAGGCATGAACTGATGTGCTCCAGGCTGAGCCTGCCCACACCCAAGGGCGGGTGCCCCCAGCCCACGAGAGGTGCTGTTACACTGCCAGCTGGGTGCTCTCGTCGACAAAACTGTATCCCCTCACTTCCTACATTCATTCACTTGTCAAGAGCAGGCTCATTTTAACACTGTGGATTCTAAATTTTCTCTGATGTAATTATTGTTTGACACTGCAGCCTTTCCAAGCACCTTACATAAGGAAAAAGAGAGAATTAAATATGAGAAGCCTAAAAATAAAACCATTAAAAGGAGGCAGAAGCTGTTTTGTGAGCAGCAGGAATGATGTGGTGCCTCTGGGAAATGGTACGTGGAGCCAAAGGAGATGTTCTGCTTTTAGGCAATCCCTTTTATTGTATTTCAGTGAAGTTCTACACTTTTCTGAAGTTCTTAGGCGCAGGGCTTTTAGAAATGAGTCTGTTCTTTCTCTTTGCTCTTGCAAAAACCATGACTTTCATGCCATTTCCCAAGTCAATCTTCTTGAACAGACTGCAGCCAAAATTTCCCTTCCCTAATTAACCTGGAATGGTTTTTGAAGAAGTTTTAGCCGCAGAGAACATCAAATTTAGCTCTTAGCCTGGAGCCAAGCTCTGGGCTAAAGAACACATGTCATTTTAGGAATTCATGCAGATGCACCTTGACATCTGGGATGTGATCTGTCGCCTGCACACTTCCCTGCTGAGCTAACAAGCAGGAGTGGGCACTGCTGATGCTGCAGGTGGAGTGCCAAAGGTTTTTCCCATTTATTCCAGCACTTTTGTCCAAGGTATGTAAATAATTGCAGGACACTTTTTTGACAAACATGAATCTCTTCTACTGGTATTTGTCCACGTGTAATTCAGTCACCTCTGAATGTAATTCATTTTCCCCTCTGGGTTGATTCAGAGGAGAGCTGCTGCAATATTTCCTAAGTTATGGTCCCATAAGGGATGGAGTTCTCCATTGAGACATTGTTTACCAGAGCTAACTCCTCTGTCATGTGAAAAGGCAGCCAAAAGTAAGTAACAGGTAAGTTTTTATTGTGTGATTTTGGAATGACCTTAATAGAGTCTGGTTTACACACACCCTGTCCAGAACATCTTTAGGAATAATAGAATATGGGTAGTTGATGACTTTGAAATACTGAACCATCACCGTTCATTCCTGACATCTCCTTATGAGCCCACTCAGAATCAAAGCAGAAACAATGATGCAAAGCCAGGCTACTTTGAACCCTCAAGATTAATTTTTTGGGAAACTGTCTGTTGTCCAAGGAATTTTTGCAGAAAATAACTGGGAGAATAATTTAGACTAATGATACCTTGTGGAAAATTGTAAACATCTCGGATGCCATTCCTGGGAAGGAGAAAGTAGGCAAATCTGTTGCTGTCTGTGACTTACTACTTTAGCTCTGGTAGCTGCATTGCTTTTGGTTTGATGGGGGTTTTGTTGTTTTTTTTGAAAGAATTTACTCAAGAAAGAAAGTATATTTTCCCTCTGGGATAAATAACCTCCTGTAATTGCACAACTCCACTGGTTTTTAATCAAGTCGGTGTGCCCACAGTAAGTGGTCTTTGGTTTTCTGGCCAAACATCAGTATTTGCAAGCTACATGGAAAACCTTTCCTCTGGAGCTACACAGCACCATAAGGTTTGTAGTTCCACAGGGGCTGATTTTCTCCAACAAGCAGCAGGACATCATGTCAAATTCTGCAGAGTATAAGCCTTCACCCATAGCAATATAACGTGAATCTTCTAGCCATCCTATAACAAAAACCCTCTGAATACAAAGAAAGGCTGGCTCAGTTTCCTGAATTGCCTCTCAGGAGGGAGGAAAGACAGGGAGCAAGAGTGATCTTCTGTGCTTGCTTGCCTATTTGTTCTTAAACCTACCGAGGCCTAGTTAAATAGTAATACTGTTCAACTCTTCTTTTTGTCAATGAACTCTAGCTGTTCTCAAAATGTGGTAGTTTCCAGACACGAGGGACATCAGTTATGTATTTTAAATCTGACAAAGTCCTAAGAGCTTCCCCATTAACTTCTACACAAACACAGCTATAGGCAGCATGAAGTTTCCCCCCAAGCCTATGACACAAGGTGGAGCCAAGTTGTCATTTCACGCTTAACCTAAGATGACCCTGGTAAGGCTTGCCAAACCTCCAGGTCACAGTGCTCCAAAGGGAGCACAGCCCATGTGCTGTACTGCTTTCATAGCTGGGGAAGGGCACAAGAGGAGCACAGAGGAGAACCCTATCCCACTTTCCCCCTTTTCCAACTAGTTTCTAAAGCTATGATGTTGAGAATGTTTTTGCCTCCACATTAATAAAATGGAGCAATTTCAGCTTGAAATCCCTCAAAGTGTCATTTTTACTCTACTTTGGTCTTAACTTTATGGCTTTGGATTTTTTTATTAATTACCAATCAACCTCTCTTCAGCTGCAGTATTAGCATGCGGGACAGAGTTGCCTCCAGAGGCTATTTAAATTAAACACAGACCTACTGAATAGACACCAAGTGCCAGAAGATCTTTTTCGGAGGCAGAAGAGGGAAGAAACAGCTTTCCAGCTAACATTGCCAATGTGTTTCTGAACCAAAGGATGACACCTTTCTGACTACAGGACATTATTGTCTTTTTCTGGCAGAACATGTGTTCTGAAAGCCTATAGCCGTGTCATCTTCAAGCTGACATTTCATGGGGATACTGCAAGCAAGGTACAGCCAGCCTGGCTTGGGATTGCACAGGAGACATCCAAGACAGTACATGTAATTCAGCTGATATTACAACCGTGCCAGAGGCAAGGCTGACTCCAGACCCAGCCAGGGCTCCATGCAGGTTTGCAGGTGAAGCCAACCAACCTTTGGATGATACACAGCAAGGGCAGACCCTGGGAAGCACCTGAATTTTTAGATACAGACAGGTTGTGCCTGTGATCCCCTTGGATGTGTGTCATGGTAAATTCGAACCAGGCCAGAGAAGCTGAGCTGCCCCCATTCCAGCGCCTCTGTAGGCTGCATGTGGAGATTGTCTGAAGGCTGGGCAGCAGTGGTACAAGAACAAGCTCATACTTCATTGTCGCGTACCTCATCCAACCTTCCCCGCATCAGCAGAAAACACCAGCCAAAAAGAGGGCTCTGGAAAGGCTGAAAAGGCTCAGGGGCTTTGGGAGGAAGAGCAATCAGTGCCCAGCAGCAGGTCTGTGCTCAGACTGGTCCCTTCCTACAGTTTGATTTTGTGGCCGCCTCCCAGCTCAGCACAATGGATCGGCTCAGCTCCTCAAATGGGTGCAAATGGGCTGTTGGCCAAGCACTGGGGGCTGTTTTAACATAAGGATTTATGGTGAGCTCAGGGAGGCTTGGGGGGGATTGTGGCTGGGAGAGGGTGGCCCCTGAAGAGAGCAGCAGATGCATTGTGCAGCCCGGCTGCTCTGGGCCGGCATCTCCCTTCCTTGCCTGTGCTGGATGAATGCCACAGAGCTGGAAGCATTAGTCAAACCTGCTCTCTCACACATCCATACCACTCCCTCCCTCCATGCATGCACTAAACCTTCACTGGAACAGAATTCCACCACTTTATTCATCCCTCGGGCTGCCAATTCTAGTAGCATTTCCCAGCCTCGACCCAAGGGGTTAAGGTGGGTTGTAAACTTCAAAGCTGGGCTCTCCGGGGATATGAGCAGTGTGGGTCATGGACATCCTTTTGGGCAGGTCCCTTCTCTCCATGCTGTGAAGAGCAGATGTGGCAGAAAAACTTCTTTTTGGGGAGGGCATGATTAATCTTTGCTTCTTAGAGGATGACAAATATATTATATTCGCTGACATGCACAGGCATTCTCCTCTGCTGATGGGTGACCCCTGTCTTAATGCCAAGCGTGTGAGATCCAGCTCTGTAAACGAAGAGGAGAGCTTTGCAAACTCATTAATGCTTTGAAGTCGCTCATTAGGAGCAGATTCCTCGGGAGCTGGCGAGCACAACACCCTTTGTGAGCATGACTTCATTTGATATTAATGTGGGTGCTGCAGCTGGAGGCATCCAGGGATGCTGTGCTGTGATTCTGCACACACAGACCAGCACGGCAGATTGCTGTGGCTGTAATGAACAGGATAAAAAGGGAAAGTTTCTGTCCCCTCTTGTGAGTTTTCCTCCTGGCAGCATATGAATAGGTTGACCCAGTCCTCCACTGAGCTGAGGGCGTGCAACATTCTCTCATGGGATGTCTCGAATATTGCTGCCTTTCTTCCTAGTACCTGTGAATTATCTCTGGAGGCCAGGGTGACCCCCCCCAGACTGAGGAGCTCTGTGTCACCCTCTTTTGAGGCCTGGAAATATCCCTTTTCCGTGCCTCTCACCTTTCCATCAGCCAATCAGAAGCCCTCCAAGTGGCTCAGCTACCCCAGGGCACAGCAGTGAGCAGTCCCTGTGGAAGAAAGGAGGAAATTGCTCTCATCCTGAAGCAGGAGAGGACCAGGACAGCCTGGCTGAGAGTATATCCAGCAGACAGAATCCTCTGGTGAAAGGGTTTGGCAGGGTTTCTCTGTGTGATAACATCCCTGTGTGAAGGTGCTGGCCTGAGAAGATTAAGGGTGGGTGAATTGAGAAACAGAAAGTATCAGGCTCCTGTGGCTTAAGGGCTAAAGACTTCACGCATATGATCACCTGGGGGTTGTGGGTTTGAATCCCATGAAGTTCAGTAGTGGTGTTTGGGTTTTTTTCTTCTTCCTAGATGATGGAAACAAAGCTGTACCTCATCCCAAAGGAAAAATAAAGACCTTCCTGTACCACTGTCTGTCCCGTCTAAATGCACTAGCAGAGGGGGTAAGGAGTGGAACCTGGGGTGCAGAGCCAGGGCTTTAACTGTGTGCTGTGTCTGGCTGAGAGCTGCCAGGCTGTCAGGGCTGCTCCCTTCCCCTGAGGACCCAGTGGGGTCAGGAGGGACCTCCCAGAGATGTTCCTCCTGCTCCAGGGTCCCTGTTGGCATCACAATCAGTAACTGTGGTCCTTGCATGAGGATCTAGGGTGGCACACAGGGGCTGTGCCGTTCCTCATGGCTCATGAGACCAGCCCTCTCCTAATGTGATGTTCCACCAATTGCTGGGGACATTAGAGAAAGCAGTGAGGAGGGAATGGTGTCATTGGGCTTGGGAAGTGTCCTGGGTTGGGATCCTGAGGGCTTGGTGAGGTATGAGCTCTCAGAGAGGAGGTGGTGGGCCAGGGGAGAGCCCAGAGCCCACCAGGATGGCCGAGTGGTGAAGGCGTTGGACTTAAGATCCAATGGGCGCATGCCCGCGTGGGTTCGAACCCCACTTCTGGTAGGAGCCTCCTTTTCCTCCGGGTCCAAAGTTCCCAGCCCAGCTTTTGGAGCCCCACTTCAGAGCAGAGATGGGATCTCTGGCCCTGTACCTGGTGAGCTGAGGCCATTCCATGCTCCAGTATGAGGACTCTGGTGGGACTGGGCCTCCCTGCCATCCAGGCTGAATGTGTACAGAGACACAAGCCAGTCCCTCCGGCACACAGGCTGTGGATCTCCTCTTCCACGCAGAGAACGCTGAGACAGTCAGGCTTCAATCCCACATAATCCCAAAATAGCAACTTGTTTTTCCCATGGCAGAAATAGAAAAACCTGACTACCCAGAAGGGGGAGGGGAAGGTGTTGAGCACTAAATATTTTGGGCAAGTCACAAGGGGAAATCAGTGTGAGCAAGTGGGTTCATGGAAACAGGTTTGGAGTTTCTGCAGTTTGTTCCTTTATCAGCCCTGTGCCATGACACCAGACCCATTGCAGACTCACCCAAAGCAACATTTGGCACTCTCTGAGGGGATTTGGCAGTGTCACAACCCCCTGGAGGAAGCCAGCATGGCAGGAGGAGCAGCAGGAAGGAGTTCCTCATGCTGCTGGTTAGATTTGGGAAATGCATGAGGAGCTGAGAGCTGCTCCTGTGTTGTGTGGTGTCACTGTGGTGTGGTCTATTTTGGGTCAGTGCCTACAAATGCTCATAAGACTTTTGCTTCCTTCCTCGTGTGCATGGATGGGCAGCAGATATTCCCCCCAGTAGAGGGTTAGGCTGCCGGACTCACAGAGATGCTGTCAGGTTTTCATTTGGCTGCTTTGCTCCAGCCCGAGGCCAATCGGAAATGTCCTACTGCTGGGACATGATTTGAAGTGATGGTGTTAATTTGGTTAATTAGGATTCCTGGGAAGCGTGCGCTTCTTGCAAATCAGCTTACCATTGTAGTATCACTGCAAAGAGTTATTTGCTGGTGCATGGGGTTATGTATGAATTTATGATTATGATGTAGGACCATTAATTTCGTATTTGTGGCAGATGATACGGCTCAATTAAAAGTTGCACGTTTTGATCTTTGGCTCTCTCTGATACATGAGAATCAGACTGTGGCCTCCAGGAAGTCTTAAAGGGCCTTATGAGTGGCCATATAACAAATGGTGCAAGACCCAGAGGAGAGGACAGGGGAGGAATTACTCTGTTCCTCTCCCGTTGACTAGTGCTGAGAGGGAGATTTTGTGCATATCCTCTACAGTTGACTTGTTGCAACTACCCTCAGTCATTAAGTGATGCAAAGAATGACAAACACATCTCTCAGAGATAAAAAAAATTCTCAGCAGCACTCTGGGTCAAGTCCTTTGCCTCTGATGGTTTGGAGTCAGACTCCCATCTAGTTCATGTGTCAAACAATTTGGTGGCCTCTGCTGAGTTCAAAACTGAAATCTCCTCATTTGAGCTTCTCTGTTGATCCATATACTCGCAAAGCTTGTGTTTTTACTGCCCAGTAGGTATCAGTTCTGTATGTTACAGATCCCTCGAGGGGGCTTGTCCACTTTACAAAACTATTGGGCAGACAGAGCATTATCTGTGGGCACCAGGAGCTGAATTAACAGCCTTTGTATGGCACAGCCCACCAGAGTTGTAGGGATGGCCGGGACCGAATGTTAATATGAGTCAGGACTGCCACCAAATGACCAATGACCCCTGTAAGAGTCTGGGACTGGGGATGTGGGGATTGAAATAGCAATGAGTCCAGCAACCAGGGTAGGGGAAGGCTGTGGGGACTGATAAGTGAACTGCCTTATACAAGGCCATAGCTTTCCCCCTTCTCACCCCACATCCTCCAAAGGTCTGACAGAGCTAAAAAAAATGAGCGACTTGTTCAAAAGCCATTTCCATGAATCATATTTATTAAGACAGTTACTGCAGGTTAAATATCAATAGTTTATCGCAAATATATTTATTATAGATTAACTATGCAGTATCTGCATCAGTTATGTTGTGGTTAAAAGTAAGCCTCGGCGAAAGGTTTTTAATAATGAATTTGTGTTGAAGTAGTGTATAATAAGTATCTTTAGCAATCTTATTCTCAATTTCATATGACAGTTTTATGTTCAATAAATACCCAGATATTATTAAAAACATATTTATCAAAGATTAATAATGATGAAACAGATACAAATCTAAGCTGTTAACCTCAATATGCATAGTTATAATAATCAATTCCTATATTAAACCACAATAATGGCCTTATTTAATCTAAATGAAATGGGTCTTTTAGAATCTTTGTAAGTCTGTCTTTTGCTGTGTGGTCCTGCTTGCAGGTCTCAGATAGATCCTGGGACATTTGGACATCAGATAAATCAAATACTTAGGTAAATGCACAACAGTCCTAGAATAAGGCAGGCTGTTTCAGGAACTGGGAGCCAGATCTTCAAAGGATCTAGGTCAAAGCCAGTCCACAGACACCAGAGCAGCTAGTCTAGCTTGCCTCCACTCCATATCCCTGAGAAATCCCCATATTCAGCCTAACCTACAGCTCATATGACCACCTGCAACCACACCATTTCCAGGACTGGGGATCAGGAGCAGCAAGTCTCCACTTTACAACGAGAGATGCACCACACTGTTTTGGATACTGAAAGCTGCCGCCTGCCTTGTATCCTGTTATTACCTAGCACTGGGAGGCAGAGTGCTAAAATGAGCTAACTGTTTGGGAGATAAACAAAATGTTATTGTTTTAGTCTTGTATTGCTGCTGTTCTAATTGCTGGCTGCTAAGTATCGAGAGCTGGTACCTGTGCCTCTGCCTGTGCCTCTGCCTCCTCTGCCTGCACCTGCCTGCAGATGCTGTTATCTCTGCCCCAGATGCTCACTGACTGTGAAAACTGTCATGGGCTGTCTGGGTGCATTGTGGAGTATTGGTGGCCTTTGGACCACAGGAGGATTTAGACTCCTGAGTCCTTCTGACAGCTGGCTGGAAACTCCACAAGGCATCTCCCAGCTGGTCTGGATCCAGTGCCCCATCCCAACATGTGGTGGTGGTTTAATCTTATGTTTGAACTTGCATTTAAACATCAATGGAGCTAAGTGCCAAATCCAGATGAGGATGCAAATCATAAGAACCCAAATTTGAGGGAAACGTGTGTCTAAAACATGAGCTGTCCCATGACACAAGAGGGATGTGGTGTTGTCCTTATATATTGAGAGGTATCTGCCTCTTGTGATTACAGGATCTCAGAAAACAATCTGAGAGGGATGGACAACTCCCCCACTGCTGCTCAGCAGTATTCAAGTATAGAATGATTTTCCATCACTGAATTGTCCGTTGATTTCTTTTCTTTAGGAGTTTGAAAACCAGGCTCAGGCACTGCTTTAAGGGATGCTACTTGTCCATGTTAGACGCTGCGGAGCAGTTCTGTAGGATCAGGTGTGTGCATGGGGCTGCCAGGAACCTCTTCAAAGGCAGAGCAGAGTCAGGAGATGCTGAAGGCAGCTGGGCAGCCTTTTGGAGATGGACAGACCTGTTGGAGAGGTGATGGCTGAGAAGAAGTAGGGAGCTTCTAGCCTGTGTCAGGCACCTGGTATATGGAAGCATGTGTGTTTATGTGTCTCTCTCTCTCTATCTCCTGGTATGGGAGTCCCATCTATGCTTGTGGCACCAGTATATGGTGCAAGTGTCTGCTTTGAGAGTTGTGTTGGACTTGAAAGATGGCCCATACGACCAGGGAAGATCTTTCTATGCTTAGCTGGTCAAGGAAAGTGCTGGCTCCATTGAATGTTGTAGGGATCCATCATGATATTTTGTCAAGGTCTGGTCTGCATGATGCTTCCAGTGACCATCTGTGTCCAGAGTCTCTGGCTTCACTTTTTGGCCCATCTGTGAAATGTGACCTGAACAGCTTAGAGGCTTATGTGTGTCCCTGGTGCAATCTCTGTGAACATCAGAGCAGTTATTTCTGTTTATACCCTGAATTAATTTGTCTCCTGCGTTTGTTCCCCATCCAAACACACCCAGTGGGGGATGCTGAGCTGGTAGGGCAGAGTTTCACATCTTAGCGATGGGCTGCAATTACAGAGGTGGCCAGAGAAAAAAGACAAGCAGGCATGCACCACTGCCTTTAATAGAAGTCGATGATTCTTGTGGGCTCCAGAGTAATACCAGAGATCTGGTTTTAATAAATTAGCAGCCTACAAGTAACAATTTGAAGCAACTAAACACTGGAATGAAGGTGTGGACTATGAAGATATTCTGGAATCAACAAGGGGGTGGCAAAGGCAGTTTTTGAGCAGCAGAGAAGGCAAAAATAATAACAAAAAATTCCCCAGAGAGCACAGGAGAGCTCTTCTCCCCCTCTCATTTCTATTGTGCATGCATGTGGAAGTCTCATCTTGCTCCCCATCACCTCTCCTTCCTCCACTGGCTCCCAGGGACTTGATTTGGAGCCTCCCGGAGCTCATTCAAGTCTTTATCATCACTATCACCCTTGTGCCTGCTCTCACCCATGTAGATAAGGAAATTCCTATGATGAGGAGGGGATGGTTGGTGGGAAACATGGGAAGTAACTGGGAGTAATGAAGATAGCTATGAGCTGAGGAGAGGAACAAATAAATATGAAATAAAACTGTTAAGCTCCTTGTCTTATATTAATAGCCTGCATGGAATTTTCTTTGCCATAGAATTAAATTTATTTCCATTTAAAGGCTGTTCTTCTCAATCAATGCTGCTAATAAATAGCTGCTGATGGCCATGACCCCCTGAGCTGAGGGAAGAATTTATCTTCTGAGCCAATTAAAGGAATTGAACAATTCCTTTTAATAATACTATGGGATTTTAATAGAAGAAGAAAAAAAAAAAAAAAGAAAAACCAAAACAAGCCACCCACAAACCCAACAGGAGAGGGAAAGAAATCATTCTCCTGAGCCTTGCAGGAAAGGGTCAGGCAGGCTTTGCCAGGGTCAGGATTAGATGTTTTAAGTTGCCTTGTTAAACTGGAAGGGGAAATATAGTGTTTCCTGTGAAAGCACAGGATTGCTTTTTGCTTTTGTTTTCTGGTGTCTTAAAAATAAAAACCAAGCAGAAATCAAAAAGCATAATCACAAATTATGTTCCCTTGTTTACAGAGCTGTAAAAGTCTTGGAGATATTAGTGAGCTCCTCTAGCCTTGTGGGAGAGAAGGACAGGTGGGGCCAGCTATGATACCTCTTGCATTGCTGTGATGGGCAGGACACCCCTCCCTAAGTGGGGAATTATCTGGGTGCCCCATGGGCACAAGGGCAGCAGGCCAGGGAAGCAGAACATTTCACCTCAGGCACTTCCACACTCCTGGGGGTAAGACAGGGCTGGTCTCTCCATAGCTATTTCTGAGACCCACACAACTTTTTTAATGCCAAAAAATCCTCACTGGGACATTTCCTCTCGTGGGATCATCCAGTGAGTCACATGGATTCCCACAGCTGGTATTGGAGCCAGTGCTCGGTCAGGAGAGCATTAGTGCCTTGTAAGATAGACAGGTGTGTAGCAGGTGGCAAGGGAAGCAGAACAGATACCTATTGAGTTTTCACAAAGCCACATAACCCCAAATGGCAGTCGGTCTTCTCCACTCCATCACTCTCCTGTCAATGAAATCTCACGACTCCTGTTGGCATCAGATGAGAGCATCTGTCAACCACACAAGTCTCCTTCGAACACGCCTGTGCTGAAGGGAAGTCTCTTATCTCCATTTTACAGATGGCAAGCAGAGGCACAGAGAGGTTAATTGACTTGCCCAAAGTCAGCACGGGAGGTCTATAAGTGACGCCAGGTCCCTTGAATCCCTGTCCTCTGGCTTAATCATAAGACCATCCATCTTCATCCTCTTTCCCCTCAGGATTCCCCAGCATCTGTGACAGCTTAGGCACTCGTGTTGGTGAACTGCAGGTGGAGACAGAGCTGGGACATGGGCATTTCCAGCAATGGTTTCTCAACCCCATATCTCAACAGAGCATCAGTTTTTGACCTTGAAAGCTTAGGGTTTTTTAAAACTCTAGTCTGTTTTGGGAACTGTGAGATAAATGTGCTTGAATGTTTGCTCTTTGGTGAACCATTTCAGAGATTCTAAAGCAAAAGAACATTGCATCACTGCTTTGACAGAGAAAGGACCCCTTTCCTGGCTTTTAATGAACCCTCCAGATCAAAATGATAAACAGATTGAAACCACAGGGAGAAAACAAACAGTAACCTTTATTTGCAAGTGATCACCTGGTAATAGATCACCACTGGACTCTGGAGATTTGTCCTTGACAGCCATTCCCCATCTGTTTAAGCAGGTCTGTTCATGCTGGGGCATTGTGAAATGTGGCAGGGCGTGAACATTTCCATCACAATGTCTTGTTTCAGAAGTGTGAATGGAAGAGGTGGAGAGTCGGAGTGAGCCATTGAGGAACATGGAGCATGCGCTAAATTCCCTCTGAGACTGAGAAGGCATCACAACTCCAAGGCTGCCTCTTTCAATTTGCCGTCTTTCTGCAACATCCCTGTAGTTCTTTCTCTCTCACTTTCATTTTTTATTAATTACCCGGTGACAATTTTCCCAGAAGACTCTATTTTTTCATTAATTATTAGGAAGACTACAGGGGAAACGTTGAGCTGTTGGAGAGCTCACTTTAGGAACATCAGGTGGGAGCATTTTCTAATGCCTACATGTGTATCTTTTTGTCATTCTCCTTGCACAGGAGGCTAAATGACCTGCCTGGGATGCACAACAACTTTTTTTATTGCAGCATGGCACACTGAGCAAGGAAACTTTATTTAAGTGCTGGTTTGCTGGCCCTGGAGACCAACATACTGCTCAGGCAGAATCGATCAGCATGCTCTGTGTATGATTTATTATCGTGTCCTGTGTGTAGGAGAATTCACAGACAGAAACCACTGTTAGTGTGAGACTGTGCTGCATTTGCATCACTGTTCTCCACAGCTGAAGGTGTAGATATGGTAAGAGAAGGATTAATGCTGGGCTGAAATCTCAGGTCCAAGTGGTGACTATTCCCAGTGCAGATGAATAATGAAGGTGGAGGAAGAGCATCTGCTTCTTCTCTCCTCCTGAAACCATGGCTTTTATAGTTGTACCTTCTACAGTCCCCATGGAATACTGAGATCCATGGGAATGTCTTGAGAGAAAGCCAAGAAGCTCAGTGTTAAAATAGAAACTTCCTTGGTATGGCAAACCTGAGCACCACAAGCATTCAACTTCCGTTTGACAGAATGGAACCTGATATTTTTATGATGGTGATCTGGGAACCTGCTCCTGCAGGTTACTGGGGGTTACTGAATACCACTGTTTCTAGGATATACCATGTTTAAGTATTTCTGTATAATTAGAAGACTGTTCTCCATACATGAACAAGCTTTGGAACAAGCCAAGAAGAGACTGAATTTCCTTCAGAAAAATCTGACAAGACTTGTAGCGTCCTACATGTGCTTGTAGGAGATTTTGATGAGCACAGCCTTAAAGCTGTGTGGGGACCTGGTGCAGAGCTCAGCATTGCTTGCTCCCTTTAGAAACTGAATGAAAAATTGTGCAAGGATAACGGGTTTCTGGGCTTTAATTAAAGGGCTTTAAGTTGCATTGATGGTTGGTGCCAGCCTTCCCATCCTAGCTCTGTCCTCTGGCCCACTCTTGACTTTGCACACAGGACATCCCTGCTGGAGATCATACCAGTGCATCCACAAGGGCTCCTCCTGGAGGGCTCTGCTCAGGCGTTCCACAGTGGCAGCACTTTATTACATGTCAGCTCTCATGCTGTTTTACAATGTTGTTTCTATGGTTACCCACCACCCTCCAGAACCCACAGAGCCTGGAAAGAGGCAGGATTACATTCCACAGCAGCAAGACCTGTCATGTACAGTGATACAGGTAATACCTGACGAAGTGCTAACCCATAGCCAGGTCCTGGTTGTGAGGCTGCTGCCTTGGGTGTTGTTCCTTGTGCTGGGAAGCGCTGGGGTTCAGAGTCAGGGGTGGGCAAAGGAAGGACACCTTGTCATGCCTCGGGTAATTGTCATGCTGCTCCCAACCACCCAACTCCTCCCCTCTGTGTCAACAACCAGCTGGGATCTGGCACTTGCTGGAGGTCATTGCAAGGGTGGGATGGGGAGGAGTGGTTGCAGCAATAGGAGATTTTTTGCTAAGAAACACCCCATAATGGCTAACATGGACCTTTTTTGGCCACAAAGCTTTTCTGGAATGAATTTATAAGCATAGCATGTAATTGGATTTGGCCTGTAGAAGCTTTTTCTTCATAGAATAATGGGTTGAATGCATTTCTATTTCATGATCTGGCATAGCTTGTTTTAGTGGCGCTTGTGTGGGATATTCTAAGACATTTTTACAGAAGAACCAAGGACTTGATCTGGGTAACATGACCATGATGGAGAATGAAATTTGGTGATAAAAGTTGTTTGACAGAACTCTTTACAGTGCTTAGCTGTCTGTCTGGTTGGACCAGATCATGCCCACAAATCCGTTACTGTAATGTGATATTTGCTTTCTGGTAAACCTGCGAAATATGTGTGTGTGCAAGAACACTACCCAAAATTGTTGGAACAACTCACAAAAAAAAAAAGATTTTGAAGGTCTCAAAGTGAAGAAGATCAAAATCTTATTCTCTTGGGGAGAAAAGGGAATTTACTGTTAAAATAATTTTTTAAAATCAAGGTCCTTCTACTAGAAATTATTCATTCTAAACCATAAGCTGTTTTCAAGGGGCCCCTTTCCCCTCCAACTATATCAGCAATTAACAGTTTTGACAAGTTATTGTACAGCAGTTCCAGGTAAGGCATGGGGGTCCTTGAAGTGCCAGTGGATGACAAACTGGAGATCAATTTGAACTAGTATATTTCAAATAAAATAGTCTGCTTCCACAGAGACAAATTGTGCCATGGGAAAGAAACAGCTCCTCCCTATTTGTTTCTGATTTGTCCTTGAAACAAATCACATTCTTGGTCCTAGCCACCATGACATGACCAGATAACAGGTCCTGGGAGGAAGATAAAAGAAGAGCAACCAGACCACCCTTCTGCCTTCTCATCACTGAATGATCAGACGTTTGGGAAAAATGATTTATGTGGGAAGGTTCAAACCACTAAACGAGGCTATGAGATGACAACATGTAATTCTGCATGTGGAAAAAAAAGGCCTAAAAATATCTGAAGGGTGTAAACATGACTGAGAGAGCTGTGGTATCAAAGGGACAGCGTGGAGTACAGGACTCAGAACTGGCAGCTTTCCTTACTGTTCAGAGCAGTGGATGAGAGATAACTGAGAGGCAGAGTATCATCATCACATACTTCACTTCAGCCTGTCCCTCTGTGACTTGATTTGTCATGTTCTACGCCAACCTTGTGATTGGCATCAGGGCTTGTCCCACAGAAACTGGACACAAAACAAATGGACATAATATTTATCACTCCTCTTAGACCTGGTGACTCCCAACACCATGGGGCAAACCCCATCCTGCTGAAATCAAAAAATCTTTCTCTACTGGGCTGTTAAAGCTGCTCTCACCTGTCAAATATCATCTGTCCTCTTAGTCTCTACCTTCCTTTTGAAATGATAATAGAACATATGGATTATCACTACCAGATCCCAAAATTTTAAGGAAATAGTTACATATTTCCTATGGCTCTCTTTAGATGTATGGTTGGATTCTCAGCTGATGGGAAGCCATGCTGATTCATGGCAGCTGAAGATGAAGCCTTTTGTTTTCTGTCTTGTCTTCTCATCTCACTGAACTTTCCAAGGATCTAAATTAATGCAAGGGAAATACGACCTTGCCTCAGTGAATTGTTTTGAGGGCTAATGTGCTGAGAGATTTATGGGCAAAGAGGGTTTTTTTTTTCCTCTTTCTTTAATAAAATGTGCTTTCATTCAGCAACTTTGATGGAAAGCCTGCAAGGACCCATGATAAGTATGTAACCAGAACAGACTCATATTAGCTATCACTGTTACAAATCTATTAGTCCCACACATTAGAGCATGTACTGGACCTGATGAGCTACACTAGTGGGAACAGGAGTAATTTTGTGAAATAGATGTAGCTTGCAAATCTTTTAGACTGTTATCCAATTCCTTTTGTTTCAGTTTAATTAGGATATAAAACATGGCTTTGAGAGCTGCACGAGTGGAGGGAACTCCATGTGAAGGACAGGGAACCAGCTGCAAGGGATTCCCAGCTGCTCTTCTGCTGAGCCTGGTGGCTTTTGTCTGCAAGGTGGTTTTGCTGTTCCGCCAAGGACTGATGGAGGCAAGGTTTGTTGAAGCGCTGCAGGCCGACAGAGCTGCTCTTACTCGCTCGCGGATGATTCGCACACGGTAGGTTGGCCTTGGATTTTCTCACATCCCTTCCCTGTGCTGCCAACACCCAGCGTGCTGGGACATGCTGGGGTGGCTCCCAGCCCAGCCGTCAGAGCTGCTCTGGTGCTGGGACACCCAGCACCCACTGGGGCTGAGCCAGGGCCCAGCAGAGCTCCTGATGCGAGCCTGGGGCTGCCAACAGCTCCCTCCCTACCAGGGTAACACGGCGACAGCAGAGAGCAGCAACGAGGCAAATCAGATGGTGGTTCTTTTCCAACCACACATGCAAAGTACCTATAATGAGCAGAGACGAGCCCCTGAGACCGGTGATGCTGCTGATGAATTAATATAAAATCAAACCATACACTTTAAAGACAAGAGCATCTAGCCCTTCTCATAACTGATGCAGGACATGTTTCATCCAGAGCATATCTGCTATCACTGGTGCACTTTCTGTTCTTGAATTCATCTGTTCTGTACATTTGGGGACTGGCATGATTAGCATTTGGCTTTGTAGAATTCAGAACCTAATTTCTATGAATTTTCATATCTTCTTTTTTCTTGTTTTGATTCTTGTTTGTCCATTTGTTAGTTTGTTTATCAACATATTTCCTGTTTGAAACAAAAATAGAAGAGATGGGCACTTGCTTTCTTCCTGGACAGATTCCTTTGTATATTGATTTATTTCGTTTTTTAAAGATGGACACCTGGTTTCCTTATAAATGAGTGTTGGCAGGCTGGGAAGCTTGGAGGGAGGAGGGGGAAAATGGGAAATGCATCTGTTTAGAACAAATGCAACACTGAAGGAAAGCTTTATAATATCATCCAAGACTGGCCTGATTGTCTGATGCTTTAAACATATGGTATGCTCCTATATATATTATGCATGAAAACTAGCTGCATGCACATAGCAGTCATTCTGCAATGCTTTACAGAGAGTCTGCCAAATCCTGAACTTCTTATTCAAACCCAGTTCCCAGTGAAGACAATGAGCTTTTATCTAAGCCTTACTGCCTTTGGCATGCTCCATCCCTTCTCCCTTAATTTAATCTCAGCTGGAAGAGGATTTCAAGGTTTCATCCTTTGGCACTGGGTGCTGACCTTCCTGCTCCCCAGGGCATGCAAATTTGGAGCTGGAAGGGTGTGGTGGTGTGGCAGTGAAAGAAGTGCCACTGGGAAGGAAGAAAAAGCCTCATGTGAGTGTGGTTAGCAGGCTCTGAGGCAATGCTGACACACCTTGGTGTGTTCCTTGGCTCATGCTCACCTGTACAAGGCATAGACTGTCTTTGTCTGGGATCTCCAAGGCAGTTTTCCAGATCCACCTGGGCAGGGCAGGCACTGGGATAGACTAGGGTAGGAGCTGAGGAAAAGCTTTATCAAGTCCTGTGGTTTCTGTCCTGCTCTAACACAGACCTTTCACTCCTACTTATCCTCAGTCTGGTTGAGCTTTCCTTGATGGGGAGGAAAGCTGCTGTTCTGGGGGAAATTTCACATCAATCTTTGCACTGCTGGCTTTGCAAAAAATTGAACCAGGGAGGGATATTGCAGTTATTGCATGTATTTCTGGGCTACCATCAGTGCTGTACTTGGCCCTCTAAGTGATAGTTTTTTGGGGGGTGGGGGAGACATCTCCTTTTTCTTTTTTTAGAGTAATTTTTAGGATTGAGAAGGTGGGAAGAAGGGGTTTGTCTTACCACGAAGCTCAGTATCATCACGTGTTTCTTTGCTGTGTTGAAGTCTGGGCAGACCAGAGGAGCTGACTCGCAAGTGTCAATTTTATGACTTCATATTTCTTGTGCCTCTGTAAGTGGTGGCACTGCTGAAGTGCAAAGGGTGGACTTTTCCAGGTGAAGAAAAACAAAGATGCTTCAAATTGCTTGGTCCCACTCTACCTGTAGTTGAAGCAGAGTCTCCTGTTGCACAGCAAGATGTCATCATCCTGTCAAGATAGTTCCTGAAGGCCTGAGGCATCCAGAAATTATTGTGGAGGGTTTTGCAAGAATCCCTCTGCCATTAGCTCTGCAACAGAAAATCTCCAGGAGTATGTTATCTTTGACAGGTGTAATTATGCCTAATGCAGTGTCAAAACTTTGCAGTTTTGAAGAACTTACTGTCAGTCTGAACCCTGTCCACCCACAGTTCCATCTGAGAGGGTCTGAAAATGGTCAATACTTCTAAGTTGGCAATAGTTGGAAGCCTGCAGGAATTCTAGGAATTTAATTAGAGAGATTATCCTTCCTCTTTCTCCATTTTTAACACTGCACAAGAAAATCTGTTTTTTCTGTCTTTGAATTTCATTTTCTTCTACGCCCAAAATGTTATTGAAATCTCCTGGGCTCCATCATTTGAGGAATTCCTGTCCTCTTCTTCCTGCCAATACCCTCTGTGGTCCTGCTGCACTGTCACCAAAATCCTATGCAATTAGACCCCAAAGGATGATTCAAATTCAGATTTAATCTTGGGCAAAGAGAAGCCTTTAGATCAAACATCCCCACTACTGTGCAAAGCAAAGGCTCCGAATGCACCACCATGTAACAATCATTAGAGGAGCTGAAGATCTGAAATTTAACACTCACGTAGATGAGTGATGGATAAACATCACTTTCCTAAAAAAGCACTTTCTCAGGCTCTTTAATCCATCCAGAATTTAACAACTGGGTGCTGACTGAGGCACAGCTTGATTGGGGAGAGATGAAGGGACAGAGAGGAAGCTTAACACAGAGCCAGCTCAAAGCAAATGCCTTTAATGCTGCCAATCTCAGAGGCTTTGAAGAAGAAGCCCTTGCGTCCTCAGTGGTTCTCTGTGGCAACTTTTTGGCATTAAAGTTTGTGCAAGAGAATTATGAGTTTCCCATTATCACGTATGAAGATGTGATCCATTGTGCTGGTCCCCACGCTGTGGAGATTTAACATTCACCACACTTTGTCCTGCAGATATACTGTGATGTGTCCTTTACAAGTGGCAGCCGACTACATTGAAATCTTGACTGACATTTCTTATCTGATGTGGGCTGCTTTTCCACTGGCTGCTTTTTAGAGTGATAAATGTCAGGAGTTTGGGAGTTTGCTTGTATCTAGGCTCTCCATCTGAGACTTTGGGCAGGTAATTATCCTGGGACCATGGGACTTTGTCATGAAATCCACTGCCATGCTCATATAGGGAATGAGTAAGCCCAGGGTCATGGATTTGGTGTATCTGGGAATTGGGAAGCATCCACAAAGGTAAGGAGAGAAGGATAGAACCTGAGCAAAGATTTTCCCCAACCAAAGATGAAAGTAGACATTTTCTGACATTGTGAGTTGTCTGTCTTGATCATCTGGGAAGGCCACGAGTCAGGATTGACCCGGTAGCCTCCAGATTTGAGGCTTCAGTCAACCAAGCAAAGCAACTAACCCTTGCAGGCTGGTGTCACAGCTGGAGCAGAGTGATAAACCTCCTACGTGAGGGCACCGATAAAGAAAACAGAGATCTATGGCAGTCAGGGGGCTCCAAACAGAAAACTTTCTTCCCCTAGAAATCCTTAACACATTTTGTCCCAGAGGAAAGTGCAAGGAGAAAACATCTAGAGGCATGAAAGTTTCTTCTGTCCCTTCTTTTTCCTGCTTCTTGCTTTTTCTCCTGGGTCCACTTTTTCTTCAATTTCAGTATTTATCACCTGGAAGCTGAAAACAGGATTCACTGCAATCCAGGACCTTTTTAATATAACATTTCTCAGTGCCCACGAGGTCTGAGAAATTAAGGTTGACATTTATTGGAGGAAGGAAGAGATGGGTGTCACTTTGCTTATTCTTCTCTTTTCCCAGTGCCAGGATGTTCAAACCAGTGTGGCTGGAATAACTACAGTCTGCAGCTGGAATTAGTGTCAATCTTTTTTTTTTTCCTGAAAATGCAGCACAACCATTCTCAGTGAGCTCTTTGCATCCCCATACACCACAGAAGGAGGAAAGAGAAGTGTTTTCATCCCAGCCAGGTATGAAACCTGATGACTCGTGTGGTAACTGTGAGAGGCTGCCTGGCTGAGGCTGCTGCTGCCAGCAAAGCCTGGAATAAGTGAGCTGGGATGGCTGTGGGGTGGCACTAGAGGACGGAGAGGCTGCCACAGTGCTCCCCACTACCCTGGAGGCAAGTGCAATTTGCTTCCTTTTAGGCACCACAGCTCTGCTGTAAGTTGTAGCTGTGATTAAAATATCCACTGCTGCTGTCCTCCCTCCCTTGCTCAGATGCTGTGGCTGGTGGGTCAGGTGCAGCCAGCGCCCTGCCTTGCCCATTCCCCAGGTGTCATGGAACTATGCTAAGGGAAACCGCCTTCCCCTTCCCCTTCTGATAACTGGGACAGTATTTTTGTGAGTGCTCACTGCCTTGTACCTGGCTGGAGGTTCCCTGGGCAGCTCGACCAATTTGGAGGGACAGGATGAGGAATGCTGACCCCTTGTTCAAATACCTGACTCAGTTAATTTAGATGCTTGAGGGTAACAGTTGCTTCATCTGGTTGGCTTTTTTTCTGCTGTTTGTGCCTTTGTTTGTTTCCCCCTCCTTTCCCCTTAACATACCCTTTGAGCTGTTCTTTAATTGAAGTAAACGGAGCAGCTGCTATGGTGTGTGCTGTTTTTCCCATTTTCCCCCGTGAGTCACACATTTCCTTCCTTAATGTCTCTATCTTCAGTCGGTCTGTACTAATGAGGCCCCACATCTCAGCTGCTGAATGCTCAGGCTCATCTGCCTGGAATTTTCTAACTCATTTCAATTCATTTCCCACTTTCCTCTCTCATCCCTGCTGCCTTTCTCCCATTCCCATCCTCTTCCTGATTCTTCTCCCATTCCTCCCTCCATGTGTCCACCAGGCTGCCTGCAGCCCCCTTGCTCCCTGCTGCCCTCCCAGATGGAGACAAGACCTGAGCATCATAGCAGATGCAGGATGTAAGTGCTGGGAAGACACAGCAGGGAGTGGTCAGCATTGCCACAGATGCCAGGGCAAGGAGAGGCTCAACAGCTCTCTCTGCTGCAAGGGTGCTGGAGAAGCCCCTTATGGGGTTGTGAGAGTTAGGAAACACTAGGAATAGGCATTGTCCTTTTTGTCTCTCCTTGCTCCACAGGGGAAGGAAATAGGAGTGCACAGTCCCATGCCAGAGATCCAAGGGGAAAGCTGCCCCTTGGCTCTATGCCTTGCTAGGGTGTCAACCCAAAGCATTCAGTGAGGAGCAAGCAAGAGCAGGGGCAACACCTCTGCTCTGCTTTGCTCATGAAGGTAATTCTTTGTACAGTTTTAGCTAGTCTGAGGACAGAACAGCACTGTGGGGTGCAAAAAGGGATTACCTGGTGTGCCCTGCATGCTCTGGAGGTCTGAGGCACAGAGATGTGAATGGAGAGGCTCCATCCTCAACAAAGTCAGGAATGTCCCATGGCACCATTGCTTGGTCCTCACTTTCACTGAAATGAAGGCATGTGCTGATGTCTGCTGAGCAGGGTGACAGTGCTAGTCCTGCTTGGCTTTCTTCCTCATTATGACTGTTTCTTGTGGGTTTTGTTGCTCAGTCCTTACTTAAACACTAAGCCCTGCTGTTCTCTGTTGCATTTATATCCTTACTCTTGAGGAAGACAGGGACTGTTCTTTCTTCTCTTAAGTAGGTGTGGAACTGAGGCACAAAGAAGCAAGGACCCGATTTAAAATTTAGGCGCAGAGCTTATCACCTGTGAAATGTCAGCAGCCCTTGCCTCGAGGTGCCTTGGACACATCAGCATTGCAGTCTCAGCAATGTCAAGGAGGCCAGAGAGACCCAGAGGAGTCCCAGGTTTTGATAAAAGTCCCCACAGCAAACCCCATTATCACAGCTGGATCAGACCCCTTCTTGATTTTCACTCCTTTATCTCTTCCACCGGGAACAGCTGTCTTCTTATTTTAGGAATATGCAGAACTGAGACCTTGCGATTTAGCTGCCTTAGACCTTAGATTTTTAGAATCTGATTCCAGACCTTGAGCTTTGCAGGTTAATTCCATCCTTACCACCTAATACCTGACTCCCCCAAAAGAAAAATCAGATTGAGATAATTCTAGAGCCATAGTACAGGAAATAAATGCAAATCTTTGCCGAGAATAAAAAACTCCACCATGATGGAGATCAGACACTGGCTTGTGTGCTCTTTAGAGAACCAGAAGAAGCCAGAGTTATGAGCACTGGATGGCTGGAGGAATTTTGATCTTGCTTCAAATTTTGTTATGCTGTTTTTGCTTTAAAATTCAGGTTCAAAGGAAAAAAAACAACATGACAAAACAAAACACGCCAGTGCTTTCCTCTTTGGCTTCAGGGCCTCCTGTTGAGGTTCCCTCATCACCATAGAGATAATATTGCTTGTTAGGCCTAAGACTAGCAGTTGGAATTCAAGTGGAAAAAAGACCTAAACAAACCCATTATAAATCCCCAATTACTTTCAAACTGTCAGGCTTATTAAAAAATGTAAATATCCTTCTCATTCTTGCAGAGAGTGTATAAAAATGCATGAAGCTAAAACTCAGCTGAGCTGAAAGGAGTTGATTTCTGAAATAACTTTGCTGGAAAATGGCAGAAGTTGCTCTTGGATGGCAGAGGGAGGAAAAAATGCACCTGCCCGAGCCACTGATCCCAGTTATCCTTACTGTTGGTGTGTTGCTGGCACTGCCCTGTCTTAGACCACTGGTGTAATAAAATTTTTGGGTTGTTTTCAAGAAACAGTCATGCAGATCCAACAGAGGAAATTTCCACCAGCCGATAATTGCTGCACCCCAACCGCACATGGCTGAAAGTGCCAGTTTTCAGTATTTACTACTCACCTCAATGAAACTTCGTCCATTAATGTTTTCCTGCTTTTTCCTCTCTTCCCTTTTCTGCAAATGGGAAGGGCACTTATCTTGTTCTCAAATCCTGCTCTAATGGCACAGGAGTTTCTTATGAGTCTGTCTTTAGTGCAAAGCCTTTCTTACCATGACCTACACCTGGTTTCAACCAGGACTTGCTCTGGAGGCTGCGATTTCCCAGCAGTGCAGTAGACCTGGTGCTAACTCTGTAAAATGGTGAGGTTGTTTCTGGAGGAAACCAGACTTCCTTTCATCTTCTTCAACATGAGTTACATGAGGTCTTCTCTCCCCACTGCTATCCTCTCGACAGTTTTCAGGACGGAATGTTATCAGAAAAAGGAAGCTTAAGGTGTTAGTGTTAGGCAGATTCAAGTGTCATCATGCTGGTGGTAGGTATTCTGATCAATCATCAGCTGGGACTAGCTTAAAATGCAGCTACTTTAAAATCTCACTAGAGACTTTACAAGGACTGCTGAACTTGGCAGTTCTGCCAGTTCTCTCTGGAAAAGCCAGATAGTGGAATCCCCCTTTTCCAGCCATTTGCAGGTGCTTTGGCACTAGTTATGTTTTTTTGTCTGGATGCTTATGAGAATCTGTGATTTTAATTTCTGAGTATTTGAAGGCATCCCCAGAGCCTTGGCAGCAGTATTTTCATGGCAGGGTGTGGGGAGAGTGGAAGGGGGGATCTCCTCTCTGAGGGAAGAATCTTGTGGAAGATGCAAAGGCAAAGCCTGGCCTCCCCCTGCAGTTCTGCTCCACATCGCCTCGACTGCCTGCGGTCAGTTTCTGATGTGGAGCCATTTGAAATATCCCAGTGAATGCCCGCTCAGCCTGGCAATCCTGCAGGGACCTGCCATCACCTCTGGCTTGACTGAGCATCTGAGAGGTTTTCTACCTTGAGATTTTGGATGATGTGTTTCCAGAGTGAAAGGACAACAAGAGTTGACTCCGTATTAATGCCGGACCTTAAATGTTTTGACTATAAAACTGAAACACCATTACCTATTCCCCGCAGAGCTCCACTCTCTCCCTCTCTCTCCTTTCTCTCCTTGCCTTCTCCTCTCCACACTGTAGCCTTTTGTATGTCTCAGGCATTAATCCCTCGCTGCCGGGTTGTGTAAATTAAAGAATAATAGAGCTGCAGAGGCATAAGCTCGCAATGATGGGGAATGTGTTTGTATGCTAAGAAGCAATTTCAGTGAAAATTAACTCAATTTCATCTGAAATAGTGAAGACCGGCATAAGCTGGCAGATCCCCGAGGATGGTGAAATTACTTTGTCAAAGCTCTGCTTGCTTAAATTAACCAAGCAAGCACTCCAGGTTATTGGCAAGATGCAGCTAGTAACTAGGTTTTAATAAACAAAAATAGCTTTTTGGATAAATAAGAAAAGTGCAAAGCATCTTATGTATTCTGCTGATGTGTTCATCTGTGTGTCCTCAGCAGCAAGGCCTTCACACTCCTTCAGGAGCTTTCCTCAAGTCTCTGTGACTGGCTGGTCTGTCTCCAGAGCCTTTGCAAACAAGTATCAATCAGAAAATGCTTTTGGAGATGATCTTAGATAAGTCTTTTCCCTACAACTAACAGACTGAATGGCTCAGTCTGCAACACCAAAGTGTGGTAACAGCAACAGTTTCTAGTGACATTTTATTTTCAAATCAGAAGATAGCTGTTGCTGGGTTTATGATTATTAAATTGCTCAAAATAAGATGTGGTGTCATAACAAAAATTGCTCTACGCTCTCACTGATACAGCAGATTTCCCAGATGAATGCATTGCTGCCAAAGGCCAAGTAAGTCAGGGTGGGAGCTTTCTCCTCCAGCTGGGAACTCAGGTCCAAGGGAAGTGAAAATTTCATCATGACAGCAAGAGCAGCTCAAGGACTAGCTCAGAGGGTTTGTGAATCAGTTGAGAATGTGTTGGTTTGTAGAGTTTATTTTTGTTGGGGTTTTTTGTAGTTTGTTTGTTTGTATTGCTGTTAATTGCATGTCTGAGGATCCTGTTCTGCAAAGAGGCTTTGTTGTTAGAGGTTGTGATCTCTAGGAAGGACCCTCTGAAAATGCTTATTCTTTTGCCTCTTGCTCCACCACTGTCATGAAAGAAGATTGTTTCTTTTGGATCCCATTCCACCAGGTATTGTGATTTTGGTTTTGGTTCTTGTATTCATTAAAAATGTTATTGTTTGGACAGAAGGATAAAGAGCTTAGGAACCTCTCCATTGGAGGAAAATATGAAAAAGCTCAGAACTGCAAAAATACATAATCTCCATTGATTCTCTTTCTCTCCAAATGAGGTCATCAGTATTCAAAGAGCACTACATATTTAAAGTCTTTGAGTATGTGTCATCAATACCCTTATCGGAAGGATGGATTGTTCCTTCTTGCTTAGCCAAGTCATGATTTCTGGCACTGAGGGCTACTTGCATTCCTGTCCCAAAGACCCCAGCAAATGGGACCATTAATGGTTTATCCAAGGAGAGTTGCAGAAGCATCAGACCAGTCAAATGGGAGCGTGAGGTGGAACCCCAGTATACAGGAACTGCAGTTCCCTGGTTGGCTGTCAACTCCCCTCCCTTCCTACCATAAATCTCAGTATCTGCAGCAGGGAAAGCAGCTGCATAAAAGATTTGCTGAGCCATCCACTCATTAAAGTGTTTCACTGGTAAAGAAATACTTTCTCTCACTGTTGCATATTTACAGTTTGGAGATTGCTTGTTAGGACAATCTGAGGTTGTATTTTTTAGCTGTGCTGCTTTCAGATGTCAGGAGGAGACACTCTGTTAATAACCCACAGTTCCTTTCCATGAACTCTAGTGCCCAGACCTGGCAGACAGCTGGCAGCCCCTCTCCTCATAAACAAAAACACAGCCTAGGAAATATGGGACCAGTTCTGTGTAAAATCACCTCCCTTTGATAGGATTAATTGCAGAAATGCCATCAACTTGTCGTTAAATCCAACAAATGCATTTGGAGCAAGGAATAAATCGTGCAGGGAGGCCGTGGCTCATTTGGACAAACGCGCCCCGCTGAGACCTTTCATCACAGCACTGCTCCATTGAGTTGTCCGTCACTTTTGCTTCTTTTCCCCATTAATGCAGTGACTGTGGTCAGAAAGGTGCCAGGTTTGAAACAATGGCCTCAAAACCAGCCGGGGAATAAAAGTGATACCTTCCCCCCGCCCTGCACTATCAGCAGCCTGTCTGTCTGCTCTCGCAGAGCTGCTATCTGCTCCCTGCACGCTGCTCCCGTGTTCTATCTGCTCCCTCCACTGATAAGACCCAGTTCATCCATTGTCAGCCCTGCTGAGCCAATCTAGCTGCATTCGAGCGAGCTGGATTTTGTTCTGCATCACGTATCAATGACAACTTCCAGCGACGGCCTTGCTTTTAAAACCTGGCTGGTGAGGGTGCACGGAGCTCGAAGAGCAAAGCAGATCTTTAAACACAAAGGGAATTCAAAGCGGCTTAAAAAAGGGCTTTGAAAATAGAGGAAATATGTTGTGGAAGCCATCAGGAGAGACTAGATAAACACGGGACGCCGGGATAGCCGCAGGCAGAGTGCTGTACTGTGCCACACCTGGAACAGGAGTGTTGGTGGGCAGGGCACACGGCAGTGTGCCTGCTATAAAAGCAGAAAAGGGATGATTTGTGATTAAGGCACAGCAGTGACACTGAGTGGCTGGAGACGGTCGCAAGCAATCTGAGCTCTGGGCTCCCTCTCCTGCAGTGTTTGTCAGTGGTCTTGTGAGAGGAGGCTCTGCAAAGGCATGTAAAAAGTAGTCAGGAAGGCAGGGGAATCAACAGGATCCCACACCTAGACCTCTGTGCCCTCTGAAACCCCCCACAGTGATGTGGCACTCACTGGGGTAGGAGCAGAAGGGACTTGCCTCTTGAGTTCTAAGCAGGGCTATGTTGCAGCCAAGAGCTACTGAGTAATTTGAATAATAAATAAAACGTAGCCTTCAACTACGCTTTTATTAACTGGACGACACATTTTAATATCAAATTACTTTGATACTCTTGACTCAGAAGACTTGGAAGTGTCAAGATGTGGGGGAAAAGCCAGTTGTATAGATGCTTTGCTGATTATGAAACTGCTCAAGTTCTAGTTTGTGTGTATTTCACCTTTAATGAACCTGACATTTTATGAGTCATCACTGACGGGAAATGTGAAGGTTGTCTTTCAGGAACACCTTGCTCCTCGTCTCTGCCTGCTAAGATGTCACCTTCTTGCTCTTTGCTCTTCTAGGCTGCCATGCTTTTCCCTACCCCTTTTAACTTTCCCTACTCAAAAGATTAACCCTACAGTCTCACACTGGAGAACTTACTTCAGCTGCAGAGAAACAGCAGTACAAGGCAGATAAGAAAGTAATTGTACCCTGAGGAAGCACGAGGAGTGTCTGCATCGTATACACTTGCTTTACAAAACAGCAGCTACTTATGCAAAGCAAGTGGCCTTTTAAAACCAAGACAGGGTACATGGAAAAGCCGTCATGGCAGATGCCTCATTAGACCTCTATCATGGCTACTTGCAGCAGTTTCTGTCCTATCCTTATTTTAGTTTTCCACTGTGAGAGGTGGTGTGCCTTACTGTTTGCCTGCACTGTGTTGTGGCCATAATTGTGGGTCAGGGCAGACAGATTGTTAAAATCCAGCATGAGAATCCTGAGGGGAAGGGATAGGAAAAGAGAGCTGGGTGAAGCATCTTTGCGTGAGGAATTGGTGCCAGATCCAAAGTGGGATTTAGACCTGATCTAGGCTTTTTTCCCCCCAAGATATCTCCCAGTGCTGCCCAGAAGAACACACCCTTTGTTTCTGTTTCCAAGGTTCTTAATACGGAATACTTCAAACTAAATATCACAAAAAGTGGCTTTTTAGGCACTCCTAGAGATCAGAAGTGCCCAGACAGCAGCTTGTGTTGGTGTCCTTCAGCCTTGGAAGGGCCATGATAATGCAGAGAAGGATTGTGAATATGCAGAAAAAAAGATCGGATGATGCCATGGAAGAAAATCTATCAAAGTTTATTAACCACAGAGAGCCATTATTTCAGGTGGGCAATACCTGACCTGACATCTGGGGGACCAGGTAGCATACCCAGAAAAGCAGACTCAATATCCTCACCCTTTCTGTGCCCTTTCCTTGCTGCTTTCAGCAGTGGGGCAGCAGGCTGGATGGATGCTTGGCTTTGTTCACTGCAAAGCTCTCTTCTTTGAACCTCAAAGGTAAAAATAGCCAGAGATCTCTGACTCGGTTCATACAAGTGTCTTTGTGATGGGAAAAGCTTTCAATTGCTTCCAGCCTGGGGCCAGAGCAATGCCAGTGACCATGAAGTAGAAGGCTCCACATCTCGTATTAACCAGTCACTGCAGTCTTGTTCTCTCTTCTTTTCCTTGCCTCGACTTTGGTTTTTTTTAGCCTGTAATGAAGCACAAGTATCCGGAAGGAAGGCATGCCAGGGGTGACAGAGAAATGTCCTTCTGATCTCTCCTCTTGAAGGAAGATTTGGAACATTTTAATAAAGTGAATTAAGAACTTGGACACAAAAAGTAACCTGTTTCTCGGTGACTGGTGCTTTAATCTTCTCCCCGAGCACCTGATAAAGGCTTTCCTTAAAGAAACCTCCAGAACACAAAAGGGAAAATAAAAGAATGGGAGAATAGACTGAGAAGTGCAAGATGTTTAAAGGCACCCCAAAAAATGAAGCTGCTTGGGTGTTAATTGTGTTCTCTTTTCCCAGAGCCTGTTTCTCTCTTTTGTTTCTGATTTTGGATCAATGCTAGAGGCTGCAAAGCTAAACCAAGGAAGGAAAAAGCCTTTGATTAGACAATCTGAGTGGTAAAAAAGGTATTGAACAGAAAGTGCAGTCAACGAGCTGCTCAATACAACAATTAGAAGGTGAAACTTTTTCTTTCCTTTCGTAGCAAGAGACACCTCTGCTCTGCTGGAAGGAGGTGGGTGGGAGGAATTCTCCCCATTCTGGTTCCCAATTGTCTCCTGGACCTATTCCATTTCAAAGAAATATATGATCTATAAAACTGGCCCATTTTCATATCACCCAGTACAGTCTATAAAATTATCTGGCATTTAAAGGGACTGTCATGGTGTTTACAGTGACAAGATTACTGTTGCAATAAATTAGTAGAGGAAAAATATTGTCTCTACAAGTATTCCTGGAATATTTCTAATTATAGAATCTTTCCAACACTGCTGGCTACATAAATGGTTACACAGCTGAAGCTTTGTCCAGACAGGGAACTGCACTGTTCCATGGGAATTACTTGTGAATAAAATCTGAGAAAGTTGAGTGCATTGGTCTGACACACTAAAATATAATTCATTGATTTTTTTCCTGTCCTAATGATTGGAATTACTACTATAAAACTGGATATCTTAAAGGATAGTGTCCTTCCCCCAAGCATTTTGGAGCATGGGATGGTCTCAGGGTGCTGCAGTTAGGTCAACATGTGTTATCCTGAATTCCTCCAAGCAGGTCCCCGGAAGCCAGTGGCACTTGGAAGAAGGTCCAGTTAAGCACCGTGTGGGTCTTTATAGCATCACAATTTTCTCCAAAGCCTGCAGCATTCAGAGTACTGTCAGTCTCTTGGGCTACAGCTTGGGTTTTGAGCTGAATTTGGTTCAAGAACATGGTGTCTCCTTCAGCCTGGATGGCACCTACCCCAACCCAAGCCAGACCCTGAGCTGCCTTTGTTGTGGATGTGCCAGGGACAAAGGGTCAGAGGCTATCTCAGAACACGGGCAAGCAGAAGGAATCTGTGACTCAACTCTTCCACCCATCAGGCAGCCTCAGATATCAAAGCCACACGAGTCCCAGGGGAGCCTTATTTATTCCTGATGCTTCAATTTAAGCTTGTCTTTGAAGCCTAGATCTCACAGCAGAAGAGGAACTGAAGAGCTTCTGCCTCTCTCTCCCTCACAGTTTCAGACACATTTACAGCCATTTTTAGCCACAGACCATACCAGTCAAATAAAAGTTGGGTTCACATTGCAGCATCATCCAGTGCTGTAAGATCGAATCTCTCATTTTTGCCCCCTCACCTCTGAGAGGCTGCAGCCAGTCCCTCCAGTCCCTGAGACAGTTTTGCTATCTGGTTTTCCCGACAAACATTGACTGCCCACAAACAGCTGGGGCAGGAAGGGTTAACCTCCAATTCCCTCACTCCTGACCACACAAAAGTTACAAATCCTCCTCTATGCTGCTGCTGCTCTTGATCTGCAGTGTAAAGGGAGAAAAAAACCCAACCCAAACAAACCAGAGATTAAAAACCAGGTAGGTTTTATAGATCAGCTGCAAAAGGAAAAGCAGATAGAGCAGAGGGGCTGGGAAGGAGCAGCCCTCAGCTGGCACTACATAGGCTTTGCTGTTCACCTCTTTTACTACATCCTTTACCATACCATAAACATGGCTAAGCCCGAGCATCACCTGGTAGCATCCTTACACCTCACAGAGCCCTGTGCCTCCTTCCTGGGAAGCTCCAGATCTTCCTCTGACACCCATTTACTACTTCCTGTCCCACTGAGAGCTTTATAGCACAACTACCAGCCCCACTGCCAATTAACATCTTCCTTACACAGCTCCTTTGGTGCTCTCTTTACAACCACAGATTCACAAAATACTAATTTTTCTTATGCCTTTTCCTCCTTTCTACTGATCCCGTCCCTTCCCATCTCCTAATATCCTGTCTCTCCCCATCTTGCTTTCTATGCATTGTTGCTCCCCAAATTGTCTTTTTCTTTGGGTCCTATTTTTTCTGATTAGCAAAAAAATAGAATGAGTCCAGGAGCTTCGTGATTTTTGTTTTCAAGCACACATTTTGTTTTGATAAACTGCATTGTTTTGTCTATAGAAAAGTATTAACTGCTTACATCTATTTTCTCAAAGACCGCACATGAATATTAAAAGGGATTTATTCCTACAATGGCTTCGGGCAGTTGAGTAATCCATTATAGGCTGTCATATCACACTGTGGTAATGTGAAAAGCTGGGAGTCCCTCCAATAATATTTATTAGCAACACAGGCACATTTTCACTTTATTTTTTCCCCCTTTCCTGTGATAAGTTCACGTATAAAAATATTCATTAGTTTCTTTAAGCTGTTTCTTGATTTTAATTACGATGGTGATAATGATGATTTAAAACAATAAGTGAATTTCACGCAAGTGATACTGACCTGATTTATTGCATTTATTTTAGTATGTACCAGAATGCTCAATTTAAGGCCCACAGGCCACCTGGATGCTACATTTGGCTTGTATTTCCCTCCCTCCCCAGGGTCTCCTGTGGCCGTGCAATGGAGAAACCCACAGAAGTGGGCTGTAGGGCTATAGAAACCACATCTGCTTTGAGCATAGGGCAAAGGGGGATAGGAGGGTGGAGAAAGGCTATTCTCCTTCCCCTTGCAACACCAAAGCTGTGCAACAGCAATGGGTGAGAGCAGGGTCCTCACATGAGGCTCTAACCTTGCCCTCTGCCTCCTGCCCTCACATATGAGCTGCTCTGCTGTCATTTTATTTGCTTTTTGCTTGACTTCTTCCACAGGAGATTTCAACCGTTCTCCTACCTCCCCCATCTGATTCTGAGCTTTTCCTTGCTGCAATTCTTTGGTGGCAGCACCTGGTCTTCAGCTATGAACCAGAGCTGGAGCTCAGCAGTCGTGTCTGCACCTACCAACACTGAGACACCGCAGAAACTGTTGAGTTATTCCACACTGATCCCTCAGGAAGGAGCTAAGCCATGAGGATGGGCTCCCTGAACTGCTCTGTGATTTCCCTGTGGGGCCAGCTAAGAGTCCAGAGAGCACAGCAACTGCAGTGACACAGACTTTCTTTCCACTGGGACCGAAGCCAAGACTGGTTCCTTATTTCACTGAGGCTGAGCTGCTGCCAGAGGCTAATGAATGGTGGTCAACAGTGAACTGACCTTCCTCTGAACTCACGATCCCAAGGTGAACAGCTCCATTTATCCAGAGCCCACTACTGCCAATCAGCTCTTCTACATTCATCTTCAATTGGATCTGATGAGGAGGGCAATCTGTGAGTGGTTTTGCTGATCTTGGATGGATGCAGCACATGGAGAAAACACTTGCCTCCATCTCTTGCTCCTTCTGATTATATACGTGACCCAAGCAGAGCATGACCTGCTAACAAACACATCCTGGAGATGGAGAATATGAGAAGTCCACATCACCTCATATGACAGTCTGCTGTTACACTGGACTAGGTGTCATGACTTTGGAAGCAGCCTGTGGGGAAAAAAAGGTTTTCTCCAGAAAATTCTATCTTGGTTGAACTGTGCTGTGAGGCTGAGACAGTGGGGTAATCCACAACAGCTTTGATGAGTGAGGAACAGTAATGGGGTTGTGTAAAATATTCATTACCCGCCATGGGTCACACATGGCTTTGCAACACCTTCAGTGTCATTTTTACTGGACATGTGTGTGGAGAGTGGCTCAAGAATGGTGAGGTGGGAATCAAAAAGGCTTTGGAGCACCACTGTTGGCCTCTGTCTTGCCCTTACTCCAACCTTCTTCTATAGTTCATCACTGTGTCTCCTGTCCCCTCAGTTGTCACTGCCTGTTATGTGGATAAAAACTGCTTTGAGATTTTGCCAGAGCAAGTCAGCTTGTGTTTGCACATGGCCACATGTGGGACCAACATCTGCAAGTGGAGCCGGGCTTGTGTATGGATGCAGATGGTCCATGGTGTGAGTGGGAGGATGGGAGTGTGCACTAAAACCACAGGGCTCACCTCCATGGCCCCCAGAGCTCCCAGGCCCACACTTGTGACATAATGATTGTCTCCACAGCAACCAATTATGATGATATAAATAAACACTCTATGATATTATTGCACTGCATAGAAGAGAGATGAAAAGTGGTGAACAACAGGTTGGGGCTGGGGGGAAAGGAATAGTTGTGTAGATAGTCAAGGACAACTCTAGGTGGTCATGAAGGTACAAATGAACCTACATTATATACAAACAAATGGTATTTTCAAGATTCTTACTAGCAATAATTAAGAAGAGCTCCCATTCAGTCTCCAGTTAGTTCTCCTGAGGAAGCACCTTATAGCCCATGTAGCAGTGTTCAAACTTGGACATCAGACCCAGGTTTCTCTTTTCTTGATGGGCTGACAGCAAAATCTGCCTGAAGCTGGTGGACAAGATGTTTGTTCTCCTGCCTTTTGGGAAATTTTTTTTATAGTAATGCCCTGGCTTTGGATGAGTGTCTTTGGCTCAACATTGAAGTCTGATCACTTTACACAGACCAAATTGTTTGGAAAGGAGTTGTCTTTGTTCCTCAGTTTATCTTTGAACATTTATATATTGCTCTGTGGTTGGAAGGGGGTGGTGCAATGGAGCCTTTCTATGGGCATTCTGAGGATAAGGGTCATGGAGTCCCTGAAAATGTCCTCACGGGAGGCAGAACGGAAGTGGGAACTTTCCTTGGCTCCTGATTCTTCCATGTGAAGTGAAATTCTGCATCCCTTGGATCTCAGCATTCTCTGTTTGCTCTTTGCTCATCACATTGATCTCCAGCCTCTGCCAGGTGAAGCCTCTTCATCTTGGTTTGCTGGTGGTGGCTGGCAAACCTGCCTGTCCCTGCATCCTTCCCTTCCACTGAGTGGCTACTGGAATCTCACTGGAATTAATATGAGACACCACATCTCTTCTCCTTGGATGCTTGCAGAGGATTTCTGTCTCCTGCCCTGTGTGTAAAACCTGGCACAGATTTTTTTCGGCTCCCCTCCCTCCTCCAGCATGGTGCTCACTGAACTTCCCACAAATCCCAGACTGGGCTGGAAGTTGTGTTTTCTCTTCCTGTGATAATGATAAAATCCCACCATGAGCTGGCCATACCAGTTCAGTTGTTTGCTCAGCTTTAGTTGGCTTGATCTCAACAGTGGGGGACCTTTTGCCCAAGACCTCAAGAACACTTTGAAACCTGAGGTCAGTGACCCTCATGCCACCATGGATGCCAGCCTGGGCACATTATATATCACAAGGGCAGTAGCCAAGTGAGAGAACTCTTCCCCCACCCAGCTGCAAAGGACTCATTAGCCAGCAGTTATTTCGGCAGTGGCACTGCAGCAACTCTCAGTCAGAACAGGCTGATTTGTGGCGGCTCCCTCTTCACACTGAGACTGCACTGATCAGGAATATAAATACTGCTAATCCTCTGCATTAATACCAGCAGCTTTGATCATCTTTCCCCATTATCACTCCCTTGCTGTTAATAAAAGTGATAACCATGGGGGAGAGGGGAAGGGGGACTGGACTAATCAGTTTGCAGTTAGCAATGCTGTAAGTAAACTGACAGGTCTGGAGACCAGGGAGCTGAGGGAACCTGGAGAGGTGGTGTTAAATAAACACTTTTTGTTCATGCAGGATGGAAAAATGAGACACCCAAGGCAACATGCCCTTAGTGACAGTGCTCCTGGACTACAAGGAGGAGTCCAAGATTAAATTTCTAGCAGGAACTTGCTACCAGGGCATGTCTCTCTTCCATCTGAAGCAGTTGGCTGTGTGGCTTCCAAGTTTATTTGAGTTGGTGGCAAAGAGGCAGGGAGGGCACTATGTTTCCAAAGAGTAAAATAGCTATTTATGGGTTTTTGGTCCTTCCATCTCCTTCAGGTTCACACATGCCTTGAGCTCTCCTGTTCTATTGTGTCTAGCTATTCTATTGGAGTCTCAACTACAAAAGTCATGCCCAAGCTTTGGAGGGACTTTCCTTGGGAGAGGAGTGGAGGCAATGTATTTCCCTATGTGGATCCCTACTGATAGCTCAGGTGGACTGGGCAAAACAGATAGTGATTGATAGTATTTGCTTATGATGGTTCCTGATGGCATTTTGAAGAAGAATGGGGAGGATAACTAATTTGCTCGCCAGAATCTTAGCTTTTGAACAAGATAATTGAGTCTCTTGCCTTCATATTGAAAAGATAAATGTGCCTTGAGAATGGGCAATTGTGTCTGATTCTGTCTGCAGAGAGCCTGAGAATAACGAAAAGCAGGTGCATCACTTGCACATTAGTTACCAACTTCCCTGGTAGGCACTTAAGTGGCCCCATTATTAACCAGCCACTGCAGGGCTGGAAGGGCAGCCGTGACACAGAAGTGCAAAGGATCTATAGGAAATGGCACCTCATTCAGGTTTTGAGTGTCTCAGAACTGGATATTGAGCAGAACCTGGGAGACTACCAACAGCTTTGGTTCTGGACTGACTGTAGGTGATAGCGAGGCTGAGAGAGGAATACAGGGATCCCTGGACCCACATGTGGGGAAACTATGTCAAGTGTCTGAGACACTGGGGCAGAGTGAGTGAAGAGTGGAGCAGGACAGTCCCTATGAGCCCAACACCTCCTCCACATTCCTCACTCACTGGCCTCTTGTTTTCTTGGACGGAAAGGTGGCTTCATTTGGTGTCACCTTTTCCCCCACTAATTTTCCTGGTGCATCTTCTGGCCTTTACTTCTGCAGAAATACTGAGCAAACAACTGCCTTTGCAGAGACTGTTCTCTTCTCGTTTTGCCTTCAGTTTCTTGCTCTGCCCCCTCCAATCCCCACCCTTCCCATTGGGTTACTGAAGAGTGGGATGGGGCAGGTGTAGCCCTTGTGTTTTGCTTTGAGACCCCCTCAGGCAGAGATCCACCAGGAGAAACACAGCTTGCCTGAACAGAGGCCAGACAGCAGCTCTGCTCTGCCCCTGCAGAATGAAGCTGTGAAAGAACAACAACCTGCAGTTAGAGGAAGCTGTGCCCACATCCATCTATCAGTGCAAGCCTCCACGGCTGGATCAAAGCACCAGCTGGAGCCTGCCCAGTGCTCCTGTTCCTGACTGCTGCTTGCTCAGCCCCATCCACCCAGAGCCCTTCCCCACTGTATTATTTTCACTCTCTCCTTTTTCTAGTGGCATCAAGCCCAGAGCTTTCACATGAAAGGGCAAATGGGCTGGGACTCATTTTAGCAGCAAAAGGGAACTTGCAAGAGATTCACAAACTTCTGGATGGGGCCAGAAGGTCTCTTTTTCTGCAGCAGCTGGTTGGAGATAGCAAGAGCAAGATTTTCCTGAACCTTTGATAATTAAACTCTCAGCTGCCGAAGAGCTGGCTGCCTGGCTGCCAGATAAATGCTGTTTCCCTTGAATTAGTGTGGAGCCAAAGTGACATCCAATGGCTGGTTAGGCTCATCAAACTGGCTGTTCTCTACAGCTTTCCCAGGGGATGGAGCCCAGGCGGCCATTTGCCAATGGAAAAAGGTAACTACTAATTCCAGGCACGTATCATCCTGCTGAATTTATCACATCTGCAGTTCAGGTACTTTTAGACTTCCTGATGTCATAATACTCCTTTATACAAGAGCTTTCAGGGAAAGCTCCCAAATATGCATTAACGGAGATGTAATAAGACAGGTCCTGTATATTAAAGAGCTACTGCCAGCTCAAATTCAGTCCCAAATTTAGGGTTGAAATGAATGAACTATTACAAAGCCTGGCACCATCAGAAACATTCTTGTACTACTTATTTTTTGGACAGAAGTTGGAAGAAAAATTGTGGGGGTGCTATTTCTTTAGGGGAAAGCAAGTGCCACCTGCAGGGCCCGCAGACAGGGCTGTAAAGTGACAATCGAGGAGCCAAGCACTGATAAACATGAGCCTAGTACTGAGCCTCATCCCCCACGCTGAGAGAAATGGAAAATGCAAACAAAGAGGTAGAAAGAGTGGAGAGCAAATTGGTTTTCAAAAACTCTTCCTGTTTCAGTCATCTCAGGTACTGCAGAGTCCCAGAAGCGTGGTGGTGGTTTTTAAGCAGACAAGGTCCCCTGTGCTCCAGCTGCCTGTGTCAGGACAGCGAATTATTATTGCAAGGTCACTGATGCACTTTGTTATATGCTGGGCAGGGTCCTTACTTGCTAAGAAAGGGCAATTTTAAGTCAGATGGACAAGGCTGAAGAGCTGTGCAAAAGCTGACACTGAGAAACAGATATGGACACCAGCAGTGCAGAGGTTGTTATCCCCACAGGGTGATGGGAGGGGAACAGAGCTTTGTCTGTCCCATTTAGGAGATACCTGGAACGAATCTCCTTGCTGGGTCCTAATGCTGTGAATCCTAAGGGGCCTCTGACATTGACAAAGCATGGTGGATGGGTGGAAGGGCAGCAAGGAGTGGGGGAGCTGAGCTGTGTGTAATACAGCTCCCACAGTGAGCCCAGGGAGAAAGGAGAGGGCTCCAGGCTTGGCATTAAATGATGGAGGAAGCAGGGTGGGCTGGCAGGAGATTGCTCCCTTCTGCTGTCTATTCACCAAGACTAAATGATCCCCTGGCATTTAAATAGTAAATATCAATAAATCATCTGGAAGTGTGCCCATCTCAGGCCTGATGACTACGTGCTGGTGAGGGCTATGCTCAGGACCACCTGCACTGGCAGCTCCCACTGCTCAATCCCCCCTGCCACACACACACACAGAGCATGAAGGCTGCAGATTGTGAAGGCTACTTGCACTGATATTTCTTGGAGAAAGCATAGAGGAAGGCCCTCAGTCTCAGAAATTCAGTACTTAAACATCTGTTTCAGCACAAACCCCAAGCACCTTGGTGCTGGGAACACATATTTGTCTGCAAAATCAAAACCTTTCAAAACCATGTGTCATTAACTGATCAGCCTGATTTGCTCAGCTTGCTTTTGTGAAGGCCAGGCTGGAGGTAAGAGTTTTGATTTCCTTTTTGAGCTGGGGAAGAATTTCTTTCCCAGCAGTAGTCTGCTTGGCCACCTGTACAAAGCCTTGCAGCTCACAGCTATGCCATGAGAGCTGATTACACCTTGGCTGACCTGTCTTGACATTCAGTTGTTTAGTAGAGCCAGCTCTTTGTTTACAGTAGAGAGAGCTTGTTTGTCTGACCCTATAAGGTATTGGAAGGGCAACTAATATTGACTAATGTCAAGTGGCTCTGCTGTACAAAAATGGGGTCTCCTGAGACCCCCCCACCATTAGCAGTACTCACAGCTGGGGCCAGCAAAGTTATATGTTTTCATTAACAAGAGCGTTTTTCTTAGTGAAGAACTTTGATAGGGATCCAAACTGAAGTGCAGAAGGTATGGATGTTTGGCAGGGCTCTTAGAGAATAAAAACTGGCAGCAGCTGGTATTCAACACACACCACAGGCTTAAAATGGCCATTCCTTGGTTCTCATTTATTTTAGGCAGCTGTTGTGGGCTCCAGGAGCACTGAAAATCAAGGGTATGACTGGCAGCTGTAGAACAATAGTTGCCATGTGCAGCATGAAAAATGAACTTGCTCATTGGATAATCAACCTCCAAAAAGAGCAGAAGCTCAGTCCACTGTGGCTAGGGGAACTATGCTGAGCAAGTGGCATGTGAAGGCCAGCATCAGGCTCTGTTTTTTGTTTAGCTAACTAATTTTAATTTCACAGCTGGGGATTCTTATTATAGCAGAAATCATTCCACATCTCTGTCACTGTGTGGTTAGATGATGATCTGGTGTGTGGGATCTTATGTTTAGACCTTAGCTTCACTATTTTTCCTGGAGAGCTGAATTTCCTGTTGGTGAAAGTGCCACAGCTTCAAGGAAATGCAAATACTCCAAGGGGTGTGCTGATTTACTTCAGGCAAGTTGCTGGTTCAGTTTTTTATTTTATGCTCTGGAGATATTTTTACTTTGTATCTCTGCTGTGGCCTCCAAGCAAATCCAGTTTTAAACTCCTCACAGCAGGGCTCTCCTAGTTATGTCCCTCGATTGAAATCACAATTGCTGATGGTGCTACAGGGTTTTCCCATCATAAGTGATTCTGAGAGTAACTCCCCCAGAACATGGTGTGCAGTTGTGGGAAATCTTAGCTACCCCTTTTGGCTTTTATCAGTCCTTTTTCAAGTATATGATGGCTTTATTTCTCCAGGATAGAAAGACACCCATCTGATTTGTCTGGAAAAGCATTCAGCCAAGATAAAGCACAAAAAAATACCTAGAAAAGTCTGACCTTCTCCTGGCCAGTTCCTTTCAGTTCCCTTGGTAACCATCACCTTGACGTTGTGGTATTCAAAGACAACTTCTTAACTTTTCAGAGAATATAACAAGGAGCTGTTCAGGCAGGGTCAGCAGGAACTGGAAAATGTGTTTCCTTTGCTCCCCGGAAAGAGGCAAGGTGTCAGGCAGGGAGGTGACTGGTAAGGGGCAGGCTGCTATTCCCTCCTCAGGGACTGTGAGCTGGTTTTGGGGAAGTATGAGAATGGCTGAAGTGTTTTCTGTTTTCCCTCTCAATTCCCCTCTTACAGACAGTCTGGGAGAATGAAACCTGATTTGGTCACCTCCCTGGCATTTCTCAGTTGGACACTCTGGGGAAAGCTTTACCCTTTGAGTGAAATGATGTTCTCTACTCCTGCAGTGGCTTCTTGCTGGGGATCATTTCTGCATGGTGGTCACTCTCCACCTAGGGCAGCACACAGACACTTCTGCCTGGGATGGGGATTGGAGTGGGCTCCAATACCCGGTATTGTGGGAGAAGTAGTGCCATTCATTGGGAAGCTTGGGAAACCAAAATGGCCTTTGAAGTCTGGCACTGCTCCTTGAACCATTTTGGATCAGTTTCTTCCCAGATGTTTCTGTGCACCAAAGCATTGCAGTACAATCCTGCACTCACTCAGCACCTCCAGGAAGACCTCCCAGGATGACAATAATTTTCATGTGTGATTGCTTTGTTGTGTCAGTCTGGGAACACATGTGTAACTCCAACTCCATTCACTTCCTTGTCTCAGAAGAGACCAAAAGTCCAGCCAGTATTACTGAGTTTGACAGTTCACAGAGAGGTCCTGCTGCATCCAGAGTGTCCTACCCAGTCAGTATGCAGAGTGGGTGTCTTCCAACTTCTTCAAGTGAGGGATGCAATGGAAACATCTTGTCTAGATGACAGTCAGAGATCCTGCATTTGGCATTGGAATATACAGGCTGCAGCCCACGGTTGCCAGTTCCTCCTGCCTTGTGTCCTCCATGAATATTTAAAGCACACACCTACACAAACCTCTACCCTTGTCATTGGAGATATACAATACATATAAAGTGTACTCTTGTATTTATTCACAGGTACATGCTCATTTATCAAAGAGGCAATCTCTGTTGGCATCAATATAATAAAGGATTTCTCAAAGCAGTACTGCCAGGAGCCCTTTTTCCCCAGGGAATGTAATGCTGCCATGAATATGGCAACAAGTCAACATGGGATAATGCTGCATCAGAGGGCAATAATTCTGGGGACACAAAAGGTATTGTAAGTGCAGATTAAGGGACATGGAAAACAGTGCAAGTGCAGTGACTTTCACTTCTGCCTTGGAGGAGTTACATATTAGTCATCCTCTCTGTTTTGTACATGACCAATCAAAGGCAGGTAGAGTATGGAGGAGATAAGTGACATTTCCCCTGCCTAGCAACAGCTATTGATAACCAAGGGAAATCAAACCTGTGTTTGAACTCCCATGTGCTGGGCTCCATTCATTGTACCAGCTTAGCACCTTTGGGAGCTGGTCTGGTCAGAGGAACCAGCCAAACATGATCAAGCTTCAAACTGAAAGCTATGTGATGAGGTTTGCTTGTACATGTAAATTTGTGCTGAATTCATTTTTGGTGTCCTTTGGGTCTCATTGCTTTCTTTAGCTGGGGGGACTGTGAACACCCTTAGGGCTGAGTAGGATGGTAAACCAGTGATGTGGTTGGTATTCCTCAAAAACTCTTCACACAAGGAGTCAGTGTGCTCATGTGCATCAGCTGAGCGTGAACTGCTTGATGCCAACTCCTGCATTTAAAGGAGGCCTCAGATTCCTGCTCAGCTACACAGACACCCTTTATCTGTACTCCAACCTTTTTAATGTTGTGGATGATTTATGGTTTCATGCAGAAAAACACACAGAATGCCTCCATTCCTATGTCTGTGAGGAGGTCTGCTTCCCATTTGTCACTTGAATTCACCACTTGGGAGTCTGCTTGGACGATTATCTCTTGACAATAAGGTATTGGCTGTGGTCTGGGATTGCTTCTCTGTATTTATGCTATGGTCATAACCATGAGGTTTTTCATGATTTCTTTTTGATTCCTCAATATTTAGCCAAGTGTTAGGTCTTAGTGAAAATGCTTACAGATCCTGACACTTCATAAACATGAATGGGAATGACAATTTGGATTATTTGGGTTGGTAAGGATGTGCAATGCTTCACTTGTCCTTCCCCAAAGTTACTCTTTGAGACATGAAAATCCTTTTTTCCATCCCTGGCTATGTTTATACTGCCTTGTTGAAGCAAAACTGTTTCTCTTAAGTGTTTGGTGGCCTTTAATGCTGGAGGATGTGAAAATCTTAGTCACTGGGGGTATTCATCCTGACGATGCCTTTGTGAGGTGGTACAATGCTATTATTTCCCCCTATTTACAGAGGGAGAACAACACACCAATGGTTTCATGAGTCATTTGGGACAGTGCAGATTTAACCTGGTTACCTGTAGGTCATTGTGTTTTGCTGGCTGTATGCCTGCAAGGCATCTTACTTTCCTGAGTTTCCTGGTTTTATGACACAAGAAAGCGTTTCGGTGAGGGTTCCTGTGGTATCCTCCCATGCACCTGGCATGAATTATGAACTTCAGCTGACAGAAGACCATTTTAAAGCTGTTCTCAGCTGGCACAGCTTAGAAAAGCCTTCATATGGACTAGCCCACTCACTGTGGGCAAGCCCTGGAGATGGAAGGAGTTTTTTCCCCTTTCCCATCATGGTGAGAAGTGCATCATATCCTGGCAGAAAAGCAACATCCCAGTGCCAGACAACCTCCACAGAGCAAATGGCATGTGGTGTCAGGGAATGCTTTCAAACAGCTGGCTGGCAGAAGAGAATTCATCCAGATGAGTCTGAAAATTTATATGCACAGCTGATATTGCTGGAAAGCAGAACTGGCATGGGAATAGCTCACAAAGTGGGGATGCAGGGGAATCTTCAACTAAGGCTTTTATCTATCAAACAATTCAGTCAGCTTGGGTGCAGCATGAAAGGGTGGCATGCACTGAAGCAGAGAGGGGAAAGGGGACTTCTTTTGCCTCTATTTATATACCTGAGAAGCTGCCCTTGCAATGAATAATTGCAAATAATAATCATAATATCAAAATCAGAGAGGGCAAAGAAAGAGCAGCTCCCTCCCTCCCCCTCTCTGGGGCTGGTGTTTGAGATGTCACTCGGATATGAAGTTGAGCCTGCTTCCAATGGAAGGAGGCTGGCAGTCAGTGTATCTTTATCACAATCTCTTTCATGGTCTGATGAGCTCTCTACCCTGTGCAGGAGCAGCAGCAGCAGCACAGACAGAGATGCCAGTCTGTCTCTGAACAAACAGAAAGACTTGGGCTGAAGCTTTAGCTAATTCGAAGAAGACCCCTTGTGTGTTTTTCCAAAGTTGGCTGCTGGCTAATTTTTATTCCCGCCCTGCTTTGTGCTAAGGTATGTGATGGCCTTTCTCCAGCTAAAAGGTAATTGATTTTTCACATGGAAGAATTATCAGGTTCATCATCTTCTGCAGATTATAATGAACAGTATCCTTTTTCTGCTTCCTGCAATCTCAGCACTGGTGTCTGAGCTTGGAAAGGAAGCTTGAAAGCACAGTTTGTTTTTTACACTGGAGAAACAGTGTCGTGCCTCTGGTGGGGTGTTGCAGGGAGGTCTCTGGTCTGGTACAGAAGTCAGAAATCTGTTGTGTTGATGTGCTGACTCTTTCTAACTCTGCTTCTCTGGGCCAAGGGAATGGCCACTCAACCCAGCATGCTTAAACCATTTCCCTTTTCATTTTTGGCCAGATGAAAGGAACAGCTCTGGGCAGAAACTCTGGACCCATCCCTTGTTGAACCACAGTTAAAGGGGAGCTTTGAACCTTGTGATCCCCAGCTTAGTACATCCTCATTGCACCATTGTGAGCTGCCCCTCTTTGGCAGAAGAGACCTGGAGGAAGGTACAAGCTGTGGTTTCCAGTCTGTGCTCTGAGACTTGCAATGGGGATGGCGAGGGAAAAGCCTCCCTTGGGCACAGCAGTGGCTTCAAAAGGAAGGGTTACTGGGACACTTCGGTGGCAGAGGGAATCCAGCTATGAGGAGAAATCGCATCTCACAAGAATGGGACTGGACCTGTCCCTCCTCCCTTAACAAAAGCTTTTCAGAATTTCATCCCATTTCATCAGTTTGAAATTTCTGGTCAGGTTTTGGAGAAACTGGAATCAGAGACTGTGACTTCAGATGGTGCGTCATACACTGGGTCCTGAGTGGAGGAACACTCACTTGTGAACCCAGTGCTGAACTGAGAGCTGGGATGGAGGTGCACAACTCCAAGTCCTTTTTTTTTTATCTGAAGACCCCTGCCCCCTCTTTTTGTTTGTCCACATCAGTGATTAGTCATCAACATGAGGAGAAATTAATTAAAAACTTCTGTAATGACCTCTTTATCTTTCATCCTTTCAGATTTCTGTCCCTGAATCTCTCCTGAAGTCCCCACATCACTGGTATTGAGCACGATGTGATCACTGCACAGAGCAGGTCCCTGAGCAGATTTCATTTTGGCTGAGACAGGGTATGTGGAGGAAGGGAGGCAGGGCAATGGGGGAGCAGCACCGAAGGAGAATTAGTTGACAAGGAGGAGCATGGGAAAGAAAACAAGGAGCACTTGGGACTTTGGATGAAAAGTAGTTCATCCCTTCTCAGCCCATTAATAAGTTAATAACTTATCAGAGATTAACTTAACACCTTGAGGCACAGAAGACATTGCCTTGTTCTCACATTAGCTTGGCTGTATTGTAATTCCTTTATCTTACCTTTTTTCCCCCTCAGCTATTGCATACTCACCTGGGGCCACACTAATATAACAGCATAAGATTCAATTACAAAAGACTACAATAGGAGTGCAAAATTCTCTTCCTGACATGCTGAATCAGTGCTCATAAGCATTAATTATTGAGTGGCTAGCAGAATTTTTTTTTTTAAGTTGTAGTGGAAAAAAGAATAAGCCTTATGGTATCTCCTGTGCACAGAGCAGCAATTCTCCCACTGGGATGTCCATGGCTTTGCCAGCTCTTGGGGCAAGGCACAGGCAGGAGGGACACGGGTGGACTGGAGGAGCCAGGAAAAGAGGCGTTGAGAAGGAAAGAAGGGGATAAGAGAAAAGAGTGCCAAGCTGGCACAGTCCCCTCCTGAGGAAGGAGAGCCCCAGGGATGTTTGGTGCTTTCTATTTCCCTTGGTCTAAGCACAAGGCTTTTTATCACAAAGGAGAGGAGGGAGCCCATGTGGGGGGAAAGATAAAGGTCTGGCCACTGTGTCTCTGCTCTGCCTGGATGGGGAATATTCTTATCAGCACATTTGATGTCTTCCTGAGAGCCTCAGCATTGTGTCCAGCACTCAAACATGCCTGTCCCTATCACCAGAGCTGCCACTACCTCCAGCTTATCTCTTTGTTACAGGAGCCTCCATCTCTAGAGTACCTAAGCACATTTTACATGGTATCAACACAGAGAACAAAGTAGCTGGTTTTTTCACTGCCAGGCTCAGAGAAGCTTGGGTTTGAGGGGACCGTGGAGATTCAGCTCTTCTTCCTTATCTGGCAAGGTGCTTTCAGGTTGGGACTTTGAGGCAGAGGAATAGGAGATGCCTATGCTGCTGCTCTTGATTCTGTGAACCAGGAGATGATGTCAGGATTCAGATAGGTTAAAGCCTCTTCTTTTGTCCACACAAAGTTATGGAGTGTAACATCTGCCAAGATCTCCTCATTTTCAGCTACAGATGGGTTAGATACCCTAGAACAAATGGAGTGGTTTTGCTGCACAGATACAATATTTGCTTCCAGATTTCTTGGAGCAAATATAAAGAAAAAGCAGAGCGCAGGGCATAGGTTTGCTCGGGATATCCCAGCAGAGAGAAAGTGTTGTCCAGTTATTTCAGCTGGAGCTACTCTAGGCTCACAGATGCCACTACAGAGTTACATTACAATGACAAACACCAGATGCAATTCCCTCATCCCTCTGTCATGACTCTTCTTTTCTATATTTAAACGTACATATTCTGTGGGGATGAAGACTTGGCTTCGGAAAATGTGCAAAATTCTGCTGCCCCACAGGGTTTTAGTCTTGCGTTCAGATGCACCGTGACAAAATAAACACTGTGTGTGCGAGAGGGAGTGTAGAGGATGACATCAGGATTACAAGCAGTGTCAAAGGAGACAGACTTGCCTTTCACAGGCGGTATTTGCATGTGCAACACAGGCTGAAAAGACTTCTATCGCCTCTCTCCTTTGCCAGCGTAGTGTGTTATGCATTAAACATATGGCTCCACTTAAACCAGGGGCCAAGCTCCCCGCGTGGGGCGAGCGTTTGCTGCGGTCGCCCCTCGTCCTCTGCGGATGGGGAAGTTTGGCAGAGACAGTGAGTAGGAAGGGCGGATGGAATTCGATTAGTCAGCGATGGCATCGGAGCGCGTAATCCGATCCTCCCCACAAATGTCACACCCTGCGCTCGCTGGAGAGGGAAGCAGAGGCAGGAGCAGCCCATCTAACAGACCTGGGGCCGACACCATCACGCATTCTGGGCTTTATCCAAAGACGACAAAACAGACGTTTAATCAGGAATCAGAGATCTTAGAGGCCAAAGATCAGGCTGAAGCTGCTTTTTCATGGGCAGAATAGATGACACTCTGTAATACTTTTAATTGGCCTAAAACATGAAATTGCATGTTATATGCTTGTGCTCACATCCGGAGGGATGTGATTTAGAATCATATAATCAAATGCATGGTGTGTTGGTGAAAGATGGCATGATATGCCTACTCTCCATTCACACAGCAGCAGAGGCAATGCAAAGGAACCTTCACTCTCCACCTAGGTAGATAACTCACACTGATGAGCTTGCTAAAATTCATGACCTCATCTTTCCTTGGATCTCTGCTGATGCAGATATAGTGCAATGTCTTCTGGTTTTATTTTATTTTATTTTATTTTATTTTATTTTATTTTATTTTATTTTATTTTATTTTATTTTATCTATAAGCTTATGTTACATAGGACATAGCAGGCGATGGCTATTTCTCTTTGCAGCTTGGGAGATGAACCAGATTTTGTCTGATAACTAAAAATGAAAGGCTCTACATCTCATTTCTTATTCCCTGAGGCATTGATTTTGGTATTCTATAAAGTTACGGATTTGAGTGGAGATTGCTCTGATGTCCTTACCTATTCCCCCAGTAGCAGACTCAGGGAAAACTGCAAGGTGCAACCATTAGTGCAACAAATCAAAAATGCCTCTGCAAGCAAGTCACTGGAAGTACAAATGGCTCCCACCTCTCCCTTTCTTCTCCTTTTCCTCCTCTCCTCCCAGTTCCTGTCTGTCTCCCCTGAAAAAAGTTGCAAGGCTTTGTGTTTAATTAACACATATTGTCCAACCAATTGGGAAGCAGGAAGTAGCAGGAGATGTTTTACAAATAGGAACAATTCTTGTTCATTATCCCTTAATTGAGGCAACAAAAAGGTGCTGGAAAACAGCCATCAGATGCACATTCATGTACATCATCAGAGAGGATTGGATTTAGGAACTCACAAAAGCGACGTCAAATGTTCCAATCAAGAGTTATACAGGCAACAGGGAAACAAAGAATTGGAGACACAAATACATCAGAATTAGCCCAATTGCAGATTATATGCTTCTGGAAAACACAGTCTCTGGCTCTCTTCCAGGATTTTCTTATTTCACACTCCTGTCATTTCTAGCTGTAGTATGGAAGTCAATGTTCCTTGTCCCTCCTCTGCTGGCCTTCTTCATGGAAGAGTCATTCTGGAGGGTGTGAGAGATGCCTGTAGTGAAGATACCTCAGGCTGTCACCCCAGCTTGGACTTGGGCTTCTCTGAGAATGACAGTTGGCACAACTTCTCCATCCTTGTTCCTTCACATTTTGAAGTTTGGCTGCTCTGCTAAGCCACTGTTCTTGAACAGAAGAGATAAATAACACAAGAGATATAATAACAACCCTCCTGCTGGGGGAAATATTTTGAGCCTGGAAGGCCAGGAAATCCTGTTACCCATGTAAGTATACATTCTAAATCTTGCTTGGCTTGCTTCTGAGCTCATTTACACTCTAACACCATGGACCTGCAGACCCAGCCTTTATTCCCACAGGTCTGTTAGACTCGAGTTCTCTGTCTCATCATTTTTAAAAGGTGCTTTGAGTTTTAAATAAGGGACCAAATATGCCAAGTACCCTCAAGATACCCACTGAAATGTAAGCTCACCTCAATGCTTCCTGGAAAGAAAGCCATCACCAGGAAAAATGGCATCACACCTCATTGGACTGTAGTAATAGACCTGAACATGACAGAATATTGTTAAAAATGCTCCTGATCAGTACTCACAGCTGTTGAGTTAATTATTCTCACAGTCTTGTCATAGGTACTTATATGGTCTCCAGGGTACCTGAGCATTTCACAGTCTTTAATACAGTTCTCTTCACATGCTTCTGAGAGACACATCTCCACCATCACCTCCTCCTCTCCTTCATCCAACCCGGGGATGACTGAGAGATGTGATGGTTGGCAGCCCATTCCAATCCTGTGCACTGTGGTGTTTCCCCTGGAACAGCACTCATCTCACCAACTTTATCTACCCCAGCTTAAGACATGGAATTTAAGATCCCACCATTGATGGAAGGAGACAGGAAGCACCAGAGGTCAATTATACTCATCTGAAGGTGGGGAGGTTCAAGTGGGGTTAAATTCTGGTGTATTTATGGGGGGTGAGCCCAGAGATAAGCATCCCATGCTATGGAACCACTATGATGCAATGGGAGCATGGCCTGATGCTTTATGACACCATGTGTGGTTGCAGGACATCCCTCCAACAACCTGGGAATGGCTGGGAAGAACCTGAACCCAAACCTGAAGATGTCCTTGAGAGATGCTACTTGAGCTTCAAAGCTGAAGAAGGAAGCCTGTCAGTCCACTGCTCAGCTCTAAAGGAAACCATACAATACCCAGGGGAGGATTTCCTCCTTGGGAGAATGGAACAGGAGTCTGCCTATGTGCCCTGTTTCAGATGGGAGCTCTGTGGATTGGCTCTGTCTTTGCCTCCAGTGAGAAATTCTCCCATGATTTTCCCTTGCACATCCTCCAGCAGATGCAATTCCTGTGTTGTTCTCCCCTGTCAACCCCACAAGCCCTCTGTGCCTTGTTTGGAAATCCCCACTTCCAACCATGGAAAGTGTTTGCATTGTGGCTGGCATTTGTTGATTTTCTTTAGGTGGCTCAGGGCTGCAGGCATTCCTCATTACTTTTTTATTAGCCAATTTGAATACTCATTTAGCTTCACTAAGCGTGTGATGGGTTTTAATTCTTCCTTCAGAGGCATTTGTGTTGAGCCTGTTCTTGGTCCTCAGTAATAATACAGGATTCCACCAATGGAACTGAGGTGAGAGATGATAACTCAAGGAACAAGACCCATCAATCTGGGCTCGTTTCATGCAGGTGACAAGGCTAAGGACTCTTTTTGTTTTGCCCTTTGCTTTCCCATGCAGTGGAAATCACAGCAGTACAAGATGTGGCAGGTTGACACAGTATGTTACACTGGACAAACAAGTCTCCAAAATGCCTTGCAAAATTAAATAATTAAAGTGGCAAGACCATAAACAATATAAATTATGGAAGTGGTAGTGTGGTAATGAGTAATAATTTAAGTCATCCATCTATAAGGCTATTAAGAGCTAGAAAAAAATTACTATAACCATTACATATTTTAAAAAATGACCAGCAGAGAAATATTGTGTTTTGACACCCAGCTCCTGTGCACTGCTTTGGACCTGCTTTTCAGGTACCCTGCATACCCAGACCTGGACAACACAGACAGTAATTTTTTTAAAATTCAGATCAGGTAAGTAGGAAGGGAATAGATGGTGGGAGGAGAATTGGTCCTTTTATTTCTCAGGATGCAAGGCCAAATAAAAAAACCATGTCCCATGGATAGATAGTCACTATGCAATACAACCACCTAGGGGTAGAGGTAGGGGGAGGGTTGGTTGAGATTCTTCATTCCCCCGTGAAGGCTCTGGAGCCATTGCTGGGGCAGCAAAGGTGGGAGCATAAGCACCATGGCTGTCTGAGCCATGTTGCTGTGGGCAAATACAAACCTTTGGTCTCTCTGCCTATTAGTCGGGCAGTTTGCTCAAGCACTAAATGCAGTTCCACACAAAAAAGGTACATTCTGATGCTTTTTCAAGTGTCTTGGATTCTATTGTGTACAAATTTCCAAATGAACTGCTTGAGTGTTGACTAATGCTGCAGCCTGCAGTCAAGGTAAGAGCCCATTTATTTATAGGCTCTTCAAGGACAAGAAGAAGCTGTATTTGTACAATTCTCCAGCACACAGCCTAACAAACAAGTTACCTGCTTCAGCCATGTTTCAGGAGGACGAAATATGAGACCCTCAAGGAAAATACACAGCTCAGCCATCGTCTGCTGGCAGGAAGGTCATGCGACGCCACCGGCTTCTGATGATGGCAGAACTGCAAATGTATAAAGAAGGATTTTTTTCCTGCACCATCAGTTTGATTGGATGTGTGTCCAGGAGGTTACTCAGGACCTCTAGCTGGAACTGGCTGGGAGCAGACAGTCCTGGCTGCTGTGTGTGCACGGCACCCACTCATTTAAATGAGGCTGTGTGTTTGCAATCGATGGGACTGTCTGATCCCTGGTTGATGGGGAGCTCTCTTTTTCTATTTCCTGCTGATATTTACTTCAAAGGTGCATGACCACACAGATCACTTTAATAACAAGAGCCCAAAAGAAGAATTAATAAAACTCTGAGTGTGTTTTATCCCGGGATCGCACAGTGCTTGACAAAGGAAAGGCATCATCAGTTGTTTTTATATGGGGGCAGAAAGAGGTGAAATGATTTATTTATCCACATTCATGCAGTGAATTGGTGGTAAAGCAGTAAGCTGGACCTCTCCAGCTGTGCTTTGAGGCTTCCTATAATGTCCATTGGAACAGTCCTAAAGCATTTATCCTTCAAGAGTGCATCTTGCCCCGGCTGCTTTGTGCAGAAATTAGCCCTATGAAGAAAAGTTCAGCTTTGTAATGACCTGGGCTAGAGCAGGAAAACAGCAGAATTCTGTTGTCTTAAATTCCTGATCAGGTAAACTCATGGTGAAAAAGGCAGAAAAGATACACAGAAAGGGCACTCATGAAACGGGCACAGGCAAGCATGAGATGTCTGGTGGATCTGTGATGGAAAACAGTTTATTCAAATTCACTCCTGCAGTGTTTAGAGGAGGTTGCATTGGCTTGCCCAGTGGATATGCCCTTGGTGACAGTCAGAGGCAAGGGCTTCTGCTCAGCTGGAGAGGCAGCTGGGTGCTGTCCTAGCCCCAAGGTCCTTGGAGGCTTCAAGCAGACATGAGTAAAGAGCCTTTCTGCCATGTCTGTGTATTTTTCTGCATTCACAACACACAGCGTCGCTGTCATTAAGGCTACAGGAAAACAGCACATCAGGGCACATCTAGAGGACAGAGATTGTTGACCACTTGTGCTGAGCAGAGCAAAGGTCTGTAATGAAGCCCAGTGGGATGTGGTCCATCTGGCCTCTCAGCATGTTCATCAAACCCTTGCTCTTCAGGGCAGCACTGAAGGCTGGCTGGGGCTTTGCCCAAGTGGCAGCCTGTGGGAGAGAGTGATCCTGAGGGATGTCTGCCTGCACTGCCCTTTGGTTGCAGTGAACTCTGCATGTTTGGGGGGGTGGGAGCTCTGGGAGGACCACAGGGAGACAGGGAAAGATCAGAACTTCCCGGTGCTTTGCATCATCTGGTGGGGATGCACATGCATAGGGACAGCAACTTTGCAGGTGCCCAGCACACACTGGGAACCAGGGGTATTTGCCTGGAATATTTATTCACTGCCAAATATTTAATTATGCACGGAAACATACCACTTAGGCAGAGATGTCTTGGCTTCATTAAAGAAGCTGCAGAAATCATTGTGCTCTCCCCTTGGGCTCTGTGAAGGAAAATCCTGCTGATGGAGTCAATTGGATCTGGAGGGGCCACAGAGCTGTTGAGCCCCAGGTTAGCAGAGGATTTTGAGGCAGACATGCCCGTGCCTGGGCCTTAGAGCATCAGTGTAACCAAGCTCCCAGGCAGCTTTAACAGGTGCCGTGAGCTGATTACAGAATGTTCTCAAAGCAGCCCAGGGCCCTTGCTCCACGTGCCCACAAATTTCATTCCTGCAGATGAGACAGCAATGAATTTGCCATTCATTAACAGCAAATAATATCTCTCAATCCGTCTTGGGTAAGCGTCATTGTGGAATTGCTCTTTCACTTTCATTTTACAGGGTTCCCTGTGATAAATTTAGCCTGTAAAGGGTGATTAAGACACTTCATTATGTTTTAATGTGTCTTTAGGCTTATGTCTAACAGTAATGCTCATTCTGGATCTCCCTGGAATTAGAGGCTGTTGCAGCCCAGAAAAGCCTGCGTGTGGGGTATGACTCTGGCTGGGCACCATACCAGTGGCCCCTGCCCCACGGTGGAGAACTTCAGGAATCCCAAAATGTCTCTCCACTGCTGGAGACAGTCCAGGTCAGTACATCGGCCAGCTGTGGGTCTCACAGAAGGAGATCAGGTTGGTCATTCTGTCCCCTTACCACCCAGTTTGTCCACCTCAGGGCACAGGTTTGCAGGCAACAGTAAGGTCCCAGTCAGCTCTGGCTGCAAAACTTGAGCTTACCACCAGATTTAGATTTTCTTTTTAACTAGCAGTTCCTCAGAGACTTGCATGATGAAGCTGGTTCAGTAAAGTGTGAGGGGGTAGTTGTATTTGCATCCCAAATTGCAACCCAGAAGCCCTCCATCCCACACTGATAAACCCTGAAGGTGGCTAATTCCTATTTTGTGCCTTACTCAGCTGAAAACTTTATCCAGTGACATCTAGGCACAGAAGCGCCCTGGTTTGGGAAGGCAGGCAATTATTTCCTGCCTGAAGGGAGAAAGTTCATACTATGCTGTGCTTTGTGTTTTCTACAGAGCAGAGCAGCTCTGATCGCTCCCAGGCTTTCTCAGCTGTTTGTCAGTCACCAGCTCTCTTCATGGACTGTGTAAGGAGCCCAAGCACCTCATTAAGATGTTTTCAATTGCTCTCTGCAGCCACGTGCATAGCAATGCATTGTGTAAAACCTAAATTAGGCAGTGTGAAAGATTCACAGGAAGATGTCCATACTTTAAGCATTCTATCTATATGAGAGGGAACATGGTCTGATCCCAGAAAAAACTTCTGCCCTATCACCTCCTGTGCCTTGCCCTTTCACTGCCACCCAGTGCCTGTTTTGTGTGACTGGGCTTTGGGCTGTCACAAGGTAATGCAACTTAAGTTATTTTCATTCTTCTTGTTCTCTCACTTAACACTTCTATTACATACTTAAAGTATTCTAGTTTCAGGCTCTTCTCTTTTAGGAATCTGAAAGCCTATTGATAAAACTTTTTACATATTCTGAGAAATTTTAAATGTTCCATCTTCTTTCTTTCACTTTCTGTTACTTTTTGTGGGCACCTTATGAGGACCAAACATGCTACTGTAGATAACAGCACTGGGAATTAAGGGCTTAGCTGGGAAACCTCTCCCGTCCCTTCTCATATAGATTTAGTTTGGGGCAGGATGGCAATCTTTAACACAGGCAGACAAGATCTTTCTTGCTGGTTTTTAGAGCCTTAGGTCCTAAAACAGCCATGACATTCAGACTGGTGAGGGCTGAAAGGCTGTATCCTGTGGAAGGGTTAGTGTTGGGTTAATTCCATCAGGCAGTTTGAGGTATCTGCGGCAGCCTTCCCCACCTCCCCCTCCCCGTGGAATTTGCTGCATGGTGTTGCCACATACTGTTAAAGAGCAGCATACTGAAAACGCAGCAGTGGATGCATTTCAGAGGCCACACCGTGGGATATGTAAAACTCCCCAGCTTCCTTCAGGATGAAGAGCCGCACAGTGGCCTGTGTGTTAGTCCCTGGGACATGTAGTTTTATGGTGTCTGAGAAGAGCAGGGCAGTTGGTGCAGTCCCAGGGAGTGCCCTTCTGGTCTAGTTAGAGTCTGTGAGGATCAAATGCTCTCATTCATTTGTCGGAGGGTGATAAACAGCCTGGGAAATGCCTGCCTCAGTCAGGTCACATCCTTGCTCTTTTATGAATGTGACATCTTTAAAAGCATATCTGCTAATGTCACAATGGACCCAAAGGAAATCCCAGCTTGGTCAGCTCGGCCCTGGGTTTCCTGAAAAGCAGCTGGGTGCAAAAAATGCTCAGGTTGCTTTTTCACAGGACTATTTCCACAGAAAATAAGTGACTTAAATAGCCTTCTCCACTAAAAAAAAAAAAATCTGCACCATCTGGGACAAAGCTCTGCTCTTTAGACATGGGTGTAATGCATTCATAATTGCAGCAATGGATTTTTTTTTTGTCCTGTTTTTGTCACTGGCACAGCTGAGACTACGGATCAAGCAAAGAACCATCGTTCTTGCCACGTTGTCAGTTATCTTTGGGGTGGGAAGGAGAGGGTCACTGCTGCAACCAAATGGGCAGAAATCCTCTCTGATTCAGGAGAGTGAGGTGCCCTGAGAGCCCCTGTCTGTGTGGCTCTCTCAGTGGTACTCAGGCTCTCTGGTCTTCCAGGAAGCCAAACTGCTTCCTAAAGACCCTCTGACAAAAGGGAACCTCCGTCCCCTTGCTGGCCTAGACCTTGCATTTAAGGCACTATATGCTCCTCAATAAGGGCGTATTCAGTCTGTCTCCTACCTTATTTCCCCTTCTTTCCCATGAAAAAAAAAACAAAAGCGGAGCACATGCAACTCCCAAGAGCCATGCTTCCCAAGGCTGGCTGGAAGCTTTGGGAGCCACACAGGTGCTGCAATTAAAGAAATCGCTCTGCAGTGCTGCAGTCTTGCAGGAATTTGCAGCTGGGCTCCCAACGAGGGGGCAGAAGCCTCTGCCACTCCGAGCTCGGGTGCTGAGCACAGCGTTCCCGTCCGTGACACCGGCAGCGCTGGGCAGCAGGGGCATGGCAAGGCACTTGTGTGGTCACACCCCCACGGGGGACAGCCCCACGTCCCACCTGGGCGGGCACGCCCTGCCACCGGCACGGTGACCTTGGAGAGGGCTCGTCCCGAGATTCCCATGCAGCTGGTGTTTTGCATTGCGAGCCATATGGCCGACACCATAAACACTGGCTCTAATTGCAGCCCTCAATTTGCCAAAGTCCAAAACAGGGGGAGTAATGGGAACAGAAGCTAAGGGTGGGGGGAAAAAAATAAAATCATTTGCCTAAAATAGACCCAGTAACAAGGAAAAGGCAAGGGAAAAAAAAAAAAAAAAAAAGAAAAAAAGAAAAAAAAAAAAAGAGAAGTCCTAAAATGTGGAGGGCTTCATTACTCCAGTAAAAATTGCCTTCTCTGACTTCAGGCACCTGACTCAGCATTTTCCAAGCCGTTTTTTTACAGTAATAAAAGGGAGAGAGCACCAGGTGTGTGGGAAATGGTGGCAAATTTGTGCCTAAAAAGGCAGGGACATTCCTTCTAATGAAGGACTGTAGAGAATATGTTCCTAATCAAATTGCTAATAATAACCTTGTTGCTATAATTTGCCCTTTTTTTCTGTGAAGTGGGGTTATGTGTGATAGAGATTTAGGGACTTTGGAGAGGGACTAGGCAATGCTTTCAGTTTGCTGGTTTTATTATTAACATAACATGATGGAAAAGCTGGTCCTGATGCTCCTTGCCTTGGTGTTTTGTCAGTCTATTCCCAGCAAAGCTGATGCAAAGCAACTACCAGGACAAAATGGAGATGCTTTTAATCTGTTCTGTAAAGATTTAAATGGACATGATTCAATGCAAAGCATTGCTATGTGTGGGTTATTTGGTCTCTTTCCCAAGGGGGAGAGGCACAAGAACAGCTACTCTGATCAAATGTAGGCATAAGGATACCTCTCCTCCCTGTGCTGGTCTGGTGCTGTATCCAGAGCTGTTTCTTGTGATGCACCAGGTAACCCCAAGTTTACTTGCCTCCGTCCCTAGAGCTTCTACTGGGAAATCTGTGTGCACAGGAGGAGCTGGGACCCTGTGCAAATATCAGAGCTACTCTGACATGAAATCAGGTCCACGAGGTGGGAACTAGTCTCTGTATTTTGGCTTTGATTCAGCAAGGTCAGGAAAGATCTCTACAGCCCCTGCTGAGCTACTTGCTCTGACGGGTGACATGAGGGCAACATCTCCCTCCACATCTTCCACAGCTCTGAAAGGACAGCTCCAAATACAGCCAGAGTAACTCAAAAGGTTGTGGGGACTGCTAAGGCTGGGTACTCATCTCCTCCCCGACTCACCCAGGGACAGGGTGCGTCCTCATGATCCATTCTGTCCTGGGACCCCAAAACTTTGGAGGATGTAGAAAACCACACTTCAGTTCCTTCAAACTGAAAGTTAATTAAAACTCAAGGAGAAAAACCTCCATCGGGAACCAGCAAAACAGCAAAACAGGTAGACACCTCTGACTCTAATTTATGTGAGTTTAAAAGTAGTACCAAGATTGGTTTAATTACTTGGGAACAATGTATATCTCCTGTATTGCAGATCAGCTCGTTAGTGGTACACTTCTTTTTTTTTTCCACTTCCAGTTGAAATTGATAATACATCTCTCACTCAAAACATTGTCTCCCAATCACCATGGTTACTGCCAGGTTTTTCCACAAGGACCAAGCATATTCATCTGTCAAGTATGCTAATGGGGAACGGACTCTGTCACACAAAGGAGCAGGCTATTCAAACATACACTTGCCAAATAATTGTACATGTCAAAAGAATGATGCTTGTTATTTGCCTAATATTATCCCCCAGAAGTGGGAAATAGTTCAGCTCTCAATGCAAAATGGCTTGCCCTTATCAAATAGGCAATTTGCTGATAATTTAGACTATTAGAGATCTTGGGGTGGGGAGACAAAGGAGGGGGGGGTGGCAAATGTAAGTGGCCTTTTATAATTGCGCTGAAAGCAAAATGGTGTGTTAAGTGCCCCAGAGGTGCAGTAACAAGGAGCACTGCAGGAGAGCTGACGGCCAATGAGACGGGCTGCCGCAGCCTCCCCTCTCACCTCTGTCAGGTAGCTCCTGGTGGGTGGTTAATTATAATTTAGCAGGAACACTTTTCTCAACTGCATTTTTTTATTGCTATTTATCTTCATGATGGGCCAATTTCCCATTTGTCTATTTCGGTAATTAAGGCAAAGAAAAATGTTACTGTAGGATTCCTCTAACTTTCTGAGCTTCCAGCATCTAGAGTTGTTGAGGCTGTGCTGATGTATCTGCAGCCAAGGCAATGAAGTGGTCTTTTCCCTCACTTTGAGGCACTTAAAGGCTCTTCCCATTCAGTGCAGGTCTTGGAAAGGCAGACAGCCCAGGGACTGAGTGACCTGCCAGAGGCAGGGGCTGTGGTTGGCATCTGCAGACACTCCTGCTCCACCATAGACAAATGCCTAGCAGAGCACAAACCTCACATCACCTGTCCCACATGCATGGATGAGGAAAATCCTGGAGCACTGTCCTCTAAAGGTGAAAAACCAATTAACTTCTCTAAACTGCCTGAGATGTCTAGAATGTATAAGTGGCAAATATTCAGACATCTCTGTTTCTTTGAATGGGATGGGCAAAACTCCCTGTATCATCTGCGGGCTTTCAAACATTTTTATTTCCATCTCACATAGTTTTGTAAGGAAACAAGAGGGATCACAGAATTGATTTATTCTTCTCCCAACTCTGCTTTTCCTTTTTTCTTCCCAGAAGATCAGGTCTGTGCAGTTACAAGGTGCTGGCTGGAGACATCAGGAGCATTGATCACTGCAAGAATGCAGTATCAGCCTCCTGCCTGCAGTCTCCTGTGCTGTGTCCAATCTGTGTCGTTGGTGTCACTGGTGTCCTCCGTGCCATGTCCTGTAAAGACACAGCTTCCTACCAATCCCAAATGTGCACCACATGCCAGTGACTTTTGTCTGGGTGTTATATCATGACCTAGAACTAGAAGGCACTTCAGCATCTTCCCTGAACTGTGTGGCTCCGCTCCAGCCTGCCTGGTCTGTGGAGAGCAGTGCTGCTGATGGCAGACTGGAAGGATGGAGTGCAATCTTCCCCTCTAAATGTGACATTATTTGCTGGATGTGGCAGAATTATGATTCTCCACCCCTGAAAGTGTTCAAGGTCAGGCTGTGTGGGGCCCTGAGCCACCTGGTCTAGTGGAAGGTATATCCTGATTATGGAGGGGGAGTTGAAACTAAATGATGTTTGAAGTTCCTTCCAAGCCTAACCGTTCTATGATTCTATGATGATTTTCCTTGGTTGTGGATTCTGATTGCTGAGCCCCCTTGTGCTTGCTGTATGAGTGAAACACAGTATTTTGCCTTGGGGAGGGTGGGGAGACTTCCCTCCAGACAGTAAAACTGGCTTCTGTTTGCACTGGAGAGGTAAGCCCTTAAAATGCACACAGGAAAGGCAAAGAAATGTATGATAAGGAAGCTGAGTTTTGGGGGCAATCAGTAAATTTTGTGGAGGATGAAAACAAGGAGGGGTTATGGTTTGCTAGCCTGTGGTGTTTCTTGTAAAAAAGACTAATTTTCTAATGAGAAGAAAGAAGAGAGGAAAAAAGCATCAACTAACAAACAACGTAATTGGCTATTAAAATACTTCCAAGCAGTGAAATTAATACAATTCCCAACTCATAACTTATTTGCCTCTGTACAAAATTAACATAGATAAATAAATTTAAAAAAATAACCTCACCCAAACTGCTTCATAATAAAATGTGATCATAGCAATAATAAGACGCTTCAGTGCATGAATTTGGTTATATTAATTCACCTCTGGTGTAATTGACAGCTCTCAGCCTTTAGCTTTCCTCTGAACAGCTCACTACAGCTGAATTATTATACCTGGCACTTCAGACTCTTCCAAATCTCATTGCCTAATTGCGTTCTCTTCTAGTAGGTGAGTGTTAAACTCAGACATTAAAGGATCTCTGCCAATTACCTGAAGCTCAACATTTGATCTGTCTGAAAATCTCACCAATCCGTGGGGGACTGCTCCTCTGTCTGCATCTCTACTGCTGCCTTCTCTCCTTGCTTAGTGCAATGTAAAATGAGAGTAATTCTACTCCTGGTTTTAAGGGCATAAAAAGAGTGAATAATAGAGGGAATTCCGGCAAGAAATGCAGACCCCCCTCCACCCGTTCAGAATTAGAGCTAGCATTAATCCAGCAGCAGCTGCTAATTATGTAGGATTTGTAGGAAAATTTGCTCTCTTTCTCTTCCTATTGCTGGTTTTACAGAAACCATCTGACCAGTGCCTCTGTGAGATACCCTGTAAAAGAAGCAGCTTTTCTGGGATTACCTCCCCATTGCATTGCTTCTCCTGCTTGTAGTTCACTGATGTGTTTCAGTCCATAGTCACTGGAAAGTCTGTGTGGCTCAGCAGTGCTTTGGAGACCCTTGTTTGCAAACCAATGAGTTAAATTAAGAAGCTTGATTCTCATTGCTGTGGGATGACATCTTCAATTTAGCTCGTGCCCCAGTGAGGAAGTAAACAAACAATAAAAGTGTCACAATTCCTTCTAGTTCCATTAGACAAACAAGAAGTTTATTCAGTGTTTTGGCAAATGAAAACTTAAGCAAACTGTCAAGGGAGACATTTGCCCCATCAGATGCTTTCTGAGAGGGGATTATAACAAGAAAGAGCTATCACCCATCATGTCATTAAAAACAAAGGCTCCTGTGAACCCCTTTTATTAAAGATTAGCAGCAGTGATTACAGACTTGTAGGCTGAGCTGAAGACAAATTAGAATATCTTTTGCCATGGGATAACTTACGGTATCCTCCTGGGCAGCGAGGCTGTTACAAACAGTGCACTCCTGAGAACAGACAATTTTCACCTCTGGCCATTCATTCTCTGCCATTTAGAAACAGCTTGGTGATCTGTCTAGACCTATTTGCTGCCAAACACCAACACTTCATTACACCTCTTGCTGTATCATTCCAGGTGAGACCAGTTGTTCATGCAATCAGGAATACCAGATTTTTGGGTTTTCTCATAAATAGCCCTTAAGTCTACTTAGAAAGTCTTGCCAAGCCAAGTGCCAAGGAGCACTTTTCCAGCAAGGACAGACAGGGATGCTAATGCAATTCTTAGCAAGTCACACAGATTCAGTCTTCAGTGCCATGTGGTGGCCACAGGCTTAGTGCAGACTTAAAGACCCATCAGATTAGTTGTGAGATGCTGAACTTACTGAGTAGTGAACATGGAGTTCCTGCTCATGCCCACCTCAGTCCATGCACACATATTTAGATGTCTGTGTATACACTTCTAACCAGCAGAAATATTCTGGGCAGCCCCAGTGACAAAGCAGAAACTGTTGCAGAAGGGATGTTTGTCCTGCCTAGGATGGCTGTGCAATCTTCCATTTGATGGAGACAGCCTTTCTGGGCTCCCAGCTTGTTGTCTTTATACTCAGCACAGGAGAAGTCTGTCTTTGTGGGTAAAGGAGAAAATGCATCTTGAAATAGTCCCCTGTGAGATACCATGGTATCCAAGGGTACACAAGGATCGTGGATACGATGGTTTGGATCTCTGGATCCAGATCCAGAGAGTGATAACTTTGTGGGTGGTGTAGGGATTAATTCTGGTCACTGGGCATCTCCCTGCAACACTCCCGCCTTCATACCTTTATCCCTGCAAGTGTGCACTGAGCCCTGGGACTGAGTTGCCCTCTCCTATTGTTTGTGCACAGGAGTGGGAATAGGCTAAATTTTGCACTGTCTGGGAGAGAAGTGATCTCATTTCCATCTGTGTCACAACCATGCAGGAGTTTCAGCTGCCACCACAGGAACAATCACTCTTGAGAGAGTAGGGGATGTTTAAGAAGTATTGCGTCACTTGGTGGTGTGGACTGACCTCTCCTGGATGTGAAGGACCACAGAGCCACTATCCATCTCACAAAACAATAATACTGCTTCCCTTTCTCTCCCTTTCTCTTTCTAGGCTTAGAGGGGAATGATGGCAATGAGGAACCAGAGCAGGAACTGTGGTAACATTTCAAGAGCAATAAGCAGAGTCCTGGGCACACAGGAATGGCAAAACAGGTGGAGAAGCAAAATCCAACAAAACAAATCATGATGCCATGTACAGGATTCCTATCCTCTTTTCAGTGATCCATAAATGTGATCTGAGTACTCAGCTGTCTGTGCTAATGTATTTCCAGGTGACACCTTCAGAGGATTGGGTAGGATGAACTTGTCCTACCTGTCATGTGGGATGAATCTAGATCCCTGCAAGAAAAGAATAACCAAGTCTATCTGGTTAATCTGTTGTTTCTGTAACCCCCTCCCATTCCTGTTTCACTGTTCTCCAACCCTTACCCATCCCACCTGGTAAATTCTCTTCCTTCAGATTCCTTCAGACCTCCCCCAGCCTCAGAGCTATGCATATTCCTATACCTCAGCAGAGACACTGCTGGGTTTGCCTCCAGTCCTCTGGGCATATCCTAACTACAGGATGCTCCCTGTTCCCAGCTTTAGACTTTGCTGTAATAACTCTGCATCAGCAGTACCAGTGCTGCTGTCCCAGTGCCTGTAGGTGCCTATTTTTACAAAAGCAAAACTGGCAGAATTTCAAAACACCAGCCATGAGCTGCAATTACCAAAGATCTGCCAGTAAACCTTCCTGGGGCTGGAGAAGGGATTGCATTCAAGGTGAGCAGATACTGCAGTAATCCTGCTCCAGCACGACACATCTATTGACAGGAGAGAGTGCAGGGTGACAGACCCTCAGGGTGACAGACCCTCAGGGTGACAGACCCTCAGCTCCTTAGGTCCAGGAGGGCCACCTGGTTTTGTGGGGAGCTGTTCTCCCAGACACTTCCATCCTGGGCAGGCAGGGGACAGCACACAGGGAGAGTCTGTTTTTAGCAGCAAGAAGCTCATGGTGAAATGAGCCCTGCCACTTGCACAGTCACAGCATCAGTCTTTGTTTATGTACCAAACTGATGAGCAATTAACTTGGAAACATTGTATGCAAAGCACAGGCCTGTAATGTGCTTTCTATTAGGGCTGCCTCACATTTCCTATTATTAGATACCACTTTCTGTTGCACCTTTCCAAATTGTAACCACTCAGGCTGAAATCTTCCCTCCTGGGTATTGCCTCAGGCTGGACTGATCATATTTTGTGAGGAAAGTTTATATATGCCTTCAGGGGATCCCTAGTAGGGTTGTGCAATCTTTGCTAATGGCTCTGAATGACACACAGTGAGAAGAGGACATGGGAGAGGCAGGAGAAAATACTAAATGCAAACCTGGGAGTGCAATTATGTTGAGATGGAGCTAAGCTGAAGGCAAAGGGGTCTTGTAGTGAGGCCTCTATGATTTCCTGCTGCATGTTCTTTGTTCATAATAACTGAAAGAGTGATCCTTCATTGTCTGGTCATGTCTGGTTACATTTTCCTGGATGTAAATTATAATGCAGCTTGTCTGACCTCAGTGTCATCATCCCCAGAAAATTGCAACTGGTTCTCACACTGTTATTATGGAACTCACGGCTATCCAGGGGAGTCATTCTCCCTCCACCTTCCATCACCTATGCCTTCCCTTGCTCCTGAAAAGGCTGAAAGCTTTCATTACTGTGTGGCTGAAAAAGTGCTGTGGGTTAAAGCAGTGAAAGGTGTGTGCTCCATATGAAAAGGGCAACAGGTGTGGCTCCAAATACCAGTATTAGAGGCATGGACAGAACTGGTCAGTAGAAAAAATGGAGGAATTTACTTCGCTTCTTTCACTTTTCATCCTTACTGGTAAAAGCATTGAGGCAGGATTTTACAGCAAGATCCCAGCAACTTTACCTTGGATATTAGGCACAAGGTCTGAGCAGAATGATCCCCTATGGCTCCATCAAGCTGCTTCCTCTCCATGTCCCAGCCAAGCATCAGTCAGCAGAGGGGATACACAGACTTGAGGTAGAGTGACACATTGCTCACAAATATAGAAGACGTCACAGTGGAAGAGATTCTGGTTTGGCCCACCAGGGCTGTAGGGATGCTGCGTTGAATGCACTGCTCTGGGCAATGGACTTGGGCTATGCTAAGGGGAGAGAGGATTTGATGTACTGGGGAGTTTGATCAGGCAAAGCAAAGAGCCTGGTGAATGAGACACCCTGAGCAGATCTTACTTCTGCAAGTCCCTGAGGTATCTGGAGGAAGTGGGCTTTTAGAGTAGTCTCTGGATAGTTTCTGTTGGGCTGCTGCCATTAAGTTTCCATTGCCCCCCCTAGTATGGACACTCCCAGAGCCAGTGATCCCATTCCCAGAGGTCGTCTCACTCTCTTATTAGTCTGAGCTTCCAGTCCTGCAACAGACATGCTTATGGAGAAGGTAACCCCAGGACCCTCTTCTCTTTCTCTTTATGTGAATAGCTCTGAGCAAGGAGGGTCAGGACAGAGAAACTCACATTGCTTTAAATAAATATGAAGTTAGATGGACCAGGGAAGAAAAAAAAAGCTAAATTATTCCTGCAGCATCTCTGCTCCCCATGTGAAGCACAGCCTGTTAATGCTTCCCATACCTCCCACCTCCCTCCCCAAACTAGATGAGAAACAAATCCATTATCTGAAGGACATTTGTCTAGAATTCCCCTTTTGTGCTTTGGCTATCTGGGACCTGCAGCTGTCACTTCCCATTCTTCTTGTAATTGCTCCTACTACAGCTAATAATGCATTTATCAACCAGAATTTACTTATTTATTTATTTGTCTCTCTTTGTTATTTTTATTATTTAGGTATGAAATAGGTCTTTTTCTCCACACTGCTTCATCAAAAATCTATAGTCTTCTGAAGAAGCAGCGGCTGCTCTGTGCTTCTGCCTTAGCTGCAAGAAATTAGTTTATTAATATATATTGTGCCCCTGCAGCAACCTCTGGGATGTGGGGTTTTCGCCTGATCATGTCATCCCTTCACATGGTAGCTCCTAAAGTTAAGCTCTCACAAGGGGACAAAAGCAATCCAAAAAGCAATTTGCTTGGCTGACAATTTCTTCTCTCCCCAGAGGTGTGGTCGAGGATATTTGTGCATAGGAAGGAGTGAGGAGTCAGCCCCTGCCAAACGTTTACTGCAGTGGGTCCAGGGGCTGTGATGCTTCAGCTCAGGGCTCTGGTGACAGCTACATCTGAAGGTTCATGGTACAGCATCCCAGGGCAAGCAGGACTTGGACATCTTGCAGGGGACAGCACGACATGCAGCTCTGCAGGCTCAATTTGGACAACTCAATTCCTTGTTCTTACCTCCCACCTTACTTCTCCCCTATTCTGATGGGAAGCCTTGGAGAGGCTTCTTTTTGGTGGGAGCACCAAGCTTCTATGCACATTTTGGAACAACCACTGAGGGTTTGAGGGAAGAGTTTATCAAACATGCATCCTGCTTTATCTAATTACCTTCTTCTCTGGGCAAATCATGGCTCTCTTTCAGTTTTTTTTCAAGAGTTGATAGGAAAGGAGCTGAACCACGAAAACTTCAGGTTTTCTACTGCTTTATTAATCTCCCCCATTCAAGAATTATCCACAGAGCCTGCCTCACAAAAGGAAAATCTTCAGCTACCTCCTACTTCTATCCCTGGAATATTTACTTTGAAAGTTGTACACCTAATGAGTGATGGGGCAGAGGTGAAAGGCAATAGACTGTGCTCTCATGTAATTTGTTCTTGCAAATTAGGCAGCAGAATTGCAAAAAGAAGCATGGGGATGGATGCTGAAGGGACAAAAAAAAAAATCATTCAATTGCAACGGAAAACATCTGGAACACCAACTACCCTTTCGTTTAAAGGAATATTGTAGCAGGTGTTTGAGATCTCAAGGTGGGATGAAAGACAGAGTTGTTCTGACATCTGTATGGACATTGTTGAATCTTCAGGTCTCTAGGGCTGAGAGGAAATTCACTTCTTTTGTCCCTTGGAACAGCAGTGTGTAAACTTGAAAAACACAGGGGGCTTTCAGATATTCCTCTGCTTTTGCCTCCTACTCCAGAGTTGTCAGGATGAAGTGATTTCCCTGACCTTTTCAAATGTGTGTGCAGGAGGGCAAACAAGACCAGAATTCAGCCCATCAGGTTTACAGCTACAGGGGCTTGGCCAGTTGCTCAGAGATGCTTCTGACTTCCCAGTCTGGCTGCTTAATTCAGGAACCAGTTGGAACAAACAGCTAATCCAGACTTTGAACTCTTCATTAACCAAAATTTTTGTTCAGTTCCCTGGATGAGAACTGGGTGGACCCATAAAAACCAGGTGTGTGTTTGGGCTGCTAAAGGATCCAGGGCCTGTGAAAAATTCCCTCTGAAATGAAGGAGAACCAATTCTCTCAGGCAGTGAAAGACCTCTAAAGAGGATTTACCTCAGTTGTACCAGCAATGCTCTGCAATCCAGGTTCCTTCTGCTTGGTGACCTGGGAATTATGGAATCACTTTTTCAGAGGGAAGGAGTTAGAAAGACTAATTCATTCTGCTGTATGTGGCAGGCATCACTTAGCTTACCAAGCTGAGTCTTTTATCTTGGCAAGCCATGGGGACATTTACCCCCTCACTGACTCAGGTGTTTGTGCCTGGCACTGCAGATGTGGTTTCTGGGACTGAATTCCCTCTGCTCCATCCCCTTTACTGCCAACATGCCAACAACCCTTCCTAAGAGCAGAATTCTGAGAGATGTTCAGATGTGTTATATTCCACTCTTCAGAACCCTATTTTGTATGCAGTTTAGATTCCATAAGAAAAATATGCCTCTCCTCACCAGAGCATAATCACAGAGGAAAGAGGAGTTCCCCTCCTCATCTTTCCTCACTTCGTCACTTCATCACTTCAGGACTTCACCTTCCAGCCATGCCTGTGTCCTGCAAGCATCATCCACACTGTTCAACAGAGATGCCACTTGCTTGTACTACATTTGTGTAATGCAGTGTTTCACTCGTCCTAAGGGAAAGCAAAACATCAGAGCTTTGAGCTGAAGCAGTGTGTGTGCCCTGGATTGCTAAATGGCTGTGGGTCAGTACAAGCTGTGATGGCTGGGAAGCTTGTCCTCACTGCTGAGCAACGAGCACTTGGATTGCTGAAGGGAGAGGAGGTGGGCTCCCTGTGCACTGTGGTGCTCAGTTTTATCTTTCCTTTCCCCAAGTGCAGGGAAAGCACTGGGGAAATGTCGCTGTGTTTGTTGGTTTTGGTTTTAGTTAGTTTAATTTGCTTGTTCCCCCTGCAGCCACCGTGGTCCATATAAAGCTAATTCTTGGATAATTTTTAAAGAAAATTAGAAAAAAAAGTCTCTTCTAAGCTCTGTAAAATCCCATTGGAAAAAGAAACTTAAATGAGAAGCTTCCTTTCCTTTGATAGTAAAGCTGGATGGACTAGCTCAAAATCATTTTATTGAAATGCAGGCATGGGTTAGCCAAATAATTTTGCAGCTTTGTCTGTTTTGGTGAATGGGTTCTGTTTGAAAATACTTAAAAATTTTTCTTCAAAGTAGAAAAAAAGTAACCTAAGTATTTTTTAATATGAATGTTTCATAGAGCTACAATAATTTTCCTAAAACCTAAAATTAAATGATTTATTTCTGGTCGAGTAAAATGTTGTGTTTGACCCAGAATGGGTTATGGCTGAACAACTTTGGACCAGACAGTGAAGAGCTTCCAGTGCTGTGAGGCACCAAGCAGTCCTCTCTCTTTTCATTTTCATTCAGTTATTTTATTTTCAGGAACACCAATTTCACCTAGAAGTGAAACAAAGCAAAAGAAGTGCTTAATCAGAGGTCTTTCGTCATGGCCCATTTAGATCCTAAAAGGCAGATTACAGGGAGAGTAATCTTTAAAAACCAATACAGAGTGGAGATCTCTGCAGTTGCTCAGGGTCCGTTCATGCAGTTTGTGATGTGCTGAGGAACTGCCTTGCTCAATCAAGGTGGGTTTATTCCCCCCCACCCTCCTTTCCTGCCTCATTTTCAACAGCTGTAAAGCAGATAATCTCTCACTTGCCTTGGCATCCACCCGTAACTCGACCTGTGTCCCTTTCACACACTGTGTAAAGTGTGATCACAGCTAAGTGATGGCCATTAGACTCTATAAAATTAGGATTAGTCAGAATGACTTCCTACGTTAGATCAATTTAAGTCATTGGCTGGTGGGAAAAAAGTGTGATTCTCTCCTCTGTTAGGTGGGACATGGCTTGTTTTTTTGTAACAGCATGGGGTGCGATTGTAGTTTTTCTCTTAAAGTCATTGATTCTGCCTTCTACCTGCATCCTCTATTGTACTGCTGCTTTCCAGCCTCAGCTTCTCTGCTTGCCCTGGGTAAAGATCATCTGAGGTTAATGTCTGATGAGCAGATAGGAGGTTTTGGGAAGGAAAGTCTGTGACAGAAACTTCTGCCACAGGAGCAGGCTAAGGCAGGGTTCTTGGGGCTTATTCTGGCAGCAGCTCAAAGGCTTTTTGTGTCCATGACTGGAGAGAGGAGAGCACAAACATGGTGAGACCCAGGGATGGGTGGCTGAGCACAGGGAGAGGAATCATGTCTCCCTCACATGCCTCCTTGGTCCTGGAGGAACCTTGTTGCCCCAAACCAAGCCTGGTTTCATTTTGCTTGAACAGACAGATTCCACAAACCTGAGCACCACCCAGTTGGTGATCCTATTGTGGTCCAAAGGGAAGCAGGTCCTTACTGAACGTGGTGCAGACATACTCCAAGTTAGAAATGTGTCCTAAGCAGCTCATGAAACATCAGCCTGATCCAAACCTGATCCTATCCAGATCTCTAACTCATGAGGAACTCAGTGAGGAGTCAGTGTCCAAGCAGCCAAGGACTGTGGGAACGGAGGGGGAAGGATGGGAAGGACGTGGGCTGCTCAGCATGCCCAGGGCACTGCCAGGCCTGGCCTTACTCAATCATAGATTTACAGCAATTTTATTAAATTCATCAGAAATCTAATTAAATTAAATTCCCCATGTCCTCGAGGCAGGTGACCTGTATGCCTGGCTCAGTGGCACCACAGCACTTGCAGACTGAGAGCAATCAGCACCAGGATGGTCTGAGCCACCAGGGACTGGATGGAGGGCTCAGGGTCTGTCCCCAGGGCCTGAAAGGCTGTAACTGAAAGAGGAGAGATGAACCCCTGGGTTTGCAGAGACCCCTCCTGCATCCTCCCAGCCCATTCTCCGCACTCACGGCTGTGGATCTGATCCAGTGTCTCCGTGCTCCGGTCCCGCAGGTGCCACAGGGCCAGTCCTGGGCACAGAGCTCTGTCATCCCTTTCTTCCCTGGCCCTGCTCTCCCCCCTCACAAGAGACCATCCAGAAACCACTAGTAGCCCAGGGGGTGGCACTGGGTGAGGCGGCCACCATCCCACCTTCATGGGCAGGGGTGGCAGATGGACACCCGCCCACACGGGCCCTGGGCCTCACCGATGATGGCTGCCTCTCACACGGTGCCCTGGGGGCCTTTCAGGTACGGCAGGCTCTGATGCAGGTACTCTTCTGCCCTGCTCCAGTCCTTCACCAGCTGGAGAGACCACAAGGGCACGGGACTGACGTGGGCCCTTCCCAGCTGGTGGGATCAGTCCCCCTTCCTGGCACCCCTTCTCCCACCCAGGATATTCCCATCTTCCAGCCAGACACCAGAGACAGCCACAGGCAGAGTGGTCTTTGTGGGCCCTGAGACACTTCTGTGTATCTGCCAGGACTCAGGTATGCTGAGGACTCTCTCAGAACCCTTGAGAAGAGAGGAGGTGCCCAGAGAATAGCTCTTGGGGACAGCTTCAGGCTGGAGACCCTGGGGTTCCAAGGTTATTATCACCAAGCACACTGTGATCTCCCACAGGTGCTGTGTTTGGATTGGCTCCATGGCAAGGAGGGCTCCCCTGGAGACCTGCAGAGCAGCAGACAATGGGACATGGCCCCAGGGCTGGGGAGGGGGATTGGAAGTTCCCCTCCTCCTGGCCAAGCTGCAGTCCCAGAGAACCTGGTGGGCATCCCACAGCTGGGACTGCCTCAGATCCAGGTGGGCAGAGGCCCAAGCCCTGGGCTCATCCTCTCTTCAGGACCGGGTACATATTCTAGCCAGAACACCTAGGGCACTCTCGGGCACAGCCCTGGTGGGCAAGGGCAGGTTCTCAAAGCCCAACAGAGAAATCTGGGATGCCTTTTGGTGCCTTCAGGCCTGTGCACAGGCTGCTGGGCCAAGTAGAGCAAGTGTGGGCCAGCAGCCCTTGCCCATGACACTGAGACCCGGCTGGAGAGTGCCCCTCTGAGTCCCCTGCCCACAGTGTGCTGGAGATTTGGGATCCTGGTATTGATCTGGGTCTCCTGTTCCCAGTGTGGTGGGGAAATGGGATTCTGGCATTGCACAAGGTCCCCAGCCCAGCCCTGGCCAGCCCAGGTGGGCCCCTCACTCACCAGGCTGAAGTGGCTGCTCTGTTGTCACATCATAGGGCTCCACAGCAGAGCTGCTCTCCTGGGGAGGCCCATCCTCCTCCAGGACCACCCTGGACCAGCTGGGAGTCTCTCTGCCATCCTATGGATGGGGATTGTGGAACCATTCACAAATGCCTCATTGCTATGGGGCAAGATGTGGGGTTAGCTATGCACAGGGGCTTTCACCAGCCCTGTTCTCCTGTCTTGCCCTGGTGAACACTGTGGGCTAGGGCCCACCACTGCACTGACCACACGCATGGCAGTGTCAGTCATGAAGGTCCTCCCAGCAATGTGCCACCTGCGCCTGGCAACAGGTCCTAGGGACTGTTGACAATGGATCCTGCCTCTGGCAGTGGAACCCAGTGGCTCACTGCCCAGGAGGAAGGGACAGAACATCCCTGGGTGGCATGGGGCTGGCTCAGCCCTGGGCACCTGGGTGCCCTTTGCCCTGATGTCCCTTTGGGACATCCCTGGTGCCTTCTGGTGTGTCCCAGAGCCTCGTTTTCAGATACCCCAGTGTGCCCTCAAGACATCCCTTTCATCACACTGCAAAGCCTGGTCTCTGTCCCTCACTGACATTAAATGAGTCAGATTCACTCAATCCTAACAGAAGTCATCGTTTCTTGCCACCACAGCTCTTCCTCCTGCCAACCAGAAGTCTCCATGCAGAAAAGTGGACGAAGAAAAGGAAATTCCTTACCCTGAGTTTGCCTTTTCTGGATATGGAAACTCTCAGCAATGAAGATTCCCCTCTCCTTGCTCACTCTGGTCATGAACCATGATGGAAAACACTGTCTTACAACCACAGCCTCTTCTCCACTGTGCACATTGCATCAGTGCTGGTCCACTCAGGACCCCTCCCAAGACCTTCATCACCTCTCATGTCCCTCTGAGGGGGCATATTCTTCCTCCCTGTTCAGCCACTTCCTCCCCGTGGGGTGAAACATGGTGCAGAGATCAGTCTGGTAAGTCAAACAAAAACAAATTTTTTAGAGCTTGAGACACTCACATCCTTATCAGACTCTAGACTCAGCAGCTTGGGTCTATTTCTAACACAAAGCAGAGAATTTTGCCTAAAAGCTATTGCTGTTTCTTGGAGAGGAAAGAAATTTTGTGTCTTAACAGTCCTGGGGCTGAGCTAACAGAGTTATACCAGGATTTCTCCTCCCAAAGTCCTTTTAAACTCAAGAGTCTGTGTTTATACAGTGCTTAGCCCAAAGGGGGCTCATTCTGTGTTGGCCCTTTGGCACTGCAGCAATAAACAGGATTAATAACTGGAGTCAGCAGGGCTTGGTACCTGTTAGAATTTCCCATGGACTATGCAGAAGGTGCTGTTCCTACAAGCATCCTGGCAGTGAATTATTTATGGGCAGCATAAGGCTCGCAGTTCTTGCCAGTTTATTAGATTTATAACTAGCTTGTTGGGTCCATTGAGTGTGTCTGTGCATGTACGAACATGTTCTTGTTCAGCTGCTTCTTGCCAATGCCCTACTAGTTAGGGAAGATCTCACACACATTTCCAACATAAACACAAAACTTTGTGACTCAGATGTGAGAAAATCTTGGAGAGGCAAAAGATTGTTACTAAGGAAAAGGAGGATACCTCAACTGAAGATATAAACTTTTATTCAAGCACAGGCTGAAAAACACAGATTATTTGAAGGGTGAAAAACTTTTCTTCCCAGTTCCACAGCTTGTAAGAGACCTACCTGTGTGCGTTTTATCTGGAAACATGTGGACTTCTAACTTCCTTTAAGGCTTATGCATCTTTTTGATACCCAGAGGTGGTCAGTTCACTGTGTGAGTGTTGGAAAGGATTTTAAACACAATTTTCTCTTGAAACCCATGGATTGGAGCACTTGCCTTGCAGCTAATGTCTGCTGTTCCAGTTCTAACAGATCTCAGAATAGGTGTTATTAAAAGCTCATCTTTTCCTGTGCTCTCTGTTATATCAGCGCTGTGATGTTGCCAGTAGAGTCATCACTGCATGTGAAGGTGCTGGCCTGAGGCCATGAAGCTCTACAACACCTCTCTCTGAAGAGGCACAGGTGATTCTTGCTAACACCAGAGGTTCTGCTCTGAGGTAGGAAACAGGTGACAGGAGCAAGGCCTTTATACATGCAAATGATCCCGGTAAGGGAGCAAAACTTGCCATGGCTGGAGCAGAACTGACTGAAAGCAGAATGTTCTGCAAAGTTTTCTGTGAGCCCTTGTCAATTCTGACTGGTGTAGAGAGAACCTGTTTGAGCTGTTCAATAAATTGGATGGTTTAAATAATGTATGGACTGCTGTTCTGGATTCATGAAAGCAGCTGTGTGAAGCACTGACTTGTTCAGCCTGCAACAGGTTTCTTTCCTTTTCTTTAAAAAGTTCTCTTCACTAGGCATCAAAATCTCATGCAAAACTTTTGGATTCTGCTTTCGAGGGCTTCTGGTTAGACTTGACCAGACTGGTGTGCATTTCACAGCTGTTTTCATGCTGTCTATCTTAGGTTCGGGTTCTTTTCTTTTCTTTTCTTTTCTTTTCTTTTCTTTTCTTTTCTTTTCTTTTCTTTTCTTTTCTTTTCTTTTCTTTTCTTTTCTTTTCTTTTCTTTTTTTCTTTGTCTGAGGTTTTTTTAAAATCTAAAGGTCAGTTAAAGAACCTCCTGGCAGAGTAAGGAAAAACACTTTTTCCCCAACAAAATGACCAAGTGAACCCATTTCACATTCCCAACTAAGCTCTCAATTTCTTTCTCCATCTTCAAATAATAATGCTATTGCTTTTTGGACTAAAGTTGGGTATCAAGTCCAGAGATCAACAGCTCACTGGGCCCTGGGTTTACACCTTCATCCCCTGTCACCTAGTAAGAGGATAAGAAATTCAAAATCCAAGAGATAAATCCAAGGAGGGGGGAAGAAGAGACATTTATTTTGGTGCCACAGGAGGCAAATGGAGTCACAGAGGCAGTGAATTGCATTCCATAGCAGACAAAAAGAGTTGAGCTCCTATATTCTGGTACTTCAATTGTTTTGTCATCTGCTTTCTCTCTCTTGGTTACTCCAGGTTTGAAGATGATGATGATGATGGTAAGTGAGGACTTCCATAGGTCACCTCTGATTGCCAAAAGATGCTTTCAGAGGACAGCTCCATAAATCTGTGCTGTCCTGCACAGGGCTCTCTGGTGTATCCAAGATCAGGAAAACAATGTCACCATCTTTTTTAGGGCACCATCTTTTCCATATTGCTCTACCCTGGTCTCAGGGTTCTTCTAGGCTGCCTCAGGGTGCCTCAGTGAGACCTGTGCCTTTATCCCTGTATCTCCAGAGCTGGACCTGCCTTACCTTCCAGGAGTAAGCAAGGACAACAGCAAACCCTCAGCATCAGAGATGTCAGGGGAGAAGAGTGGCTCATGCAAGCATTTGAAGGCATGGAGTGGCACTGTGCAGTGGAGAGAAGCCACTCAGTCAAAGTTGGTTTCAGTATCTACAAGTGATTTAGTCACGGTGGGATTCTTCTACAGTCAATGGGGAGAAGAAAAGCTCTCAAGGGTGTGATTCATGTGACCTACTTTAGGCATCTACTTTGGAATGAGATGAATTACACCTCTGGCTCCATTGACTGTATATTGATGAGATGTCTGCCTACTGTATGAAAGGAGCTTTGGGTGACTAGCTTAAACTTAGAAGCCTGAATTTAATCAGATTAATTCACCCTATATGTCTACACATGCTCCAGTTCTCTCTCTTGTTGCTGTGTAGACATGAAAGGAAGAGCCTTTTCTTTTTCCTTGTGAGATGGCAAATAAATCAGATTCGGAAATTACTCAAAAAAGAGCAGCAATGTGAGATAGGGCTAGCATGTGCAGGAAACTGGGCAGGAAAAGGTATTAGCTTCTCTTATCTGTCCTTGGAACAAATTCACAGGAATCAAGGGAAATAAAGGTGATTTTGTGCCTAAAAAAAGAAAAAGAAAAAAAAAATATATATAGGTGAAGTGAAGAAAACTGGAATCTTCTGGTCATTTGCCACAGGAAGGAAAAAAGTCCTTCCCTTCCTACAGAGACATTCTTTCTTGAAGGTTTGGACAATTACTGCATTTTACCTTTCCTACCACAGCGTGGATGCTTTCTTCTTTTTAACAGTTTGTCTATGAGCATTTTAGCTTCAGTTTAATAAGAGAGGATTGATGTTTGCACTCTGTGGCAATGTTGTATAGAGTGCTGTTTCTGCTTGTTGCAGTAAGGAGACTATTGAAAAAGATGCCTCAAACAAGTGGGTGATAGAGATAATAATAAAAAGTAGTATGTCCTCTTCCTCCACTAAAAAACCCCATCTAACTGCCCCCCACCAAACAATGCCTCTTCTCCCATTCAAAAAACCCAAAACCCACAACCAGTTGCAAAGAGAGGCTAAAAATTATTGGTGGTGTAGAATGATTGTCATCATGAAAATAGAAGTCCTACCAAAACAGAATGATAACTCTTTGTGTTCAACCCTCCCACTGGGAATAAAAAAGAATTCTCACCTATTTTCCCCATGACTCTGACAAAAGTGACTTGAGTGCTTCAATCGAGATCTGTAAGAGTGCCTTATTCCATTTATTTATTTCAAGTGCCCACCTCCCTGGGCAGAACTGAGCTCCTGGAAGATTTCATATACCACCTTGAGGAGGTACAATAACTCCAAAATAATAAAGTAAATTTCAAAGGACACTGTCACAAAATTATTTCTTTTATTTTCACTGTGCTGCTTTGCAAAGACCACCATGGGAGCCTGACATCAAGATAGCATTGCCTACAGAGCCATGTTCAATGGCTGGCAGAAGAAGGGCTGGCAGGGACAGTGTCTGATCAGCTTCCCTTGTACTGTAGGTTTCCTTCAAGCAAAGTGAAAATTGTCACTTCTTTAGACACATATTGCCACTTGCCACCTTTCAGACTCAACCATTGATTATCAAGAGACAATTTTCTCTCCTCTTGTCGTATGGGAATCCACAATGGGACAAATGAGCTTTTCTCCACCAAAGTGATGGTTTGATTTTGATCCTGTTCCCTCAGACTTCAGTGGAAATTGTAAGGCTAGTACTGGAGAGAGCAATAGCCTTGGGCCATGCCAACCCTCTCTTAAACTCTGAATACTGTCCCAGTTCTCTTCAAGTTGACAACACAGAGAAGTCTCAGAGTTTCAGGTCAGTGGTTTAGTCGCTGGAGGCACTGATTCCAGATTGGCTCTCCATTGAATGTTATGGGGATATGAGGGGCAGCCAGGCTCTAACTCAGGAGTGTCTCTCCTAATCATCCCTCACCCATGCAAAACTCACTCCTGGCTGAAATCCACCTGCCATTTCATATCTCCCTGTCAGTGGATTAAACTGGACCCTCTCTGATTTATCTTGGTGTGCAGGGTCATAGAAGGCAGGGAGTGAAAATGCAGGATTTTTTTAGCAGCAGAGTTTTATGCTAGAAGAACCCATGTTCTGCAAAAGCATGGGGTCTGCTTTTTAATGGCTTATTTCTTTATATCTATTTTTATATATTTGATCTCTTTCACTTTGAAAAATATCAGCAGCAAAATACATCAGGGCTGGCTGCATAGTGAAATGGGTGGAGGGCTGCAGAGATGGATTGCTGGTGCCAGAGATCTGCTTGATAAGATGGGTAACTGCCAGATAAGACAGAAGGTTTGAACACAGAACTGCAGATCTCAGATGCAGAAATTTAGCTCTTTCACTTTTAGTCATGCCTGTGTAGGTGAACCTGGTCAAAAAAAGGTTGTGTTTCCAAGGACCTTTGTGAGTGTGACTTCCTCTGTCTACATGAATTACTTTGCAACAGTCAGCTTTGATCTTCTAAACAACTCCTCAAGGCCATGGGCAGCTCCCTTTAAGGCTTTCTGCAGATTATTAAATGTAATGTACCTATAATTTTAATATCACATCCTGCTCAGAACTCATTAGAGCTCAAAAAGGGCATAAGTAGCAGTGAAACTCTTGTTCTCATCTTAAACCAGCCAGTAGAATTAAATGATTTAGATGTAAGATTACCTTCTAGCAAACCAAAGCAAAAACTGCAGAGAACTGCCCATCCCCATCACCTGGGGAGGGAAGGGGACTACAGGAACCCATAAAAGACACTGCCATGTCTGCCAAAGGATGAGCCAATGCCCAGGGCCAGCCTTCCAGGCTTGCTATTCCATTGTCAATCCTCAGTGGTTCCATCACTGTGATGGCATTGCTCCTGATTGATACTCCATGTCACGGACAGGAGAATCTGCTCCCTCTACACTTTATGAGAAGCCAGGTAAAATAATTCCACCATGCCTTCCTTTTTATGAAAATGGAGCAAAGCGTGGCACACAGACGTTCAATCTCCCATCAGAGATAAAGTGCCTTCATTTACTAGCTCAAAAAATCAATACCTGTGATTTGATATGAGCATTTATTTTCACTTAACTCCTTTCTATCACTGAGCCATTGGGGGAAGGCAGGAAAGCTTCATTTAGTGCAGCAGGATTTGCAGCGAATGCTGCCTAGTGAATTGCATTTTTCTGTGTGTACACATTCATCTGTCTTTCTGATACTCATCTTATGTGTCTCTGCCATTCCCAGTAGGATCAGAGAAAGGTCGTATCCAGAGAAGAGGCACACTATGGACCTTGGGCAAGTCTCTTGTGCTGTGGCACTACTGCCCAGCAGCTCCTTCAGTATGAACCTGTGTGATCATCCCCCTGAACTGGCAGGGGACAGGAGGGCACTCAGGGGCTCTAGGGTCATGGAGTCTGATCCCCAGAGGAGAGACTCACGTACTTAATTTAAGAGGAACAGTGTAAGAAGTTCCATGTGAGAACTGTATGGGAGAAGGCAGGAAGAATAAGAGAATCTGAATCAAGTCCTTTCCTTGCAAGGGCAGCAGAAGCCAGGGATGTCTGTCACTGGTGTGTACTGCCTGTTGTAGCCTCTGGCTGTGGCAGGAGGGCTGTAGAATCTGTGTTCCCCAACAGGGACAGTCCCTTCCAGTCACTTTATGGGAACCAGTCTGGTTTCCAAAGCTGTCTGTAGCCATTTTCAAACACCAGTTGAGTCTTCCCAGTGGAGTAGTCATGTCCCTGCACAGGAGTGATAACTAGCACTGGCTGCTGCTCCTGGTGTCGGTGTGGAGGCAGGCAAGTGGGTGAGGAAATAAATAATAAACAAAAAAGTCAGCTTGTCAGTGTGTGAGGATGGAAATGAAGAGCACTGACCAGCGATGACCTTTTGTTTACATTTCCCTCCGAAAGGGAGAAATAATTGCAGTTTCTATGTGATGCTGCCTTCAAATTACACCCTCTCTCCCTGCTCTATTCAAGACCAGCCAGTGATGACATTAGAGTCTTGAATCAAACTAAGTGGTTACTATGGTGTCAGGCTGAAATTATGAATCTCAGAGACCGCCAGCTTGGAGAAGGAGCAGTGGCGGACACATAATTAAAACTGGGAGAGAGAATAGAAGCTACATTGTATGTGAATAGTAGTGAGATTGCACTTCCGAGGAGCAGTTACCAGAAAAAAAAAAAGAAAAAAAAAAGAAAAAGAAAAAAAGAAGTGCTTAGTTAAATGTATAATCAGAGACCAGGAACAATGCTCTCTGCTGGTATTTTACTGCTGGCTGTACGTCTGCTGCTCTCTCTCCAGTGCCTCCAGTGCCTGCCTGGAGCCACCCCTGGCATCCAGCAGCCCCCTCACAGTGAAAAAAATGCACAATCCCAACAATCCCAACAATCTCAACACTCTGCATCCAGAAGAATGCCTTTGCATGGCAAAGCGACGTGGATGTGGAGCCTGGCACCATTGTTTCCCCTCAAGCAGAGCCACAAGCAGAGTGCTGATTGACGAGGGTCGGGGAGGGAAGGACAGGGTGTTGGGAAGCAGGACTGATTTGGTAATTTCAGCGGTCATTAGTGGAGCTCATTGTGAGTTTGATAGATCTGCGCTGCTTTGTTACAGTTAAGTGGACTGATTGTGGAACACAGAAACGTTTTTAGTGACATGACAGCTAATTTAGAAATGGGGGAGTGGTGGGAAAAGAACATGCATTATTCCATAATTATATCTCAGTCTGTCCCAGCCCCATGACTGGCTCCCCTGAGAACATAACTCTGATTTCTCTAATACAGGAGTGAGATATCAGGCTTCTTCCGTTAGGCTGCTGCACACTGGGTCCCAACCCACTTGTGGCCTTTCGTGCATTATGCCACTGCTGCACTTAAACACCAGCATTATCCCACTGCCATAATTGTTAAACACTACTGACAGCAGGATTCAGCAACCCCTCGCACTGCCCAGGCAGCAGTGCTATGAATCCTTAACACAATGCACAGGATTTTGTTCTTGTGTCCTGTTTGCTGTTGGAGGCTGCCCCTTCATCCACCTTTGTGATGTCTGATATGGGTTAGAGGAAGATGTGAGCAGGGAGAGCAACTCACCCCAAAGCTGGTAATGACCCATTTTGTTTAGAGCTGGAGCACTCCTGCCAGAGCTCTGGGAAGAAGCAGGGTACTCCACCTTCTGCTGCAGGCACTCCCTGCTGTGCTGGTTCTAAGGGGAGGTGGAAAATGACAGGTGATAAAAAGTTAGAGTGGGGTGCGTCATTAAACACAGACTTGAACCAGAAGAAGTTGGTGCTGAGGTTTATCAGCCCTGTCAAGAACATCATTTACCACATACAGATGCTCTAAAGAAGATTTATGAGTTCATCTTTTATGTAAGGTGTGACCATTGGGCCAAGCTGAGGCCCTTGATCAATGAAGTGCTTATAGATGTGCCTGGTCATTTAGATCCTGGGGAATTCAGGAGATCAGAGCCTTAATGATCTTGCAGCAGAGAGCCCTGGGAAAAACATGCAAAAGGGGGTTATTTTTTACCACCAAGCCCAAAACACCTGAGCTAAATGTGCTCAGGGACAGATCAGCTGAAAGAATAGATGCTCTTTCTACCCTCTCCCAGTCCTAGCTCCACTGATAGATAATTAAAGGCTTGCAGAGTTGGATCCCAACACTGCAAAAGAAAAATGTCACATTTTTTTAATTGACTGCCTGTGTAGGTAATATAAAGAAAACTAGACTGTGGTCAGTAGGCAACACAGAAATTGTCATCTATCTTTTTTCTTTCAGATCTTTGAATCTGCATTTAAGGAGAGAGGAGGAAAAATAATTGAAATGCAAAGCAGAGGGGTGGGGAGCTGGCAGGAAAGCTGGGGGGGGACGGATGGTCCTGAGAGCACTGCTTTGGGAAAAGTCCTCAGATGCAGCTGCTGCTTCATGAGAGCAGTGGGCTATTTTTAATGTGCTGCGGCTGTATTTGCACTTTCAATTGCTGTCATTAAGAAGGCAATACCCACTCTTGTAATTACGACGTCAGTGGGGTTCACTGGAGTCAGCCAACGCCTCCTTTTCAACACCTGCTGGATGTCTTGCTGTGCTGTAGCGGGCAGGTGAGACTGTTCCAGTTATGCCAGTCTGACAGTGCTACTGGGTCTTGCACAGGCCTCTCCGAACTACACGTGTGCTATGTGCTTTGGATGGAGATCTTTATGGCCCATGGATGGCAGCAGTTCAGCAAGCCACAATGAACCTCTCCAGGCAAGAGCTAAGGAAGGTTTCTTGGCCATGTGGAGCATCTCTTTGCAAATTTGCCTTTGGTGTGAATATGTCCCTGGCATGAATGTTCCCTCCTCGGAAAAACATTGAAATAAAGGAGGACTCCTATAGGAGTGTCCTTAATCAGAAAACTAAAGGAATTCTGTCTCTGGAATCATTCAGGGTTCAATGGTGAGAGTCTTCACTATTTGGGACTCTTAGCTAAGGCAACCCATGGGATGGTATTTGCCCTTCCTGTTGTGATGGATGTAGGTCTTAAGCAAGGGAAGAGCAAATGATGACCAGGAATTGCCAACATGAAGGCTTCTGGGCAAACTTAGGAGGAGGTACGACTTGCAGTTATGGTTTTCATGACAGTCTTAGGTTTTTAAGAAATAGCAGAAATACATCTGTCAGAATAGACGTAAATTAATCCTATCTTGAGGCAGAGGGAATTTTAGCTTGTTCCACCTCATTTTTTTCTTCAGGTTAGAAAGATTTTAATAAATTCACTTCTCCTCAGTGTTAGTCTATCTATTCTTCTTTCAAGTTCTCATGGTCAGACAAAGTGCTCCAGGCCTTAGTTGCTACCAGAATCCCTGTTTTATCCGAATATGAATTATATGATTAAGAAAAATATTCAGAAAATAGAAATATTTGGCCAACTCTGTTGAGCTTTAATTAAAATTAATATAATACTTTATTGGAGCTGAAATTCTGAAGCATCACATGTAACTGAATATATTTAACCAATTAACTAAGTCAAACAAGGCTGTCTAAACTTAATCACAGACCTCTCCATTCCCCTATTACGTCAAGTGCTACTAATGCTGTTATACTTTTGACAAGTGGCCCCTGGCAAATGAGCAAATCAATAATGTATTTGAGCTAGGAACTGAGCACATTTGCATTTCTGCAGTGCCTTTTGCTGAGGATCTCAAAGCACTGTGGGAACTTTCAGTTTGTTAAACTTGCAGCAATGTGGGGATGCAGAACCAGGTGGTTGAAGGAGTCATGCATGAGGTGGAGGGACAAAGGTCTAGATGTGGGCAGGGCTTGAGATGCCATGCTAGACCCCTGGTTTGGGGCAGACCTCCCTGCCTCTCCCACAGGATAGGGAGGTCAGTTCAACCCTTACTGAGGTCTCCCATGGGATGCAGAATTCTATCTGCTTCCAGTTTGTGGTTTCCCAAAAGTGCTGAAGTCTGTTTCCAGGACTGCACAGATGAAACTTTGGCTTCTTGAAGACTCAGCTCCACAATCACTCTGCTACTGCCTGCACTTCCTTGGGATTCATTAGTTCCTTGGGTCCTCTTTTACTGGTGTCAATCTCGCAAGCTCTCTCCATCATCTGAGCTGCACAGCATGTTCCATAGCCCATTCAGACTCACATGAAGATGCACCACAGCTTGGTTGGCCATCCCTGTTCTCTTGGAAAAGAACAATGCCTTCCAAAATTTTGGAACTAGTAAAGTTTTAAATGATCTGGAAGAACCAAAATAAACTTTTCGTTTGGGACATTTTTGCAGTAACAGTTAATCTCATTGCTAAGAGTCTGCTCTTGATATTCATCCTGCATTTTCCTATTATTAAAACAGAAGTCTAGAGCCATATTTAAAATATCGCTGGTACAATAAGTAAAATAAGTATTTATATAGTCACAACACTTGACTGTTTAGCCTGAAATTTGAAAGACCTTTCCAAACACTAAGGCAATAACCCAGATGTGGAGAGCAAACATTTTTAGACATATTGTACTGGAGGAAATAGAGGCCATGAGAAATCCATGCATGATTTGTGTACTGTGATATATTGGGTCTGTGGCTAAGCTGAGCAGAGAGTTTGTGGGATTCATTCCCCAAGCCCTGGACACTTCTGTAATTTTTAAAAAATAAATGCTGCACGTATATGGAGTTTGTTCTTCTTTTCTCCTGGGAAAAGTATAACTACAAAATGGGTTTCCAATAATGGATCATTTATGTTATATCACAGTGATTAATGGATCTTTACATCCCCAGAGGGGAACAGACTAGTGACACTGCTGCCACAGCACCTCTTCTGGAGTCAGGAGCTCAGTTCCAGTTTTGGCAGCTGTGGAATGAACTCGAGCTGTTTCCTTGACTCCTATAGAGTCCCTCAGGACCAGTCCTGGTCTGGAGCCTGTGGTGGTTGTTGTCCAGGAGGGCTTAAGCCTCATCATGCAGCAACAAGAGGATAAAGAGCAGCGATTGGACTCAAAGTGAACAGACACATGGAGGAATGAAAAGCAAAGATGACTCGTCCCCTGGAAAGCAGCGACGTCAAAGGAAGTTCCAACAATAGTAGATAAAGATATACATGAAAAGAAACTTTTGACTACATTGATGCTGTGAAGTTGTGTTTAGGGGTTCACAGGTGTGGGAAGGGGATAGAAATTATTACTAAGAAAAGGTGGGTGACGGAATTTCTATTATTAAAGAAGGAAAGAGGCCCTGAATGGAGGCCGAAAGTCTGGTGAAGGCAAACACTCCATGAGTTCCTGAATTTTCAGGGTGGGGAGTTCGAGCAACTTTGTCAAGTTGCTGAAGATCCCAGAGTCCCTTGGGCAACACCTTTTGTGCTCTGCCTCTGCGGGAAGACGGCTTTATGAGATAATGATGTTATTTCAGCAGAAACTCTTTCATTCCTGCAGCAAATTAAAGGAGGAAAAAAGAAGGGGGGATATCTGGGGGGAAAGAAACCAATGTTATTTACTCCTCTGCAGCTGACATTAAAGGCTTCTTTAAGGGCCAGTGGGTTATTAACTTCCTGTCGCCTGCCACAATGATATGCTGTGACATATTGTCACCGCATTCCAGTGAAGCCTTAAACATTAATTGGGAAGTAAGATGAGTGAAGCGGCTTTAATGAGATACCTTGTTGTAACTTCCAACTTTACACATTATTTACAGTGATTCCACTAATGGTTCCATCCATCAGAGGCAGGGAGAGGGATTGGGGACGAGAGCAGGGGAAGGAGGGGTGAAAAGACGGAGATAGATATCGTAAGCTGAGTGAGAGATGCAGGGAGTAGGGTAGGAATAAGCTACAAGGTGCAGGACAGAGAAAGAGAAGTTACATCCCTCTGGTGTTTCTCACCTTGAATTTAATTTCCTTCAGTCATTTTCCAACTACAGCAATTTTGCAGCAAGAAGATGGGAAGAGAGTTTATTGCACAACACAGTCCCACTGATTAGCCTGCTTTACCATGCCTTTATTCTCCTCCCTTCTCTCTTAAATCCTTCTCTCAGCTTCCTTCCCTTGGATGTTAACTGAAGTTGCACAAAATTCACCTTAGTTTTCCAGTGTGGACAGGAAGCCCACCCTGGCTGGATGGACAGCTGGAAGCACACTCATGAAGTAGTTGTTAAACACTATGTGATAGGTATTTAACAAGGTTGTAGGGAGCAGAGCAAACCGAGCAAGTCCTGTGAAGGCAGTGCAAAGATCATTGGAGTGAGTTTGTTTAAAATTTTTTTTGCTTGAAAACTAACTTAAGAACCAGATTGTCACCATCACCTTATTGGAGTCACCCCAGATAGGATGGTGTGGCTGTTAAATCTGGTGGCTGTTATTAATGCTGTCCAACTTTAACCTGCAGACAGCAGATAAAATCACCGAGGGACCAAAAATTGTGGCAGATGCAGATTTAAAAGGCAAGATGCGGGGAGGCTGCATTCTCCAACCTGGGCTGTCTGGTGTGATATCCAAACTTGCAGTTGTATGATAGAACAGAGACCCCATGTCAGGACAACCCTTCCCATCAGCAATACAGCTCTACCCACCTCTGCAGGACCAGCACCAGCCCCAAGACTGAGAGTGGATCACAGCCTGACACCACATATGACCTTCAATTACAGCCCTAAACCAATGACAGGAAAAATGCTGGACTGGCAGCCTCAGAGGCCTGAAATCCTCAGAAGAAGGGTGTGAGGCCAGGCTAGATCCTATTAACATGTTTTTTTTTCTTCCATGCAGCATTGGGGTCAAAGCTGAGCAGGTAGCAGATGAACCCAGTTTCCACACTCCCATTATTCCCTGGAAGAGTCAGCTGGTCTTGTGATTCAGGTGGGTCAATAGTGTAAGGAGGAAGATTTGACCCTGTTTTAATTAGAAGGAGCAGAATGAGCTGGGGAAAGACCATGATTATAATAACATGGCCTGGTAAGAAAGTGCCCAGGGCACCAGGCATTCATTCCTAGCTAGAAGGCATGTGGATTACATGATATCAGGATGCTCTGCACTCACGCAGGTTTATGCTCCCTGTTCTGTTTTCCATTATATCATTTCTATCCTTGTTAACAGCAAAGTCCCACAGCAGCACATGCAATCACAGCTAATGGATTCCAGTTTTACTCTTAGATTTAAAGAACGTTTCTTCTTGCAATACTGAGCTGGATGGCTGTTGAAATGGAGCAGACAAAGAGAAAATTAATTGCAAGTATGGGTGTATAAAAAGCACCAGGGGACAGATCAGCTGGGGGAAACACATGGAGTTTAAGAGCACATGCGCATGCCAACAGCCCCTTTTTCCATGAAAAGCTGAAATTTCCACTCACAGCTACCTGTCAAGGTTGGCGTGCCTTTAATTGTAATGTCTGCGTGCTTCTTTAGGCACCATTTAATTCTCTCTGACAGCCACCGATTTAAAAATAAAGGCAAACACTCAGAACTTAGTGGCGGATCGGAGCCAGGCAAGGGATGTGCTAATTGCCAGATGTTGTTCATTTGACTCTGATCCATTACCAAAATTAAAGAAGAAAGAAATGGAAGTAGGAAAAGGAAAAAACCTGCCCCGCCTCCCCTCCACTGAGCTGTCTGTAGGTTTGACTCGCTGCTGTTGGTGAACTTCACTGAGCAGAGCACATTGGGGTGTTTCTGCATTAACAGCATCACAGGCCAAGTCACTTCATGCAGTGGACTGTGGAGCATCTCTCCTGGGGTCTGGTGTACTGTGGCTTCCAGGGCTAGCAGGGAAATATTTCCCCACTGTGCAGCCAGCTGTAGCCTCTCTCTGACATTTCCAGCAGCTAATCTGTTTTATCAGAGATGAAAAACTTCCATAGCGGGTGGCTCAGGAGAACAGGAGGAGAAGTCAAAAACTCAACCTGGATTTAAAGTAACTCTTCACTTGGATGGTTGCTAACTCCTATTCCCGGCACCTCTTGTGCTATTTAGTCTGAGAAAAAGGATTTTTAAGTGCCAAGGGAAAGGTAACAAGGTCAAGGATGAAGACAGACAGCTTAGATTTACTTCTAAGACAAATCTGAGCTGGATTTGGACTCAGCCCAGTAGGTTCCCCAATGCATTTTGCCTCTGTGAATCCTAAGGGGAGATTCATTTATTCATTTCTTCATGGTTGATTCTTGGGGTGAGACTCAGGTGCCAAAAGTAGGCATTTAAAGCCAGTTAAGACAAAAGGATCTCTCAGAGCGATCCACACACAGCTTTCAAGACAGAGAAGCTAAGGGAAGTCTTACCTTTCTGGAGAGTTTATCTCCTTCCAAGAGGTCAGTGCATGAAGTGTGGTCCCTGGAGAGCAGGAATTTGATAGTCAGCACGCAATAGGGCCATCATTCCTTCCTGGAGCTCTTGGGGAAGCCAATTGTGATGGGATGTCAGTCCTGCCTCCCACAGCTGCAGGGTGACGAGCTGGAGAGCATTTCTTTGTAACAGAAAATGCTGCAGAAATCTGGGTTGCACAATACTGAGTACTCATGGAGACTTTTCCATTTGGGAATTCTTCAGCATTTGCTGTAGCTCTCAGGTCACATCACTCTCTTTGGAATGTCTTTTGCACAGCCTGGCCAGATGGGCAGCTCAAGGAGCAGGGTTGGTACAGGCACCCAGCATCATCTTGTGGCTGCTTCCAGAGACACAGCCACAGAGGGCTTCAAATTCTCTTTAAGATGAAAGGGCTTCTCTTTCAACTGCCAGGTGGATCAGTTCATTAAATAAAACCCAAAAAATTGCCCATGACTCTTGTTCCTTACAAACTGCTTGGGGTTAGCCATCAGGCTGGGTATTTATTGTGAGCAGAGGTCACCTGTGAAATGCTCCATGTGCAGAGCTTCAATATCCACTTTCAAAATAAAATCAAAGAAAGAATGACTGAAAATTGGGATTTCAGCTTATTACCCTCTGAAAGGTGGCTGACACCCCATGCAGTCCAAATGGCATCCTCTTGGATGATCTCTACTTTTCTTCTTTTCTGCAGTGTATCAGATAATCCACTGAGCTTTCTTTTCCCAGCAGTTCCTAAAGCTCCTGTCAACAGGCCAGGCTTAATGCAGCAGTGAACCACAAAAGGGGTAGAATTCCTGACAAAACTGTCCCTTCAGAATAGGACATGGCCCAGCACAGGAGAGGGCATATAACTTCATTTCGAGCCATTTTTTTCCCTCCAAGTCAAGGCTTTCCTGATACATTCAAAGAATTACATATACGCCTAAAATATGTAATTAGGCTCTTGACTCACATACAGTCAGTGAGCCTAAAAGAACCAGAGCATCCATAAATATTGGAGGGTTTTTTTTTTTTAAATTACTCATTCCTTTAAAAGTAAAAAGTAGGACAGATGAGCTGTGAAAGATGGAAACAAGGCAAAATTAGTCTTCTGTCATTTGTGGTTGTTCTAATCCACATGAAAAAAGGTTCTGAACAGCAGTGTTTGGGTTTTCCTCCCTCGGTGGGGTAAATGCAGGGAATTCATTAAACAGACAACCTGGCTGTGCCTAAATCCTTCATCTATCATAGGGATTTGTTTTAGAAAGCTCTGCTCTTGCATGAGATATATTTGGATTTGGAGTACAAAGAGTGTCTTCATTTAATAGCTCTTCATTCTCATCAGGTTGGCCTTCCTTGGGGCTGTCCTTTCAGTTGTCTGGGAGTTTATTCTCATAACAGGCTCATCTATTCCCTTGTCAGATATTCTTTCAAAATGGCCCCTGTGCAATAAATTGACTGAATTTGGGAAAATTCCTTTTAGTCCATATGGACAAGCAAAATCCACTATTAACTCTATAGCAATAAAGTTTTACAAAGATACTTCTGACTTTTTACCTGCTACAAATTCAGTTTAATTTTGACAATATTTTTAACCAGGCTGCGGGATGTCTTGTCTACACTTTGCTAAAGAGGTCAGCCACCTTGTACGTGCCCCCATTTAACAGTCCTCCCATGTTTCTGATCTCCAAATACTATGCACAGACCACCTGGAGTGGGCAGCCTCCTGTTGCCAGGCTGCCCCTGGTGTAAAGTGTGTTTTCTTTGGTGGTGTTTTTTTTTTTTTTTTTTTTTTTTTTTTTTTTTTTTTTTTTTTTTTTTTTTTTTTTTTAAAATATGTGAGCTATCTGTATAGGGGAGCTCACTGCTGCAGTACTCCTCTGCTTTGGGACCCACCAAATGGAGCATGTGGAGCTGGAGGAATGTGATCATTTGGACCCAGAGGGAAAGGGCAGCTCTGTGTTTCAGATACCTGAAATCCTGAGTGCTGCAGAGGCAGAGCTCAAACGTGAGGCAGGTGACAGGCTGCTGCTTGTGCAGTGCAGAAGCGACCCCGACAGGCTTCTTCCTTTAGCACCTGTGCCTTGGTATCTCAGCACCACCTTCGTCCACACTTATGACACTACTTGCTGCATTTTGCGCCAGAAGTTGAGCTGTCCTAAGGGCTTTTAGATGTGATGAGTACTTTTGCAAGCAGGCTGCAGCAGTCCATTGAAATGCTCCTTACCTCAGCTCTGGATGAAATGCAGGGTGAGTGGAGGGGAGAGAGGGAACTATATTATCTTTTCTCCCTAATAAGAAGTGATACAGAAAAAGAATACAGTATACAGTTCTCTTAACTAATTTTATAACCAACAGTCATTGCAATGCTCTTTCTAGGATCAGAAGGAACAAGACAAGAGGCAGAATAATAAATCCAGACTGCCTTTTTGCAAGCTACAACCATATCATTATAGGAAGGAGTTTAAGGACATCCACTCTGGGGAGAAAAAAAATTAAAAACAGAGGCCACTTCAGCCCACCCTTGGCAACATGATTAATTAAAATTAAATCCAATAAAAAATAACTTTCAGATGCCTTCTGAATAAAATCTGCAATCCAAAATGGTGTTCTCTGGAGACATAAGGCTGTCTGTGCTGGTGAGCTGATTTCAGTGGGAAGATGCATCATCTTGGGATGCAATATATCCATTTCCCACCTGCCACTGCTACCTGCCATGTCAGCCCATATTTGCAGTCAACACACTTCTCCTATGCTGAGGGACATGGGCTCTGAGGAAACATGCTGTGCAGTGCAAGGTGGAAAGCAGGGTGAAGGCTGGGCACAGCTGCACCCAGCGCAGCTCCTGGCATATCCTCCAGCTTTGGCTAATTTTGCCCCTTGCTGAGTTAGTGAAGGGTGTATGTCAGGCCTGGTTTAGCTTGAAGCAAGTGAATGTCACAGCACTGTCTCATTTCTGTGTGACATTGCACCAGGAGCAGCACGTGCACACAATGGGTTGGGAAGGTTGTTTTAATGTGCTGTGCTGGCCGTCGCACGGCTCCAGCACGGAGAGGCACCTGCCTGCTGCAAACCTGCTCTCAGCCTGCCCTGCTCATCCCCACGGCTGTCACCCCTTCCCTGCCACACCCCTTCCCCGCCACACCCCTTCCCCAGAGCACAGCCTGCCCTGATGGAAAGGCAGCAGCTTAATCCTCTTACATTCCTGCTGGGCAATCTTCCTCTAAAGTGGCACGAGAGCATTGATGGAAAGCCAGTTGCCATTCAAAAGTAAGCAGAAATATCAGCTGTTTTTTGTTTTTTGTTCCTTTTTTCTTTTCTTTTAGGGGACTTTTAATTCCTTTCTGTAGTGTTCATTTACACACAACTCTCAGAGGATGAGAGGAAAGCCCAGATGATCCAGGCTGTACCGCATCCTTATTAAATTAGACAGCATCAGCTTCCCCCAGGCCACAACCCCAAGGACAGGGAATTACATGAGTTTTCTATCTCTCTCTTCCTGCTATAATCAATAGTAAAAAAGTGAATTGCTGATAGGGGAGGAGAGTTATGTCCCTGGAGGCACATCCCCACACCAGAGCACTTGGTCCTCTTTGGTTGCTTATAGTAACTCAGACTTTTATCTGTCCTGGTTCCAGTCTCGCAGACGTGTGGTGTCATCTCTCAGAAAAAAAAATCTCAAGGGAGTAAATCCCTATCTTAGAGGTTTGTCTCCCATAAATCAGTATTACTCTTCTGTCCATACTGGGCCTGCTTTCCCCCTGCTTCTGTTTCCAGTCAAGTAATGAAAGCTGAGGCAGGATTACTGATTTTTAGCCACCACAACAGAAATTTGCCGCTTGCATATCTCTCACCACCAGTTTACTGTGTAACTGCATATTTAGTGGCGTCAAACGTGTATCTAAGATTAGAGGAGACAAAGATGTGAATGTCTTTGAAGCAATGCCTAGGAAAGGCTTGCTATGATACAGATATACCTGAAGGCATGGAGAAGAGGAGATGGGGAAGCTTTTCTTTGAGACAGGGTCTCCAGAGGCTCTTTAGTCAAGAAAATGCAGTGGCATTATTAAAAATGATAATAGTGTCATGAAAAATTAAATGGCAGGTGGCAAGCAGAGTTTAGGATGGAACAGGGGAGATGTGGATTGTTTTACTGCAGCTTGTGGATATTAAAACAAGGCATTTAGAGTCTGATCCAAGAACAGTTAGCTGGCATCTTCTCACTGACTTCAGAGAAAGCTGGATCATGCCTTAACAATCAAGAGGATGCTGAGTTCAACCCACTGGAGCTAATCCTGATTTATGCTAATATGCAGGAGATCAGCTCAGATCTGTTGCCTGAAAATTCCTAGACCTACCTATCTGTGTGGTTCTGCAGGACAGGGAAAACTCAACCCTTGCATTAAGAGTGCTCTATCTGTATTTCAAGGGACCAGAAAAATCTCTGGATCTTCAGCTTTGCATGATACCTCAGGACACAGTCCTGTGTAGGATCTGCCACCTCTGTCCAAACTGGCCTCGAGGCACAGCTGACACCTCCTTGCACCATTATCCTTCATCTCCCTGCTCTGCCACGGCTCTCCCACACCATGGGCTGTCTGCTTCATCCCCAGTGCCCTCCTGCTCTTCTCCAGCCTCCATGGATTCATTTTATTCCTGGTGCAAGACAGGCTGGGAGGCATGACTGTTAAGGTAGGAGCTGTTGCAGTAAGACCTGTGGAGACTAAACTGCTTTTAAAAGCCACTTAATAAAGCTCAGCAGAAAATCTAAAGTGAGTTAAAGGAAACTAATGTGAATCTCAATTTCTAAAATTCATAACATTTATCAGTGTCCATGTGAGGCAGCACAACAGAAGTAAACATCGACTCCCATCGGCTCCACTGGCTCCCCGCCTACACTGCTGACAGCAGAATCAGTCCCTCTCTCTGTCACTGGTGTTACTGTCTCAGGGCATTTTAGATGGATGTCTGAGCTACCTTAGCCAGGATCTTTTCTCTTGTAAGAGGCAAAGATCCTCCACAGTCTAAAGGAGGACAGAGGCATGCTCCAGTGCTCTGGGAAAGAGCATTTGCTGGAGCTCTTTTACATGCTGTACATCTTTGACATTCCCTGCAAGTTGCATGACTCCTGAGGGTGCCAGGAGGGGATGGATAATCACCTGTGCTCCAGTCCTTCCTCCAAAGCAAAACGTTTCTAAAATTGGCAGTGTAGAGGTGCCAATTACATTTGAGACATGTCTCGAAATGCTGGTGAGGGTCAGAGAAATTACTCTGGAAATGGCCACTTGTTATTGCACATGCTTGGCTTGTAGACAAATTCCTCCCTGAGACAAACCTGCTGGGCTGGGAAATAAAGCAGCCCTGGGGGGTCAGTGTGCAGGTGCCTGCTGAGAGTCCCTGCTTGCAGGACTGCCCTGGCACTCCAGCCTTGATGCCCAGTGGTGAGCCCAGAGCTTCTGCACCCCCCCAGAGGCACAGACCCTTCACATCTGTGCAGCTTACCCAGGAGAACCCCATGGCTGCTCCCGAGGGCTTTGCAGCTCCATGCATGGTGCCCAGCACATGGGCACCCCATTCTCCAGGGGTTGGTGCCTGGTGACTCCATGTACCACCAAGCCCAATGGTGGCTTATTCCTGGGAGTGTAAAAAATTATGACCTCCTCAGCTTTGGGTAATGACCCTTGTGACTTGCCTCTGATCATCCCCTTAAAAACACACTGCTGAATTTTTTGTTTTCTGAGCCCTTTTTCTCTGTAACATCCATCAGATCACTGTCTTTTTATCCCCACCTTCTCTTACAAAGTCTCCGCTCCAATTTGCTCCTCCAGATGAGACCCAAAGCTGCTAGCATTTATCACTGTCACCAAAGTATCCCTTTCTTCTGTTTGCTGACACTTCACCCACCGATCCCAATTACTGGCTGACTTTTCTTCCATTCATACAAATCCCCCATGCAACTTTGGATCATCAATTTTCAGCAAATGGTCTGTTGGCGAGTGCCAGGCCCTGCCTCATCCCCCTTGGCTGACTGGTTGCTTCCGACACATGGTGTCCCTACTGCTCCCAGGCCAGATGAATGAAAGTTTGTCAGGAGAACAGTGAATGAAGAAGAAAGACCTTGTTTCCCTTCCCACATTCCTCCTACATTCACAGGAATTCAGCTCTTGGTGAAAAGCATCAGGTGGATAATCACAGAAGTCCCAGATCCAGCACCTGGTGAAGCATTGGCCCTTAGGTGGACACCACATGTAATGAAGCCCACACAAAATAAATGAGAATGGCCCTGTGAACCCTGAGAAGGGATGCAGGATGCACATTTATGTGGCCAGGATGGCATAGTTCCTGGTCACACAGATCTCATCAACAGGTCAAAGGGGGACCTCGATGCAATCTTTCCTATGCTGGAAGCCAAAAATTTATTTAACCCCTTGGGAGACCAGGATAGTCCTTCTCCTCCCCAGCCTGCTGTTGAACTGCTTTAGAGTGTCTGGCAGCACTGTGGAGGTGGTCCCAGCAAAACATTTCTCCGTCTGTATGTGTCTGCAGTGTGCTCCTGCCTCAGCACAGGCTGCACTGTGGCATTTCCATTTAAGTGCTGAAATCAAATGAATAGCTTCTCCACAGCACTTTGCATCTTCCAGTGCATCCATGTGTCACTCCTCCGTGTCCCTGGCTTATGGAATTGGTCATAGGTGAGGAGGGAGAAATGTCTATAGGATTCCCTTGTAAAAACCCTCAAAGCAGGCACATTGGGATGCTAGTAATAATCCTTCTCTTTCTTAGCATATGATAACTGCCTCCTAAAATATTAATCAAAACATGTCATGTGATCCTAAAAATAGGCTTTCCAATTCCACTCTGTTCTCTCCTTAAGGTTTCTTGTCTGTTGTGGTTTAACCTTTTCTGGCATTTCACTGATTGTAGCAACTGCTTTTCCAGAGTATTGCAAAACCTCGTGCCCTTTCCCAGTGTGTACACACCAATGTACATCCCTCACATGCCACTCAGCTTTCCTATAATTTTGGCACAAGAGTATCCTCACCAGTATGTACATACATTAATCCACCCAAGGACATCACAGAAATATATTCCAATACACACTTCTGCATAATCCCAACATCTTTTTAGCTCAACTACCACCTCATCTATCCTGGCCCCTCCAGGACAAGTCAGAAGATCCACACACACCTCAAGATTTTGGGGAAGTTGATCAACATGTGTACCCCTGGCAGGTCTTGGAGCACCCGGACTTCAGTGCTTCTTTTCTGCTGCTGCAATGCTAATGGATGAAGTTCTATAAATATTTGATTGACCTGTCACTGCCATGCAGCTCTCATTTATCACTTGCTCCAGCCAGATCCGAATTACTTTGGAATATTTTGTGCTGCCTCTACAGAGTGTTCAATTCTTCTCCTGCCAACCCCACTGCCCCTTTCTCCAAGCCACCTCCAACACAGAACAACACACAATGGAGCAGCTCCTGAAAACAGCCCTTCCTCGGCCAGGAAATAAAACAGAACCAAGTGCTTGGAGCAGTGGGACAGAGAATATGAATCTAAAAAGATGCAGAAATAACCCAGACAGGGCAGGGTGTTGTATGTGGGGTGAACTCACCCTCAGTATGAGGGAGTACATACCACAGCAGATGAGATCAAGAGCCCCTCTCTGCCATTTCCATAGCGCTGTGTCCCAAAAGAGGATCACAGATTTACAAGAAATTCAGGTAATTTGCTCGTCATGTTACCCATAGGAAGTGAGTAATTCTCTTCGCTCACCACTCTAATCAGAGCCGGGGTATTTTACTAGCAAGGGCTCAGGAATAAATTAGGATATATAGTCCATACAATCAAATTCTATTCTGTTCATTTTCACTCCTGTCTTCTTTAGATTTTTACATTTGGGATGAAATCAGCAGATTTTAGGGCTTGTGGAGATTGAAATGACTGTGTTTAGTGATGCAGACCCTGCTCACGCAGAGACCAGTGTTGCTCTGCTCATGGTAATGAGCCCCCCAGGGTGCTCGTAGCTGCCCTGGGCTGACACAAAGGCCTTTGCCTTGATCCCCCTGCAAACCCTCACTACATCTGCTCCAGCATTTCCAGGGCCAGTCCAGCCCCACAGTCCTCCCCACTGATGCCACACAGCTTTTTACTGGAGGATAAACTTGCAAATCTGTGGGCTGAGCAGGTTTGTGGATCTACCTGCAAAATCCCAGGGCTGAGCCAGCTCTGGAAGCTGGTGAGGACTTGTGTTGGAAGTGGCGTATAAATCCCATGGGCTGAGTTGCCTCTGCACAAATAAATCCTTCTCTCAGCCTTCAAAAAACAAAAGCCTGACACATTGAACTACTTCTATCATTAGAATTACCCCTCTCATTAGCTCTCCCCCTCTACCTCCTCCCTTCCACGTGTCAGCAATATGCCGATCCATCCTGCTTACACCAGCTCTTACCTGCACTCCAATTACTTTCTCATCTCCCCCACTGGCTGTTTTCAATACTATTATCTGCTGCATTTGCTGGATCTGGCTTTCAAGCGTTTGACTGATGCCTGATTCCTGTAACCAGAACATGTCTGTTGATTGGACTGTCAATGGATTTCTTGGCAGAAAGGGCACTGGGCCTTGCAAATGTGAAACTGTATTTCAATCTCATTTAGGAGGAAAGAGAAAGGAGAAAGAAAAATACCCAAAAGCTACATTTCACTTTCTCTCTTTGAACGAGTGCTTTAAGTAAACAAGCATTTTACCTTTTTTTAATAAGGTCATTTGGACATCACTTTCTTATCAGAAAAAGGAATATTTGTGTTTTGTATTTTCAGCTCATCTTTATTTTTCAGCAAATGACTTCTTACAGATTCTTCTGTGGGCAGGGAAAGAGGGGGGGTGGATTGGGGGATATACATCCACCCCTGTCCCCTGGCTGCCCGCAGTGACACCTGGCTCTAACGGGAGCAAGCAAAGCCATCACTGGTCAGCCCTCCCCACGCCTGCTTGCAGCCAGAGCCTCTCTGGAAGAATGCACCTTTGACTTTCCTAAATAACAATGCAATTACCTTTGAAAGCTGGCAGCCAAAGTACGTGCTGAGAGATGGCTATCATTAAGAAGAAATTATCTGCTCTCAGGGAATGGCCAATTTGTTAACTTGTGAAGGAAGAGAAAGATCCCAGTCATAGACCACGTGGGTGGGAGAATTTCTTCTTCACCTGGGGGAATCTCCTGGGGACTGAAGGATGAGTCCTGGGTGAATTGGATCTGGTGCACTTTGCTCCCTGTGCTATGCAGGTCCAAATAAGCAGGTCTGCACCATGCAATTCTCCATGCACAGGGCAGGAGACCCACGGAGTCATTCCATACCTGGAAGCCACTCATGTGGAATCACCTAAATGGTCCTGCTACTGGAGACCTGAGCTCAAACACAACTGACCTGTCACCTGCCTGTGGCTGAAGGAGGCTGCCAGAATTGCTGGTATCACCTGAAGTTTCCAAAATCCCAGGGTAAAGAACTGCTTTTGCGAAACAAAAGCAGGGGAAAGACAATTTTTGAGACAGGAAAGACTGAGGCATTAATAAATTACTTGATATTTAAATAAAACACTTGAGGTAGGCTTCCATCGAACTGTGCATTTAGGGCTGGACAGGTGAGCTCTCACACACTAATTTTTTTTTCCCACTGCCTCATCAAGGGTTCTTTGATGGATAAAACCAGGGTAACTGATCTGTGCAGAAAGACCAGAGTCTGCTAAACATTGGAGATAACCTTTGACATTGCACTAACTGCAGGGAGCACCATCTCTGTGTGGCGTTTTCACACCTAAATGCAACCCCAAGAAGCCCACCAATGAGTTAGCTGAGAAAAATCTGAAATCACTGCTGTTGACAGGACTATCTGAAAACATCAGCATGTTCATTAGAGGTTTGCTTGAGACCTTTTTGGAAGACAAAAACATTCTTTGATTGCTCAGAAATGGATCTGGTGGGCTTATAGTACTAAATAAAGAACAGCAGAATCAGTGAGCTTTGAGGATGACAAGATTTTCTAGGTCATGTTGTCTTTTTTTTCCCCCTTGGCCAATACAGACTGTTTTGTAGATTGTAGCCTTGAGACCTCCTTCCAAACCAACCCTAAATGTTACAAGCAATGCAGTTTGACAATTGCTTAGTGGATACACACAGGCATCAGCTTTGTAGGTGCTGAAGCTGTTAGGGTATGGCTGGTAATTTAAACAAGTATGTTTTGAATATTTATTACCTTTTAAAGAGGAATGAGTTGGGAAAAAAAATAGTCTGGAAGAAGGTTGTGCAGAAAACCCCTCCCTGAAACAGGATTAATAATCACTTTCTTCCCTCCCAACAGATCTGATCTACTGCTCCCCCTTGCCATGGGCTCCTGCCTAGGGTGAAGCAGCCCAGATGTGGAGGAGGGGATGGACATGAAACTGGTGCCTTTTCAAACCTGAAAAAACAGGTAAAACTGGACTTTGCTGCCTAAAAGCCAGAGCAGAGGCAGAGCCAGGCCTGCCATGGGAGATGGAGGAAGGAGAGGGTTGTTAACGGAGGGCAGAGTGTGGTGCTAGGATTTCTGGAGAGTTAGGTCCATTTCTTCTTGTAGAGAGAATGAATCTTTTTTATCACTCTCCCGACTTTTCCAGCAGAGACATTGCACAATCATTTGTGCCTGTAGTGAGGAAAATGTAAATATGTCAGGAAACACAGACTTAGTGTAGCATCTGTGATGCCCTCTGGGTCAAGCAACGGTCTCAAAGGATGGGTCATCATGAAGTAAACTCAAAGAGGGTGAAGCAAGCACCTCTGCCAGGAAACAAGTCAACTCCTACAGAGTTGTCCAGGAGACCTGGGCTTTCAGCTCAAAAATCCCATTCTGGGGAAGTGAAATAGGCGCAGGAGAAGCTTCTTGGCTTCTCCAGTAAGACTTGAAGGAAAGGCATGGCTTGACCAGAACCAATTTGCAAAAATCCAGACTATTTCAGTCCTGGTACTGGACTTCTGCATTTTACAGATGTTTATGTCCAAACCAGAACCTTGTTCTCACAGTCACATTCAAAATGCTCCAGCATCAGGTAAACCTACACTGAGGCTCCCCTGCTGAACCCTGAGGAAAAGGAGATGGGACGGGAGGCAGTTTTGGGTGCTATGGACTTGTTGCTATCTGGGCTCAATGCTGGGAGGCAGGGTAGCTCAGTGCCTGCTCCAGTGGTGACCACAGGAACCAGCTCATTGCACTGCTGGCCTGCCTGTTGCATGGCTCTGGAGGGAAGCACAATTAGGGAAATGCTGACAGAAAGGAGGGAGAATGAAGACCACAGCAGCCTGAAAAGCAGCAGCATTAGCAGCAGGCCAAGAGGAGGTTATTCCCCTGATACATCTCCTCTTCCCACTCCCCATCATGCCAGCAGCCTCTTCAGCTTCGCACAGAGGTTGTGAGGATTCATTAGTTAATGTTTGTGAAGCTCTGTATAGATGGAGAGAGCTATGTAAGTGCTAAGTATTATTATTATTACAGAGAGTCGCTGTTAAGGCAATGGATATGCTCTTAAGTGTCATTTCATATTTAATTAACGTACAATAATTGTATTCCTAAATCTGCAGGTAAATCTTTATTCCTGACACTTCCTTTAAAGAGACATTGCAGCAGAGCTGCTGCTAATGGGCCTCCTCCCTGCTTGTCTGCTAGGGAGGAGTGGGAATAGCTGGGAGCAGGGGAAGCAGAGCCACCGAGAAAGAAAGGCAGCCAAGGCTTTTTGTTCTCTCCACCACACCTCTGTGCACACACAGCAGCCCCACAGTGAACTGATGTGACCTGAAAGGTTTGCTTGGCCAGCCCCAAGGGAGGTGGACGCTGTCCTCTGGGTGGAGGGCAGAGCTCCTGGGTTTTCCCTGAGGTCAGGCCCCTGGCAGCACCAGCTGAGCACTGCACGTGTTTTCTGAGTAACTAAACATAGTTGCAGCTGTGCACCCTGTCATTATCAGCAGAATTAAAGAATTTTTTTAAAAAGAGGCTAGAGAAGCTTAAAAGTACAGAACTGGGAATTTCCCTGCTATTTTCCAGGGGCATCTTTGCCAAGAAATGGTATTCTCAGAGCTAGTCTATATATCTTTTTACTGACAGAGGGAAGGAGAAATCATCTGTGGGGCCATCTGCTCCTCTAGCAAATGGGAAGGGGAAGCCACTTCTCCCACTTCCCAGCAATGTTTGCATTTTCAAGAGAGACAGGGGAAATAAAAAAAGAAGCAGTTTATCATTAGCTCAGAAGTAACACACCTACAGAAGACACAGGAAGATGCCTGAGCCTTCCGTGTCAGTCTTTCTTACCCAAATACCTCTTTTCTCTAAAATTTGTTGATAGATCAGTGCCCTCTATGGGCATATCCCCAAAAAGCCCAAAGGAGAGTTTTCAGTTGCTCCTGGGGTGCTCAGGGGAGTCACAGATGCTGTGGGGGGAGTACCAAGCACTGCACCTTCACCTTTGTGATCCCCTTCCTCGTGACAGGCAGCTGCCCACCATCCCACATTGCTCTACCCTTACTTCCAGCACACACATGCCCTTCCAGTTCCCACAACAACTCTATTGTCTGAATGTTCCCCACAACAACCCCAACTGATTGTCTGAGTGTTCCTCATCAGCACTAATGCTCTGAAGGTCACAGGTGATAAAGCTCCTGCCACTGCCAAGGACCAGGCTTTGCTCCAGGTCCAGCCCAGGTACCACCCTCCCTTTCTCTCCCCATGGCCTTGAAAGCAGCCAAAGTGACAGAGCCCTGGGAGCTCCCTATCGACTCCCCCTCCAACCTCCCCCTTTTTTCTTCTGCTGTCATCTGTTGCATTTGCAAGGCTTTCCTCCCTGACATCAGCTGGCGACAAGGAGAGGAGTGCAAAGAGGGGAGGGCAGGCAAGAGAATAGGGATGCTATCAAGGTAGAGAACCTGGGGAACCCCTGAGAGCAAGGGTGTGTGGGCAAGAGGGGCTGCAAAATGCAAGAGAGGCAGTGGCCACTGAACAGCTGTGCAGGAGCTGCAGAGAGAGGGAGGAGTCAGCTGGCAGCTCATGGTGAGATTTAAAAATGTAAACTCAGATGTAAGGTCAGACTGGGGGTTACAGGAAAATCGGTCAATTTTTTAGTCTGATTTCGGGTGTAACCTCCTGTGGTTCAGAACATAACAGAGGTCAGTGAATTGGCAAAGTGCTGTCAAGCCCTCAGGATGCTCTCCTGGCATCTCCGGCTACCACAATTGACTGTTTAATTGCCAGGTTGGAGGAAAGAGGCCAATGTGTGCTCAGGGAGAGGTGAAACTGGAAGGGCTGGGGCAAGGGCCAGACTGCTGCCTGAAAGGGATATTGGTGAAATTCATCCTCAGTGCAGGCATCACATTGCTGTAATTTGTGGCTAAAGGAAAAGCACCTCTGTAACGACACTTCTCACTTTCTCTGCAACCTACGCACTTTGCAGTTTTTCTGGATTCCCAAATGGCTTCACTTGCCAGAAATACCTTTCACCAATTATCCATCCTAGCAGACACAAGGTCTGCATTCATCACCTCCTGCTGCCTTTTCTTTGACTGTGTCAGCACCCCTTGCCATGCAGATATTTTTGTACCAGTCATTGGGGCAGTCCAGACTGCTGTAACCCTGGTGCTTTCCAGAGCACAGCACCTCTGTGGTCCCTCACAAATGCAACCTTAGGTGTCTTTTCAGACCCTGTAATTCATAGACATGGCTCATGATGTCCATGGCACTTCTTTCCTTAAAGAATCAGACTGATGTGGTTTTTTACTATCCAAAAGCTTACTTCCATGACTTCTTGTTCTGTATGTGTCTTCAGCAGATCTTTGGGGAGATGATTTGCAGGGTCTGTCCACTTTTATTTCCTTCACAGTGGCTATAACGAACCCCACAGTTAATCCCACAACTTCTTCCGTGTTGGTTTTATTCTTTCTGCACAGCTGCAGTCTAGAAAGGAGAAGCAATGGAGATGTACTTGAGGAAGGAGAGACCTAAAGAGACACTTCAAGTTAGCATGTAAAATCAAAACCTAAAAGTATTGAAAGTCTCAATAAATAGGTGAAAAATTATGTATTTACTTACTGCTGGCATGATCTCTTATCTGACATACTGAATAATGGCACGAATTTTTAATCCCTCTTTGGGGCAGAGGTTGAACTCTCTCTAGAAATATATCTCGTATGTTTTGAGTATTGCTATTAGTTAGTACTATCAATGCCCTCTTTCCCCTGAGAGCTTTCTTCAGTAGTCATCACCCTGCTGTGCAGGTTATACAATAGAAAAATTGGAACAATGATAGAGAATAAGAGAAGAAAGAAAGAAAGAAAAAGAAAGAAAGAAAGAAAGAAAGAAAGAAAGAAAGAAAGAAAGAAAGAAAGCAGTGAAAGAAAGAAGCTTTATGCACACATCACAGAAGACCTTAAGAGAAGATGGAAGATAATGTCATTACCAGTTCTAAAGGAGAACACAAAAAAATATCATTAAGGAGCCTATATTTCAACATATTGTCCAGAAAGTGTTCTAGTGTCCAAAAACACAATAAGACTCAGAACAATCTAACATTTTCAGGATTCAAGTATGTTTCTACCTGTTAAAGGCAAAGGCAAGAGAAAGAATCCAGTTGCTATGGAAATCAGGCCATCTCCATGGGAATTCAGAAAGTAGAGTATCCTCTTGGCCAGTAATTCAGTCACTGAGAAGCCATTTCTTGGCCATGGTATTGAACAAATCTGAACTGCACCCAGGATTTATCATTTCCCTACCACTACTTCCCTGTCTCAATGTCAACTTATTTAATGGAGAATTGGGTTCTTACTGAAGTAAAGAACTGGTTTTGTGGGTTACTTCTATGAAGGTGTGTCTTCAGCTCCTGTTATTGGGATAAAGATTTATGTGGGTGCAAAAAAATAGAAATTCTTGGGTTTGCAGCTTAGTAAATGGTTTTGCTTTCACATTTGTTGCTGTGGAATAAAAAGGGGTCAGGTAGTTAAGCAGAGAATAAAAGAAAAAAAGGCCACATTAAAGAACAACAATAAAGAGCTGACAGTGCTGTGCAATTCCAAATCTTTTTCAAGGCTCCTGCCTTTGATGGTTCAGCTGGGGGATCCTATCTCTTGGCCCTAGGCAGGTGTCACTGGCTCTGCTGCTCCTGGGCACAGGTGATTGCTCAGAAGCAATCTGTGTGACCCCACAGAGAATCCCATGCATGGGTCTCCCTGAAGACCACGGGTACCCATGTCTGGTTTTGTTGTGTGTCACAGTATGGAGGAAGTCAAGACAAGGAATGTCACAGGATGCTTTGCTGCAGTGTTCTCTTTATTTTTAATCAGTGACATTTGGTCATTTAGTCAGACATTTGGTTCCTAGAGCCCAGGAGACTGGTTATTGCCTGCTGAAGTTGAAGAAAGCTCTGGCATGGCTGATGGGAAGCAGGTGATGGATTCATAGTGCTGAAAACCCTGCTTTCACTGCTATGCAAACACCATATATTATATCTCTAAGTCCTGTATAAGCCAAGAAGATTAAAAAATACCTTGTTGGAAAGATCCTTGGTTGGAAGTGCCTTTGTTCAGAGGGATGGCTGCATTGTGGTACAAATGCAGGGATGTCATTCAGCACTGGGGATGTTAATGGGGCTTTATTTGAATACATCTCAGTGGGTAAGTGAGGCTCACAGACAGAAATGTCTATCTGGTGTACATGTGTCAGAGAACACCGCCTGACAGTGATGGAAAGCTGTTTGATGTAGTTTCATCTTTCAATACATTTAGATTTTTAGAGCTCAGGCTAAGCTGCCCAACTTAATTTGCAATCATTTCAAGTAAGGGTTAAGTGAAGGTTACAGGCTACTCTCATTTAGAGTGAAACCTCTGCAATACTTGCATTCTTTGACCTTTTCAGTGTTTTCTGATTCAACTGACCAGCTGCACTCTTTATAGCACTGTTAACCTGTGAGCAGAGTGAGGGTTGGTCATCTCCCATAGTAATGCAGAAAATTTCAAAAGGTTAAAATAGTTGAAAATATTCCTGGCAAGAGCAGATACTGAATCCCTAGGAACAGATTTTGTGTATGTGTAGCAGGAACATCCTGCTCTGCAAGGTTTGCATTAGAAGTAAATCGAAGAGAATGCAAAACAGGGTTGTACACAGATGGAACCAGGTCACATAAGTTCAGACAGCTCTGGCTGCAGGTTATCTCAGCAATCAGCTCAGTGGAGAGAGAGATTTAATACAAATAGGGATCCATGCTCTCTCAGGGCTCTAAAATATGATACTAAAATAAATTCCAGCAATAATGCAAAGCTAAGGACTCGTGTCTCTTCCAGACATCACATGCATAACCCCAGGAAATGCGAGGCTTCGACATAACTGGAGTTAATGGCAATGAGCTCTGGGTGTGTAGTGGATGGGAGGGGCTCTCTCACTTCCGCAATGCTCAAAAAATAAACTCCTGGTGATCCCCCATCTTTTTTTATGCTCTACTTTTTTCTCCCCAGGTTTATGATCCAGTTCCTAGTTTTGCAACTCTCTCCTCTACCTTTCATTAAGAGAAATGGAACAATTTTAAACCCAGACTGCCACAGTAAGCTAAGTCTCGTCTTCCCAGTATTGTGTTTTCCATGGCAGTGGGTGGTCACAGATACCTTCTAATCACAAGCTCTCTCTCATACACACAGGTTTTCAGTTTTTCCCAATGTCACAAACACCTGGAGAAGGGAAAAGCAGATAGTTTATTCTGAACACCGGAAGGGGCTTTATTTCATTGTGATACACTCCGAATATACAGAAAGGGTCAGAAGTCTCAGCTTTTGCCCTAGGAGTTCTGACTGCCGCAGGCTAATCCTCTGACTCTGAGATCTGTGTAAGAGAGCAGTGGGAAATCACTCCTCATTAAAAATTCAAGTTGTCCAATACATTGGTCAAGGTCTAACAGAGTTTTCAGTCTGCAACTCTGAGAGAAAAAAATAATAGAGTGGGAGGTAGAGACCCCCTTCCCCCCCTCTCCTCCTCCTCCTCCTGATCATGCCTGTGAAGGGACATGGGCTTCTCCAGCTTCCTCCATCCTGACACAGCCAGGAAGAGCAGGAAAGTGCCATTTTCCTTCCCGACCCCCTTTCAGTGTGGCAGGGAAGGGGCTGGTGTTGCAGGCAGTGATAGCTATGGTACATGATCTGCAGTCAGCAGTTTGTTGCAATCAGAGCTTCTGCTGAGCACGTCTAAAGCCTGCCCCTTTCCTGTTAATTGAATGTAAGCCCTTTGGTACTTGTGTGTCTTTGATCTCACTTCACACGAGAGGTAAGGCTATTAGGGCAGAGGAATGGGGCGAGCACAATGCTGGCAGTAATCTGTGTCAGGATAAAGGCACGGTACGCAAGAGACGGGATATGAGATGGAGCGTAATTCCCCCCTCACCTTCTTCAGATCCAATACCAACAGGGGCTTTTTAATATTCACTGGATATCAACTACAAAGTGATACAAGTGATGGACATGAGGGCGAAAAAATCACGCAACAAACACATGTAAAAAAATCCCGTTTGCACCAAAGCACCCCAGCATCTCTAAAGCAAAGACTACCTGCTCACCAGGGGATACAAATGACTCTTTGAAATAAATGCACATTACTGCATTCATCAGGCAGCGTTACTGCAGGATTTGAACACTATGAAACACAGTGCTACAGAAAATTGCTGATTATACTGAAAGCAAAGCAATAAAAGCATGCAAAATAAAAATACTTTGAGTTAATTTCTTCGATTCATTTTGTGCCTGGAGCAGTTACTGTTTGGACTAGGGATGACTTGTAGGTCTAGTAGTTAAGTCTGTGACAGCAAAACCAGACACAATTTTAATAGTTAAAATGTCACTGTTAAGCATCATTAAAATAAAAACTCACCTCCCTATCCTGGTTCTGCATTTTATCCCAGGATTACCAAAGTGGGTTTTTACATAACATGCTACATATTTAAAGCAAATTAAAAAATTAGCTAGTGAATGCACATAATGCCTATTTGAAGGACTGGAGGTGAATGTACTGCACCTTTCAGACAGTGTCAGGCTTATTGTAACATCATGCTTTTCATATTTAGGGATCTAAAGTAATGAAGACAAAGTATAGGTTTTTAGGACCTGTGAAAATGTTTAGTTTTAAACAGAAAGGACATCAAAGTTGGTTATTATTTAATGATTAAAGTTAATTGGAATTTTTCTGAAATATGTTCCTAAAAATGGAATTAAAAACTGAAGACAGTAGAAGACAATCTGAAACAACACTTTGGTCTGAATTTTTTCTGGTTAAAAATCAAACAAGAAAAATTTATGCTGAACAGTTTAAAAAAAAAGAAAAAAAAAAGTAATTCTTGTAATAACAGAAAGGTATTTTCAGTCAGCTCAGACCAGAGCAGAGGATATACAAACAACAGTGGCAGTTCCTATGTGCTACATATCCTCATACTTAATAAAAAATCTGACAAATAAAATAAAATAAAATAAAATAAAATAAAATAAAATAAAAATCTAAACTTTAGCATCTGCAATCACTGGTCTGATGGCCCTTTTATATGCTTATCCACTCTGTCCACTCAGAGAGGCTGGATGGTCTGTGGTTATGCTGCAGCTTACTCCATATTCAGCAACCTCTGCAGAGAATCAGGTCTCTGGTGGCATTTTTAAAGCAGGAAAACATGTTCCTGAAGGCGCTTTGAGAGGAATGAGCTCTGCCACAAGGCAGCAAACCCTTGTTCATCTGCGGCCCCCTCCTTTTGCAGCTCTGTGATACAAAGTCTCTCTGTGGCTGTCTGTGGAGAGTCTGGATCCCGGGCCAGTCTCCCAGAGAGTTCTGTCCCATTGCTGCTGACAGACAACAGCAAAACCACCTCACCTGGGGCAGGACCATCCACCAAACTCACACCATCAATATGTTTGGCTTCATGGACTCTTGTGGCAGCCCAGTCATCTTCTCCTTGCTGATCCATGGCAAAACCCACCCACAGCAGCAAGTCTTGAGCCTTCCTTTAGGAGACAAAGGTTCCTGATGGACAGCTTGATTGTCTGTTTTCAAAATATAGTCAAAAGCATGTGAAAAATAGGATCAAACTGACTTGCTTCCTATGAAAACAAATTCCAGTGCTTGGAAACTGAACATAATTTTAAATGTTATCATCCAGCTAATCATGTTTTACCTCTGTTGGTATTCCATTTTTCTGGTATGAACCTGGGTCAGTTTTGCATATGTCCAATCTATTTTATATATACATGTACACTCTATTTGCACACTCAGATGGGAGACATATGCCTCTTCTCATTTGGGCAGGCCATAGTGTTATTAAAATGGAAATGCGCAGGCTTTGGGATCCAACTGCAACATATGTTTAAAAATGAAAGATAATTCTTTACTTGTAACTACCAGAAGAACTCGGAGCTTTTGACTCCATGTATAATTACCATGAGACTTTAACAGTTTAATTCACTAGGTAATTACATGGTTATTTTTTGTTCTATAAAAGGTAAAAAGGTAACATTTAATTTACAGGGTGCTGCATAATCCTGTAATTACTCAGTAATTTCTGTGTCGTCATACAATAAAAGCAGGGGCCTTTCCATGGCCCAGATATGACATGAAGGAAAGTCAAACTGAACTCAGCGTTGTCAGGAAAATCGGGGGATTTCTTGGCCTCCTTCCGTTATGAAACTGAGAGAATGAGAGGCTGAGAAAGTGAAAGACATGGGCCTTAAGTGCAATGACAGCTGTTTGAAATAAGGAATTTCCCTCCTGGGTCAGTGCCATCTCTTGCCCTCTAGGATTTTGGAGAAGCAGCACTGCCATGCGTTCAGGGCTTTCACACCCCTCTTTTCTAGCTCCATGCCTTTGCAGCCCATCTGTTACAGCCAATGCATAGAAGAAGGGCCTGTGATGTGGGTTTTGTTTCTATAACTGGCTGATTATTGTTTCTATTGCCCAATACCTAGTTTGGCTGTGAGGATAAGCTCTCCAATTCTCCAAAGAATGGAGCAGCAGTGATTACAAGAAAGATGACAATTTCTGTCAGAAATAAGTGTTGAGCTCTTGTTAAGAGCCCTTCTCTCTCTAAGTTGCTTGACCTGGAAGTGACTTCATTGTTTAAATGACAGGTAGGATGTTTCCAACCCTACAATGTCATGTATGTTCTCTTTGCTCCTGCCACACTGCTCTCAGGATCCCCCTTCTTCCCCTGCTCCCCCAGCACAGTAGTCAGGCCTTCATTCAGGGTGTCTGAACATGTTATACTACCCTTCTCACTTCTCTGCAGATTTAACCACGATGTCCTGTCAAATGGGGCTTTGGCAAATACATATATCCTATTTACATAGAAAAGATCAGCCAAAGTCTTGTTACATCTGCATCACTTTGCTCTGCAAATTGTGATGTGTTCTAAAAGGCCCCTGAAAATGACAGGACCTATCCCTTGATCAGCACTGGGCACCTGCAGCTTCCATCACCTTCAAAGGCTCTGGTGACACCTCCCACACTCGTGTTCCAGCCTGTGGTGTGACATTTGCTCTCAGGCTGAGAGGCAGCGTGAGAAAGTTTCCCGTTCCAAAGTCCCACGAGAGGATTCATCCTGGGCTGAGCCCACAGTGAGGAGAGCAGCACACATTTATATAAATGAAAGCAGCACCTGCAGTTCCTAACAATAAAATAAAGAGCCTATTAATCTTCATGTTTCAGGGTATTGGTGGCTAGTGCCAGGAAATCATCTCCTCACAGCCTGGGATAGCAATGTACAATTGCCTGGCTACAGGCACCAGGATATCATCCTTTCCCCGGACTTCCCCTTTTCCTCTCTGACAGTCTCATTTTTTCCATGCTGTCCTCTGAGCTGCAGTGAGATCCCACTTGCTGAAAAAAGGTATGAGAGGGCAGTAAACATGATTTCTAAGATGCAGCACTCGCAATGCACACCACAGCCCTGGTTAAAAAATATCCTTGTTCTGCCAGTGTACTTTAGGCATCCACTCCCCTCCACTCTTGACACAATAACCCATAAAAACTGTGGTCTAATGCATTAATAATCCACGAGTAAAGGTCCCAAAGTGGCCATTGACATTAGAGCCATTAAGGTGCAGTGTGTCAATAACAATGCATAGCATGAGAGCAGACACTCTGCCTGTGTGTGTGAGCACACATCCCCTCTGCTGTTTAACACTACACAGTGATTTCCGAGTCGCATCAGCTTCTCTCTGATCTTGGGGGACTAACATGACAAGAATCCCCTACGACTGCTACCCTGTGCATTTAACAAGAGCTGTTTCAGCACAGGAAGGATGGAGAGATTCCGAACCTGCCTCCTCTCACACGTACAATAATTTATTGGGCTGACAGAGCCTGACCACAACAGTGTTCTTGCACTGTTAATTTCTCTGGCATTTTCTGTTAACATGAACAGAGCAGTGCCCTCCTCTGGGATGCCAACACTCCACAGATCTAGGCATCTTCCTCAGAGATGGAGATATTCCATGTAGGCCTATAAAAAGGAAAATTAATTGTGTCTACACACCCACACGCTTTCTTAAAATACCACTAATATTTTACATTTCTCCAGTGGATTTTATCCTAGAAGTTTAGGAAGCACTTTGAAACCTTAAGCCTACAGATATCACCCCCACTCCCTGAGAAAAGAACCCTCTCTGCTGTGCAAGGCAGCAGCTGCTTGGCAGCATCTCAGAGCCACCAGCAGATCAGGACAGGACGTGAAGATGTCTGTTCATCTCTTAAAGAACAGCTGATGAGCAGAAGGCAATTTAAAAGAAGTGATATAAAGGATCAACTCCTACCATATTATAAGGCCATTTAAAAAGAAGGCGTTTTGGAAAGGAACAGCTTTCTGTAATATCTCTAGACTGCCCCAGTGAGCAGAAGAACTGCAGGGTAGCTGGGTTAGCTGTGCCATGTGCCAGGAACTCAGCAGAACACACTAGACCCCTGGGTCATTAGGGGATCAGGATGCACAAATTCTTAATTTGGAGTGTTGTTACTAGTCTCTTACTTTTTCTACCCTTCTACATACACTCAGCTTTAAGCCTTGGGCTCATCCATTCTCCAAGTGAGCTTATAGATATTAGCCTAAATACAGTTATAAGTTACAGGATTCTTCTCCCCTCCCCTCCTTGGAGGTGGGGAAGTAGCTCCTGTGAGCACTCCTACGAGCTTCTTGGCTGGGCCATCTGGTGTTCAGTGCTGCTTGCCCACACCAGACACCCATACCTTAGGAGACCCCTGACCTCTCCCTCCCCTGGCACATTTTGCACCTCCTGAAGGTGC